>JAPMOQ010007042.1:0-35067 GCA_026543055.1 Argiope trifasciata
TTTAAAGAGATCATTTGGTGTGGATGTGTCAAAACGCGTTTGCGGCCGTAACAGAGGCAAGGCTAATTGTTTTGCTCGCGGTCTCTTATTGTGCGCAAGAGATTACCGTGCCCCCAATCAATAAGACCAGCAAAATCCTGCTACAAGACACTGTTACTGGATTCTTTTTTATTTTATTTCATTCTCTTTTTTTTTTTGGTAGGAGGTCGTTATGAACCTCTTTCTTAGAATAGTGTCTGTTAATGGAATGCACTCTTAATGATGAGGAGAAATAATACTGGCAGGTGTGTGCTCTGAAATGTCCTTTTGTGAGATCGTGGGATTATTGGGTTGTATTCTATTTAGCTGTCTGGATCGGGGACAAAGGCCTTGTTCGCACATTTTGTAATTTCTCAAATTACGTTTGCTTTGATTAGTGCTTAGGTTGGCGTGTACTTCCCTTTGTTTTATGAACCATAATATAACAGCAAGCATTCTCCAAGATTCAGGTTTAAGGTTTTAAAATTTGTTTTTCATGTAATGGGCTTTTTAATACTTTAGGAGTAGCAATGCTTTTACATTGTCAACAAAAAATGGAATGCAAATGAACTAAATTTTACGCTTGAAATGAATTTGCAGCAATGATTTAATAATTTAAGCACAAAGATAAAATTCTTCAAGCGTAATGATTACACGTATTAAAGATTAGCAATATAGAATGATAATCCTGCAAATATTGTTCAAATCATTGAATTTCTTTTCGTATTTTTAACATTTGATCAGATTTTTCTATTGCTGAAAACAATTTAAATGATTAAAATACGCTTTTTTAATTGTATAGATTGCATTTAAATGCACTAATTGCAAATAGACCATATATTCTTTTAAAATATAAATTGATTTATTATTTATGTACAAAACTAACAATAAAAGATATTTTAACATTAGAAAAGAATAGCTTATTATCTCGTTTAAATTGTAAATGCAATAGGAAATGGAAAAAACTTGCAACATGTGTTTATCGCCAGATGTTTAGCTCACCTTTCCTGAAAACTGAAATATTTGATATTGTTTATCTAAGAATTTTCCTCGCGTATGAGTGGTTGATATTACTTCATGTAAATTTAGCATTACCAGTTTATATGCAAAAGTTCATTCATTTTTAATCTTAGAAAAACATAAATTCGTATTATTTGTTTCACTACAAAGAATTTGCAGATATATAGTAAATTAAATTATTCTATTTGAAAAATAAAATCAGTAGGATAAACAAATATTTTTAAAAAGTAACATTCTGTGTCGTTGTTTATATAATATATGATCAGATATCTATTTATCTTGTAGAAAATTGCACTTGCAATATCCTTATATAAACAATTTTAACAACTCCAAATTACTCCTTTGAATGTAGTCTTATTGTTAGTGCAGGAAAAATTAAGAAAATTTCACTTCATCATTAAGAAAACATTAGTTATGACAGTAATACCAGTCCACTAATTAGGGCTATTTTATTCTAAAGATACATGCCCCCTTTACAATTTCAGTTTTACCATTCACAGTCAACCGAACTATGTATGGTAATCCGTAAAAGGGCAAGCCCTACAATTCCGAATTCCAGACGGGGTGTCCAATAACCTTCTTCTTTAAGTCCATTCGCTGGGGAATAGTCTGGAGATGTGTCGGAGGCGATGTCCATTTCGCTGTCCGAGCACGTAAAGGATCCCGAAGCACTTGTTTTACTTCTGGAGATGAAGAAGGTCCACAGATCTTGGACACACATACAAAGAGCTTCATTACCAGCTCTCGCGTGAACGCATGCTTCGAGTTATGCCCGAAATCTACCCTCGTAAAAGAGGACCGAAGGGTCATGGGAATGGCCCTCATCGCTGGAAAGGGAATGCCCAATCCTGAAACAGGGCATAACACCTCGCCCATTCCCCAGTACAGTGCCTCGAGTAATCGAGGCATTTATATGGATTAAAGATCTCCGCGGCCGGTCATTCTCGAAGCTCCGTCTCCCGATTTAAGTGTTTTCATTATAGGCTCTCCATCCTCCCCGCGGTGGTGGAAGAAGGGGGTCGTCTCCAGGAGGAATCGTCAGTGGAAAATGGAGAGGCGGTAGCACTTTTTTTTACGACAAACTGCTGGAGAACATGCAGAGTGACATGCATTTGCATCGTGGTGGATCAGTGTCATATCTCATTTTGTGCACTGTTGGGGGAACCTCTGAGTATGCTCTCATGGGTCATAATTAATGTTTATCTAAGCCAAATGTTGTTTATTGTTCGTTTAATCAAGTTAGCGGGGGTATTCCATTAAGAGACGTTTAATGGCATACATAGCAGCTTCATGTGTGGATGTGCATGCATGCAGTAGCAATATTTGGGTTTGGTCGTCAATAATAGTTGATGATCCATTTGGGAGTGGCAGATAGATATTCCGGTTGTCCATTAAATATTCCCCGTTGGTAAGAGGAATAGTTTATGAGAGGGTTATAATACAAATTAAAGTCTAAAGTTTGATTTTTTCCTTCATTTTTTGATTGTATGGATTACCACTTTTTATTTTAAGTCTTTATTAAATAAAGAATAATGAATCAGAATTTTCATTTAAGTAACAAAAGTGCCAGAATTATTTAATATGAAATAACGACACTTTTAATCAAAACAGAAAAAAAGAGGTGTTGTTGCTTACCTATTGATATTCATCACTGATATTAATAAACGGAATTATTTTTTTATATCATTCTTCAGCTATTTTAGTACTTGAGTTCTCATTAAAATTTCCGATAAGATTATTAAAGAAATCACCACAATGTATAATACCTACCCAAATTTAGAATATTTTAACTATATGAATATTAGTTTTTCTTTTACAGTTTCTAATAATCGAATAATAAACTTATCAGAACTTTCAATCGTCAGAAATGGAAGTTTATAAATTTTATTAGAACAAATCGAGTCGTTGTTTCCACAGTTTATTTCTATTTTATTCAAATTGCGCGGTACAAAATGGAATTCGTTTTTTAATATTATTCAGGCATAGAATATTTAACCTAAATCACTTTAAATATTTTAAATTTATCAGAAAAGGAGAATTTTTGACAGATTTAAAATTATCAGCCGATGAGAGAATAGATTCTCTTATTAAAAGCCAACGCGATATGAGCTAGTAACAAAAGTACTTCACATTTCTTGTGTGTATTTAAATTTCAAAGGGCATTTATTCCAAAAGAAAGCACCAGTGGAAATCAATTTCCCTTCTATTTTGCTTTAAACGTTTGAAGAAATCAAAGGAAAGAAACCGAAGAAGAATTCGGAAGAAATCATAACAAAACAGAAAACGAAATAATATTGTCTGTGAAATAACATTACTTCGGAACATAAATATATTCCTGAGTGATTTCGAATATTTCATTTCAATAGCTACCCGCCGATCCGTAACTGTAATAATAATAAAATTAAAAACTTTCCAATGATTTAATGGCAACGCGATGAATAGGGAAGAAGAAGAAGAGGAGGAGGAGGATTTCAAATTTATTTCAACCGTTTGTGTGTTCCAAAAAGAGTTCCCGCTCTTTCTTAACTTACGCGTGAAGCAGACAAAAGGGTTTTTCTTCAAAGACGAATTGACACTTTAATAAGATTTATGTTTGGAGTTCCTTTTCGAATCGGAGCGATATTTTCCTAGAGAATGCCCTTTTCAAAATGGAATTCATTCGTACTCGGAGAGAGAAAAGAAAAATTCGTAACCCCTTCAGGTTTTATTAACATTAACTTCCAGTGTTTAATTTGACAATGAAACGGGAAATAACCCACTATGACCTGCATTATGTTTTCTTTCAGGGCAATAAATCCATTTTTATTCAGATGTGTTTGTTAAAGACGATACTATGTAAATAGTTCTTCTTTTTTTCCCCCCTTCCTTCATTCGCAGCCAAAGAAGAATGAAAATAAATGATAAATGGAAGTTTGCCACTTTTCAAAGACGAGTGCTTATTTTAATATCATATTTTTTTCCTATTCTTTTTCCTTTTTCTGATTCAAGTGTCGAGATTTTAATTCGGGAATAAAATCTGAAAGAGGAGAGTTCAAGTGGCTTGGAGTTTTAATGATAATAAGCTTTTTGGCATGTATTACATAAAAATGAATGTTTTGAAGGATAAAAGAATACATAAAAGAGGATAAAAGTGTTCATTCATTCAGTTAAAAAGAAAGATTCACATTGTAAATTTGAGGAGTGTACAGTTAAGATGCAGATAATCCTGATTGTTTTATTTGCGACAGGAGCTGTAATTGATTATTGTAGTTGTAGCTGGATTTATAAGATATTTTTGATTAAACGAGTATTATTCGAAGAAAAAGTTAAAATTGAATTAAAATGTTTCGTTAATGAACGTTAGAAATATTTTCTAATGGAAAAATGCCACTGAGTAAACTTTCGATTCTGAAATATGTAGTAAATCTGTTGCCAATCGTGAAGTCGAAAAAATTACTTAAGACTATGAATATAAATTATTTTACTGGATTTTTTTTTTCATTTTTGGAATCGACCAAAATTAACTTTGAAAGAATTTAGTCTAAGATCAAACTGTATTTTTTTCTTAATTCGAATGAATTTAAGAGCACATTCACTAGAAAAACTATTCTGTATTTTTTTTTTTTTTTTTTTTTTTTTTTTTGTATTTCCGTATGTTGGATTCAAAACACAGATGATCATGCTATTGCAGCTTGTAATTAATTAATTAAATTTAATCAACATTTGGAAAAAGTATTGTGAATTCTTCTTAATTTGATTGAATCTAAGAATGTGAGGCTAACAAAAATATTTTCAGGGATTTATGTAGTTCCATATATTGAACTCAAGAAGAAAATGATTTTTATTATTTTATTGAAGGTTGTAAATAATTAATGCAATTAAATCAAGATCTGGAAGCATATTTCATTAAAAAAACATCAGAAATATATACAGGAAAAATCTGTTAAGTGCTTTATTTTATTAGCAAATAAAAAATAAACGAAGGAATAAAAATATTAATACTAATTTACATATTTTAGCAAACATACCATTCATGGTAAGAAAAATCTCAAACTTATTATTACTGACGAAGAGAAATAATTAGAATTAAATAAATATTCAAAAAAATTAAATTGCTTAAGAAAAATTTAGATTGAATTTAAATAATAATAATACATTATTTCTATTCAAAATTAAATTGAATAAATTAAAGAAACATCTGTTTCAAGTTTTGTTTATATAAAAACATCTTCGCCGAAAGAAAGAATTAATAATATATTTCAATATTCTTTGAACCCAATCTGTTATTAAATATATTTTATTTACTCATTTGCAAACAATGTTCTCCTAGATTTTATCACAAGAAACCGACAGAGAAACAATCAATCAAATAAGAATTCTAAACATTCCCATATGCAACCTATTTGCTCAAATGACATTCTTTGCTCACAATAATGAATAGCCAACATCCAAAACAATTCTTCCCTAAGTAAGCGAAGTTCATTTTTCCAACTGTTATTAATTCTCTATATTGTACCGAAAAGAAAAGAGCTCTACCAGAGAAAAGCATTCTTCAAAAGAACAACTGCCTGCTTTCGATATTATCAGGTGATTAGGAGTAATTTGAAAGAATCCTTGCTACCGTCTGCATACATTATGTTCCAGGGTGGGCGGTTGTTGCTGAGAGAATACTTGTTTGCGCAAGAGTGGCGCAGACACGCCTATTCTCAAGATAAAAGAGAGATAAGACACAGGCGATAATATGCAATCGGGACAGGTGTTAACACTCCACAGAGGTTGCGTGGGAGGTTAAGTAAAGTTGAAGAGAGCTAAGAACCGAAGAGGATGATTAACGACCTGATAGGATGGAAAGGACTGGGGTTCCCATTTTCGAGTTAACCCGTAAGAGGGCTCTGAAGTTGTTGTTGCTAGACCATACACTGTTTTGCTAAACAAAAAGTTCTAGAAATCCTCGACTTTGGTGGTTAATTTAAAGTTATTTGGTTTAAGTTTTGTTAAGTTAAAGTTTGGGTTAAGCTATTTGGAACATTTTTTAAAAATCTTTGAATAATTGCAATGTTCAGAAATTACAATGCTGTCGAGCATATACAATTTTGCTATACAAAATGCTTTAGAAATCCTTGAACATGTTCAGAAATTACAATTTTTTGGAGAATGCATAGTTTTGATGTATAAAATGCTTTAGAAATTCTTGAGCATGCTCAGAAATTACAATTTCTTTGAGGATGTATAGTTTTGCTATACAAAATGCTTTAGAAATCCTTGAACATGTTCAGAAGTAGCAATTTTTTCGAGCATGTTTAATTTTGCTGTATAAAATGCTTTAAAAATTCTTAAATATATTGAGTTAGATGAAACTGTAAATTTCATGAAATTTAGAAATACTGTAATTTCAGTTTGCTCAATCATCATGGATTGGAAGATATTCTTCACTTAAATTTTCTCATCTTATCTATAGAAAGCTTTAGAAATTTTGAGGAATTAACTCTTTGTTGTGTTAAAGATTTTAAATTAACTCATGCAAGGTTTTTAAAGAAAGGATTTCGATTTCTGAAATAAGTTATTAATTCTTTAGTTATGTAATTAATCTAGGAGTTGAGTAGCTAATGATTTAAAAAAAAGATATTTTAAATGTTATTTATTTATATGTACTAGTATTTTTCTATTTACTTAACATAAGCTTATTCCTTGATAGCAATTTGAGCGGTTACTCGGCAGCTGAATCTTGTCCAAATCTAAAATCAAACTAGAAGTCCAGAGCAGTTAAAAAGATTCAAAGAATTCTTTATAATTTCAAAAAATATAAGCATAGCTGCATTAATTTTTCTGACAATTTGGATTGAAATATTAACTACGCTTTCTGTAAGTTTAATGAATTACAATGTACTCGGTTATTGCCTAAAATAACATAATTATGGGGTTGAATAACCGCCAGTGACAAAATTGAATCGCAATAGATTGATTTTTTTTCTTCTTTTGCTAAAAATAATTTAAAGCAAAACAAAATGAGGTTTGCCTTTTAAGAAATAAAAATAGGAAACATAAAATTATTAAAGAATCCATTAAATTATTTAATATAAGACACGATTTAATACATTAACTATAACGCGATCTTATAGTTGTGAGGGGAAAAAATTGAGATGCCAAAATAGACTTTTTTACAGCAGACTTTCTATGTTAACATAAAAATTTCCAAATTTTCCTTATCATGGATTTTTTATTTTCTGTATGTTAATCTATATAAACTAAATAGTTACTGAGCAATTAGTTTTGCAAATACTCCATCAATTTTATTGTATCATTTCTGTGAAAATTGTTTTATACTTGCAAAAATATAATGAATGATTTTTTTATTGAATGGCTTTAATAAATGACAAATTTTTATTATTTATTTCATATTAAAAAACATCTACATTCAGAATTTATTTGGATTCAATAAGCATACAGCATTCTTGGACATATCTATCAACCCTACTGTTACTTTATTTAATCTTTGCCCAGTGAATTGTTTTTGACGAGTATATTCGGATTGGAAAACGTACAACATTTTGCGTTGTGACGAGTTTATTCGTTAAGAATAATAAGTAGTTACAATTTACAGTTTGAATTACAATTTTAGTAAAAGCTCAGACATATTCATAAATTTAAAGATGTTTAAAACATCTTGACATCAAATCGATGTCAAAGGAACAAATAAAAGATTATCAAGAATTGCATATCAAAACCTTGCATATAATATGAACTATTTTTCCTGAATGTACTGCTATGTTTTATTAGTCATCCAATTTTTGTGTGTGTTGGTTTTCGTTCATATGCAAAAAGTGCAAGTTAGTTTAAGTAAATAAGGGAGTAAAAAAATGAAATTTTAAAAATTGATTATTGAAATTAAAAATATAAGACAATAGAATAAAATTTTATATTACACATACTCTATGTTTAACGAGTATATTCGTCATTGCTAAATTTTGGCGACACAATTTAGTACGTAATTTCCAAAGAAGGTGAAAACAGTTAACTAGTTAGTGGTACTTTTCTACTTTTTATGATCGTGACGAACGAATACCGATTTAAGTGAAATGATTTTCAAATAACTTTGCAAAATTCCGATAGTATAGTCAATCTATTATCCCACATCGTTCTGTCTTCAATAAAAAGTACTGCATTAATTATTTGTGTAATTTTCTTTTTCCAACAAAATGTAAGTTTAATAAATATTGAAGTTCAATAAGTCATAAGTAATCATTCATTAGTTTCAAAAATACTAATATTAAAACAAACTACAACTCTTGCTATATAGTCATAAATTTTTTGTTCAATTTTAAATGTATTTGCTTCGAATTTCAACCAACTTTTGGTAAGAACAAGCTAATATCTATTATTCAGAATTCTTTTCTAAATAATATCGTTTATTAGCTTGTAAAATGAAATAAAAATTGTTAAAATAAACTGTAACGCGTGTTCTATCGTCCTACAATATTTGCACAATTTTAAATGTGTTTACTGCTTATTTCACTGAAATTTTGTTAAGAACAAGTGAATATCTACTATTCAGAAATTCTATTTACATACTCTTAAATGCATTTGTTATGCGCTCAGCAAACATTTATATCAACAAATATACCAGCTACTTTCAGCAATTTTCTGAAATTGTTTTGTGAAGCCCTAATTCTCTAATTTTGTTTATTTAAACCTAATAAAACTCGCACAAGTGCATACAGACTGAAAACAATACTGTACATTTCGTGTAAACTTCCAGTGCAGGTAAATACCATTATGGTCATTCTAATGCCGCTGAAATTCGTGTACATATTGCTTCAAGTCATATACTTACACCAGCACACGGTTAAATAAATCTCCAGCATTGGCTATGACGATGTACATTAGCCCAAGTCACGCAGTTTTTGTTAGAGATCGTAAAGTAGACAAATTATGAGATCGAAAAGCACGACTTGCATGATGTTTCAACTTATGTTTATGGACTTCATTCTTGCGATTCCATGTTTGTAACGAAATTTACTGAAGAATCTGAAATATTTGTTATTGAATTTAAACAAAAAAATAACCTTGTTATTATTTTGTTTTATTGCATGCCATTGTTTAAATATGAAAAGAAAGAAAAGCAAATATATTAAAATGCTAGGTTTTGTTATTCTTATAGAATGTCTTGAATTTTAAATCCACGACTGTTTCAAAATAAACAAGGGGCAATCATTGTTTATGATATGTAAGTAAAGAAGGAATTTGTAAAATATTTTAGTTTAATGAACTTAAAAAAATTAAATTATAGTTTATTTTTAAAAAGGTAGTAACTATTCAGTTTTTGATAAACTTTTATTTTGCATGTTTTGCTTTTGCTTTTATGATATATTCGAAGACAGTTAATAAAACATCTGAATGGAAATTTCTTGCCATAAATAAAACTGCTGTTATATAAAAAGCATTTTTTTAATCAGCGCAAAAAGCAAAACATATCTATGCTTTGTTTGTTAGAAGAAAAATATTTTGTTATTATAAGGGGAAAAAGTACGCTGAATTATTTAATAATTATCATTTATTTTAAGCTTTCAATTTTATGAAATCTCCTTTTTGAAAAGTTTTATCCATTTATCGTAGCAACTACATACATCTTAATAAAATTTTTATGCTGTAAAATATTTTTTAAATGAGCTATAACGCAAAACAATAGCATAAACAGTCAACACACTTATCCAAAAATTATGTATTTTTATTTATAAAGTTTTGATTTTAGTAAATAACTGTCCTTTAACTAACCGTCTGACAACAAAAATAGTCTAAAATATTGATGGTCATGCAAAAATTACCATAAATTGCTAAAAGAGAAGTTTAGATTTTAGTAAATAACCGTTTTTTAACTGACCATCTTACAATAATAATAGTCCAAAATATTGATAGGCATGCAAAAAATTTCATAAAATGCTGAAAGATGTTTACGTTTTAGTGGATTACAGTTTTTTTAAAAACTGATTATCCAGCAATAAAATTAGTCTAAAATATTGATAGTCATGCAAAAATTAAAGTGCTGAAAGATAAGTGAACAACCATTTTTAACTAACCATCTTATAATAATGATAGTACAAAATACTGATAGTCTTGCAAAAATTATCATACAATATTAAAAGCTTAGACTTTGACAAAGAAATAAACAGTTAAATGACAATAAATTGTGAGAATATCTATGGCAAAATCATTTTATAAACTATTTAGATTTAAAATATTCTATAAAGTTCTTAGTAAAATTACAAAACTCTTAATCACTCTTTGCAAAATCAAATAAAGTGAATCGTACCCTCACTTAATCCACAGTTAACGCACCGGATTTTTAAAAAAATCTGGGCAATACCTTTCTCCTCCCATTTTGCTTTAAAATGGCGCTGATGAAACAATCAAAGGAATCATCTCCCCCATGACGTCACTAGGGGCGAAGGCTGACAGCCAATAATCGATTATAGCCGTTGCTGGTTTTAGATGCAGAAGCGCTATTAAAATGAAGACATTTTCAACGCCTTAGGAGTTAACGGCTTGGTTGATTTTCGAATACAGATTTTAACAAACACGAATTTTTTTAGAACAGTTTTTTTTTTCTTTTTCATTGCTTGTCTGGCAATAGTCGTTTTCACAGTCCGAAGCTTTTTTTGTTACATTTATGGGGAATTTCTGATAAATATTAATGCAAATAACCGAATTTTTTTGTTCAGTGCATATACATATAAATGGATTTCTGTTTTGCTGAATTTTTTAATTAAATTTCTATGGATATTACACAAAAATTTATTCCTAGACTTTGGATTTCCAACAATTTTTAGATTCCAAGAATTTCAGATTTAATTTTCTTTCTACAGAATAAAGGTATTTTAGCAATTAAAACTGTTAGCTTAAAAATTATTGCAGAAAAACAAAATTGAATGCTTACATGATTAGAAACGACAATCCTGCTTTTTTCTGCAAATGAAAAATACATATTTAAATATAATTATTTATTAAGGAATGGCAACTAAAAATTGAATGATATTTAGAAGTATTTAGCCTCTTCAAGTATATGATTATGTTTGGTTAACTATCAACTTATTAATTTATTATTGTTTTTAATGGTAATTTATAATTATACATATTAACATTCAAAAATAAATAAAATTTGAAGTAAATTTTCATACCACTGGAATCTTTTTATAAATATATTTATAAAAGCAATACTTCAGAATGAACTAGATAGTATTCTTGGTGAAAAAATTAAAAATTAGTTTGAATTTTCAAAATGGCTCTGATTCTTTGTTTAAAGACAACAATTACTGCATGTACCTGAGTATATGTACATTTATTTAACCTTGATTACTTTTTTCCATAATTATAAAGAATTAATCAATTCTGATTAGTTAACCTAGTTTGTTTGCGTAAGAAAAATCCGAATTTAATTTTGTAAAAACACGGTACAAGCACTTTTGAAAAAGAAATAATTTTTGGAAACAAATGAATACTTATCAAACTTGTTTAAATTATTTATATTTAGATTCAAGTGGTCAAGAATGTTTGCTCTTATGATTTATAGCTTTTGTAACATATTTCTTTATATGTGGGGCTAATTTTTTTTATTGTCAGTTTTGAAATTTATTAACTTTATTTCAAAGAATTTTACTAGTTAAATATACTAATCAACTTTAAATAAAAGTTAGAATTTAAAAAAATCGAGCAATTTCACCTTTTATATAATTTGCTATCAAAATATATAAGATTGATATTTTTATAAAAGTATTTATAATTAGGTAAGGGTTGGACGTTTGTTACCATTTTTCAAGCACTTAATAATACAGTTTGTTTTGTGATTTTATAAGATGTCGGCTTCCGACAAAGACATCAAAGATATTTTATACATATTTATCCCATGAAAAAAAGACTTAATTTCCTTTAAAAATTCTTAACATTGCTGCAGAAAAATGTCATTTTTTAAAAAAAGATATTTCAATCTTGCCCAGTTCTGAAGTGTTTACTGTAAAAATGTCTTACTTCCTTTCCAATTTGATGGACTTTAAATCATCTACCAGCTGTTTACAGACTAAAACTGGTTTGTGGAGTGTGAAAAAAAAACAACAACAATAATTTAGCTATAAACTAAAGAATATGCGCATATTTAATCACAAACAACTTCTTTTAAGTAGATTGAGAGGTTATAAGATTCTTCACTTCTGGAAACAAAATTAAGATTTAAAATTGTTTAGGCAACTTATCAGAAATGGGTTGAAATTTTAAACGATTTTATTATAGCTTATGATATGAATACTTAACTATGTTTTCATAAATAAAAAATAAAACCTCAACTCCTTTTTATAAAACTCAGAAAATCAGTTTTGAATTTTCTGTAATGATATAAATGCAGCTAAACCTCGATCGCACTTAACAAGCTTTTAAAAGTGTTATTTGGTTATGGTTTTCCGTTTTGTATATCTAAAGCAAATGCAAAAAGGGCGAAGAAAAGGCGTGAAACCGAGTTGAATGACTCAAAAATAAGGGATTGTTTAAAAAACTTCTAAATGCATTTCAAGTTTTCAGTTTTACCTTTTTCTGGAATGTATATCTGAATTCATATGAAAATGTTTTGCTTCTTTCGCAATAAAATAGTTTATATCTTGAAATTGAATCGATCTCTCTGTCAAATGTGCGTATATTTCGGTGAAGTTCAAAATATAGGCAAATTTTTTTATAAGCATATTTCAAAATGTAATGTTAGAATAATGATGTTTTTACCATTCATGATAGCATTACAAATTTTGGATATATATATATATATATATATATGTATGTATATAGGGAAAGAAATATTTGTTTTATTTTATTGACGTCTTATTTATTAAATTTTTGAAAACAGTATTTTATAGATATAAAATTAAAAGGAATTTTTTTTTATTTTTGTTTAATAAAACTTCTGAATAAGCATTTATTCTTTTAAAGCTGTCAGAAATTGATTTATATTTCTAAAATTGTTGATAGAAATAAAGAAATAGGATTACAAAATCATTATTTTTTAAAATGATGTTAAAATATATTACATCATAGTTAAATACAGGAATTAAATTTCTGGATAATTTTTTTTAGAAGAGTTATGACAGCTGTTTTTTAAATTCTGGTGGCTTAATTTTCAATAACCTGAATTTAAAAGTTTTTTTTAATAATATTTTTTTTTCCTCTACCAAAAATAATAATACGTCCTCCTCAGACAAAATATTTTCTAATTTGAATCTCAATAACTGCAATGCTTAAATATCAAATGAAGAAACAATATTTAGTTGATATGTAACTAATATTTTTGATTTTCAGTAAGATTCAATCTTGTTTAGAAATTAATTAATTTAGAAAAATTGTATAATATACAAATTGAATTCAATTCAAATTAAATTAATCATAGATGTAACTGTAACATTTTGTTCAAACCAAGATACATTTAATTACATATAAATCAATACTATTTTACTAGGTATCTCTGGGTATCTAAGCTAATTCTAATGGCGCAAAAATCTTTAAGGTATCCGACTACGTTCAAATAAAAAAATTTGAAAAAATTGGATTAAAAAAAATTATTTAGAATCATAGGTTTTAGATGTATTGCCAATTTTAACACAAAATACTATAAGTACCATAACATTATTTGAAAATATAATATTATTGAGAAAGAAGAAAATTTGTAATAAATTTTAATGAAATTTAACCAAAACGGTTAACACTCTACACAATGTTTTAATGCAGCAATCCTATTTTAATTTGCACACAAATTATAGGATATAATAATGAATGAAATGAACCAAAATCTAAGAAAAATTTTGATATACAATGAATTTATGGGTAGCATTTTTTATATATATGCATTTTCTTTTTATAAATTCCCAACTTAAAGTTTCTAAAAACAACTATAAATGAAAAAGAATTTCATCAACAATTAAACTTTTGATTCATTTCATTGCCCATATCATTTAAAATACAAGCTGAAATTTTTATGCAAACCACTGTTTTTTTAAATATCATGTTAACGGTGGAGCCGTTTTATAAAAATTAACTTTTCGAGAAAATTGAAGACAAATTTTAGCTGAAAAATAGGTTTTGCTAAAAATTATCCTGGTCTTCCTTTTCCTAGAATGGATAAATTCTTTTGGAAAGAGGAAAGTCGGAACTGCAAGAAATAACAATAAAAAAATCACCAATGTGGTCGATAACCACATTGGCGATATCTTTTTAACTTGGTCGAATACCTTAATAGCCACTCTCTCCAATGTAAATAAGACATCGAAGTGGTAAGCGAAATTGGGATCTGCCGTAATGGACAATTTCAGGCTTGCACATCACTCGTGACCTGACGCACGGCTGACTTTCAATAAGATAGCGCAGAACACGTCGTGTTAATTAAGCGGTAATTCTTAACGTATATTTTAGCACAGTCTTTTTGTTTCCATTATTGACGGAGGCTCGTTGTTAATGCAGACACATAACTGCCGCAGCATGATTATTAAAGTGTCCCTTATCTGCGCATTGCAATCTATTGCGCGAACAGAATACAATTACTGGAACATGACTTTGTTAAACTCATAGTTGTTTTTAAGGGCGCATGATTTTCTTTCCCCGCTATTCATTAGCTGAAATCCTTCTAATGAAATAACATATTCATTAGGATGCATAATTATTGAAGTAACACGTAAGGATTTAATAATTGTTGAAGTATTGTGAGTCATGTGACCTTAGAGTATAATCACTATTTACGATTGGGCAACAAATGCTGTAGCGTTAAGTCTTACTAGCCGAATGATTGAGGTTTTGTGGATTAAAAAAAAATTTTTTTAACTCACGTATAGGCTTGCTATTAAAAATTACTTTTTGCCTTGATTACTTTCATTATTTTAATTGTTATGCAAATGAACAATGATATTTAAAAAAAGTATTGAAAGCAACTAATAACTTCAAGTCTGTTCTAGACAAAACAAAGACGTGAAACTAAAGGAACAATAATTAAGTTTTTTGTTACGGTAAATATGGAATATTTTATTGAGCTATGAGCTAGAGTCTTTTGAAAATTTTCTTGTGAGGACCAAGTATAAGATTTTCGATTCACAAAATTTTTATTATCTTTTTTCAGTTAAATAATAGATTTTAAAATAATCTTGATGGCTTGCTCATTTTCATCTTAAACTAATATGAGTTACATTGTTTAGAAGATATTATTTTTTGAGATATTTCATTTTAAAATTAAAAGTTTATTTTATGATAAACAAGAAATAATTCATGCTATGCTTATTTATTTGTAAATTTCATTGAAAACGTGAAATAATAATTAATAATTACTATAACGTACCTTTTAATACATTACATATAAAATATATAAATAAATAGACGTATAATCAAAATTTTAATAACAACTTCTATTAGTACAATTTCAATACATTCATTTAAACATTTAAGCTTTCAAAAATATTTCTAATATATTTCTGCAACAAGAATAAAAATTTAAAATACAAATTTATTACAAACGTAAGAAAATTTACCTTTATCCCACATTTTAAATCAAAATTACACATTTCCTTTTTTATACGATTTATGAGGTGCAGAAATTATTTATTTAATTAATTTAATGTTTGATTTAATTTTTCATCCATACTTTATTTACTTTACTTGACATGCTAATTGGTTGAAAATATTAAATGTGATTTTATGAATTAAACTACAGCAACATAATATTTTTTTCACTATTGTTTTGATTCACAAAATAAGTTTTGTAGTTTTTCAATGAAGTTCATTTGTTGTTTAAAAGAAAGTAAAATAACTTCTTCGTATTTTTATTGATTATCTCTTAAATTCGAACCAGATAATTCATATTTTATTAATTCATCACTTATTCATAATTTCATGAGATTAATATCTGAAATCACAGAAAGTGATTTCTGCTGTGAGAAGGCAGTCTTTTTTCAGTTCTGAAAACGATGTTTAAACGCAGATGTGCATGTTTTTACAGTGAGCTACGAATAATTCAAAGTAATTAAGGTGAAACGACATATAAAGGAAAAATGTGTTTAAAAGCCTTATAAAATATTTAGGTATCCGAATCAAAATTTGAAATACTTTACCAGTATTGCAGATTCATTTGCTCTATTGTATTAATTCAGTAATGAATATTTTCAATTTATTTTTATTATTCAAGCGTAGCAGGCTGCAGGGAAACAAATAAAGTATTTTGTATCAATTAGACTAATTTGGTGTAGTTGAAAATTGCTGATTTCATAAACTTAGTAATTATAGATAATCATTTTAATAGACATTCAATGGATTTTGATTAGAAATTTGAAATCACAAAAAATATCCACTTATTCCTCCTAAAAAAAGAAGAAAAAAAAAAAAGACAAAGAAAGAAAAATAAAGGAAGGAAGAAGCATTACCCATATAATGTATAAACTAAAAGAAAATGTGAAGCATATCATGATCGAAATATTCCATCATTAGATATTAATTAACTTTGCGAAGAACTTTTTGAAAATTCTGGAACCGCTTAGGTGATATTCTGAATTTAAATTTGATTATTATAATTTAAACTTGTTATATGTTTCTAATCTTATTCTGTTTCCTCATTTTTCATTTGAGTATCAGCATTTTAACTTAAACGATTTAGAATACACTTATGCTAAAAACATACTTTTTCGCCCAGTAATATTAACTTAATTAATATATAATAGATAAAAAAAATTAGTCGAGAAAGTATCTGCAATTTTATCAAGTCATACATAATCTAAATTCGCTGTTGTTGCAAAATTTTATTGTAAATAATTTAGTAATGCAAATTTAAAAAGTATTGCCTGATGTGGAAGACATTTGATCAAATTTAAATTTTATGGCACAAAACCCAATTTTCATTGATGTTTTCAGAAGCACAAAAGGGATTTAATATTTACTGCAAAATGTAAGTTATTAATTTTAAATTTGTTGCTAAGCACAAAATATAAATTTCGGAATTAAATTATTTAGAAATAAGGAGCAAAAAAAAAAAAAATAGTCAATAATTTTCATCATTGGAACATAAAATATAAAAGAGAAATTTAAAATTTAAGAGTATGTCACATATTTTTATAACATTTCCAAACATTCATTGAGATAGTTAAACCTGATTTATTTTCCCAAACTTAAAAAAAAAAAATCTTTAGAATCTTTATTACATTAATTTCATCATTGCACCTCAACAAGTACTAAATAATATGTTCCTATTGGTTCTTAAATATATAATGCAGAATCTGTTCATTTTTTAAAATTGAAATTTATAGATTTTCCATGTACGTGTAAGTACACACTATCAAAAATATAAACGTATCGCATTTTTTTAACATCAGTTCCTTTTTTTTCCTTCTAACAGCTGGCAAATCATAGGATTATATAACCAACCACTCATATTTTACCCGATCGTTGCTATATATCTTATCTATTTTCGAAAATCCCCTTTTAAAATTGAAACTGTTCGACATCCTTATTCTATTTGCAAAGAAACAAAATGCAAAATAAGACTCCAAATGCCTCGTCTCCCGGCGACTGTTAAAGCATCCTCCTACCCCTCTTTGTGCGGAAGGTGTCTTAAAAGTTGCTCAGGAGACAGATAACCAGATAACCGCAGTAAAAGACTGCCGTGTCGTGCTGTCCTTAAAAGCAGAGGAAGCCCATTGCCCCTATCCGTTTATCACACGATTGCCGGGGCTATTACAGTCATTCTCCAGCCCTTCTCTGAGAAACCATGACAGAAGTGGCTTTCGCAGCGAAAATGGGGCGGTGAGAGGGAAAATAATTTGATTTGGCCAGCCGACTCAATTTACGGGCCTCTCCAGGCCCTAATAAAAACCGCAACGGGCCCTATGAAGGGGGCCATTAAATACCTGAGTGCTGGGTTGGCTGAGTGAGTGTCACGGCCTAAACTGATTGGGCGAGAAATGTTTTGCGCTGTGACAATCACCGGGGCTTTATCTCCGGGACAAATTTTCCGACACGTGTTGCAGAGAATTTTCGGCTACTTTTTCTAATTCTCTTCTTTCACGAAGGAGAAGTTGATGGAGAAAGAATTCTTCTTTTATTTGCTTCTGTCAGATATTTGGAAGGCATTGGAAGGTTTTTGTGAGTTGATTTCTTTCGGCGTGATTACGGTTTCGTCGTCTTATTGTCTTCTTTGTAAGTTGTCTTGGAAACATATAGGGAATAAATTGGGGACTAATTAATTCTCTAATTAGAGACCAGATTGTTTTCGACTTCTTATTAAATCATCTGCAGCTATTATTTCAGATTTTTCTTTTTTTAAATTTGATTCGTGCAGTTAGATTTTTTTTGTTGTTGTTTTCAATTAACTGTTAGACTTCGTATATAATAGCTGTACTTTGGGAATTAATTAGATAGCTGAAGAAAATAGGAACAAAAAGAGAAAGGATTAGAATAAAATAATGAAATTAGATAGTTAAAGGCAATTTTAAATAAAAATTTCTAATATATCAATAAATCTGCAATGTATTTTTAGTTAATTGAGAAATTTGAAGGAGAGTATAGAGTTAAAAATATGAATTCATATGAATAGTGTTATTATTCTTATTTTTTATTGTCAATAGTTTAAAGCTTCTCAGAATAATTTAGATTAAAATTCAACAACATAGTTACTTAATTAATTAATTTATTATTATTATTATTTTGACTCTCGATATATAAACCCTTTGCGAGCCAAGAAGTATACTACAAGGCTTGCAAATAAACCAATACACAATTGATAGTAGAATAAAGTTCAAACAACAGGACAGTGACGCAAATGCAAGAAAAAAGGGGATTGAGAGTGATTTCAAACAGTTACAAAGCCTCAATACGTAAGAAGTTATTTATACTCATGGGTGCCATAAATAAACATCAAACAGAATTAATAAATTAATACATTTCATTGCAGAATGAGCTGAAATTTTTATGCGAATATCCTTAAATCTCTTAACAAAAGGCATGAAAACGTGGTTATATAGATGATGTCTTGAAGATCTGTATGAAGATCATGTATGAGGTAGGCATTGAGGTTTTTGACATGTGGTTGCAAATGTTGAAAGAATGAGGATGACGTAAAGACTTTTCAATAATGTCTACTAGGCCAAAAATTTGGGATATTTGATGATATTAAATATATGCTAAAATAATTTTTCTTGAAAATTTATAAACACGTTAGAATTAAAATGCCTGAAAAGATTTTTAATCGCACTTTTCAAGAAAAGGTATGCAAAACAACAGTTTTCTTTTAATATGTGCATTTTATTGACTCATAGATGTACTTATAATATTAAAAATTTCTCACTATCCAGTGATAGTGCTGAGCGGTTGACAAATATAATTTTTTATAACTATATGATTTACTGGAAGTCGGCTGCTTGATTACATCCATATATACCCTTAAAGCCTATTTTTATCAGAAATTTCATGAATGGGCAAAAATAAACTTTTATTTAATAATTTTAATCAAGATATGAACTCACTTTTCAAGGTAATGTGTACAGATGTATGGAATTAGGCATGAAATAAAAAGAATTGGTTTGATTGTATGTTGAATTGTAAAAATAAATACACGATCCTGATTTTTAAAAAAAATTGTAACAACACTTTGAAGGTGAAACATGTGGTCTTGAACAAAAGTTTAATCAACAAACCTTCATGAAAACTTTATAATTGCATCATAATTAAACATTTTTATATGATAAAGGAATTAATTTCTTTTTGGAAATTCACATATATACAATTACCAAAATATTTTCATTACTTATTTATTATGTTGTCTGACGGAACTTAAATCTTTTCCTCAAAATCCAGTCATTTCTCAGCCAGAAGAAGAATCCCCTTTAATTATTAGTCGAGTCTGCCTCCAGGGAGGTCAGAAATTAATTTCTACCCAGCGATTAAAACGTAATCTGAAACCGTCAGGCACAGGTTTCTTGTTTTTCCCCCACATCCAGAAGGAAACAATGGAACAGGCACAAACAACGGCTCCGAGGTATAGCCGTGATTAGCTAATGATAAACGATAGCTTTGGCTTTTCATCCTTAATTAAGCACACGAAAGGCGCCCTTCTACGAAAAATTTTCTTTGCCACCGGAATTTGATTAATGGCTGAAGACTTTGTCATAAATCCTGCAGGCTTAAAAGAATAACTCTCTTTCTCCCAAAATACTGATGTTCCCATTATGGAGTGTAGTTATTGAAATAAAACCCTTGGACCTTTTCCATTCATTTGCTGTTTCTCTTCTCCTAAACAAACAAAAGGGCCCTTCATCGTCATTGTTGGTAAAAGATCGATTCATCAAGCTCTGTTATTTCAGAAGGGACGAATCTTAAATTAAGATTGGTGTGCCAGGCATATTACAGCGCTTTGATGCCTAGTACTCGATACTACCAGCCCCGGTGTACTTTCTTAATTACGGTTTGGGCGAGCGGATTAAGGTCCATTCATCGGATAGAGTTGGCGCTCGTGTTAAGCTGTCTGTTGTTGAAAACTTCCTTATGCTGCACTTAAAACTGGAGCATAATTCATTCTTCCGGAAAAGAGAGCCTCTGTCATTAAAAATAGGATATTTATCTTTTAAATTCTCCGGCGGATATTTGCTTTGACTCGTCGGGAAAACACTTTATTTTGTATGCGCACATTGTTACTCGTAAGCTGAATTAGGGACAGGGCGTAATAGTAAATGCCTTCTAAATCTTTGGATTGCTGTGAACGGGGTCGGTTCAAGGATAAATTTTGTTTCAAAAGAAAATAAGAAAAATAAAATTGATGTTTTTATATGTAAGCAAAATTTTAATATTATTTAAACGCATTAAAGTGAATTTACAATGTCTAAACATTATAAAAAATTGTATCTTCTTGTTTTTCATATATTATTTTTGGGGGTTATCAAATTTTTTCATAAAAGTATGACATTTAGAGAAATACCTTAAAAATATCTATCTATCTATCAGAAGATTGGTTTTAAATGACCAAAATACTATGCTCTGAGATTTACAAATTAACCGCATATAAAACTTCGTAAAATTTACAAACCCAATACAATTGTTTTTATACATTTAATTTCAATTAAATTCTCCTCCACACGCGCATGCAGAACGCACATACAAAACAGTTAAAATTCATTACGTTTTTAAGTAGCGTTTAAATATAATATTTTATACTATCGTATGTTGTTAAATGTAAATGAGTAAATGGCAATTTGGTCTTTTTAAATTTTTTTTCTTACATTTGGGTTGACTGTGTTATTATTTTTGCATCTTGTATAAGCTGTTATGTCTGTTTCCTAAAAATATAATTAGTTTTCTATAAAAGCTTTATAGAAACAATACTGTAGATTAATTTAAAAAATTCAGTTATACAGTCGTTTGTAAGAAGAGTAATTTTAAGTACATTCATAAATTTACAAAATATTATCCATCCTTTTTACAAAACAACACTATCGTATTTTAATTGAATTTCATAGTTCGTGCACGAACAATAGTAATTTATTTTTGTTCCTGGATTGATTTTATATGAAATTCGGAATACATTTGAATTCTGTTTCGATGGTTGCTTTTACAAATTACTACAAATGCCAAATTTTTTAGATGAAATTTATTACTTTTAAATATAGTTCTTGTGAAACAGTATAAATATACTAAGAAGTTAGAGATTTTTTTTGTTATTAAATTCTATGGAACAAACAAGTTTTTTTTTTCATTTATTTTCGGGGATGGTAAATGTGAAACTTATATTCAATCTCGGTATTACTTGTAATAGATATACTATAAAAGTGTGTTGTATTATATCGCTGAATGCTATAGTAATAATTCATTCTATCATTATAAATCAGTTTTTAAATAAATGTTTGAAAATGTTTCATTGCGTTTGTATCGCTATACACTTAATTATTAAATTGATCAACAACTGGTAGGAAGTGCGTTCGAATTTGGTTGCAAAATATATTTACTGCCCTCAATAAACATTCCGTCAAAAAACATAAAAGAATGCATTGTAACTGCCCGGGTGACATATCTGCATTCGAAGCAAATTTTACTTTTCAAAAAAATTGGGGCCACTACTTCCTAAGTCCGTTGAGTTTTCTTTATATAAGTGCAAACAACTATTTCCCATTGCTTTTTTTTGAATGTTGAAAAGGGGCTCAACGATAGTGTACTCCAGCCACATTCTAGTTGAGTTTTTCCACCCTCTAAAATGCATAAATCTGTCAAAGCCCGAAATCGCTTGTTGCCACGATTGCGGTAGTTACATATATGATACCCCCTTCGGATGGATAAAATAAAATAAAACAACAGCAAGTAAATACGGAAATAACACAAGAACGGGTGCCCCTCGTAATGTTACCACACATGTAATTGCGCGTAAATCAAGCCTTCTGAAGCCTTATGAGTCGAACAAAGGTTTGTCCTATTTCCACAATAAGGCTCATTTTTTAAAACAATTCCCGTGGAGAAAATTGTCTGCCCCCCTTCTAAAGAGAAGTCCAGGTTGTTTTGTTGCCATAAAAAGCGACAGTAAAGCCAGTTTATTTCTAGTTCTAAAATGACCGGCTGTGGTCTTCGAGTGCGCGCAGTTGGAAGGGTGGCCGGGAGGAGATAATAAAATAAAATAAGAGACGAACGTCTGTACCAGCGCATAAATAACACGGAAAGGACAATGGACCACGTGTGGGAGACGTACATAGTTTAATTTTTTTTCTTCTAGATCGGACAGTCCAGTCTGTCGCAATCTAGCTACAATCATGGGGGAATGTATAATGTTTAAAAAACACTTCCCCCTTTGCTTTAACGGGGTTAAAGAAACAGTATTGAAATTTTTAACCAAGGAACACAAAAGGTGATTTTATTTTCGGATGTGTATTTATGAAAAAGAAAAGGGAGAGAGATAGAAAAAAAAAAAAAAAAGGAATGACGACAAATGGCGGCACGAGACTTAGGCCTCACTCGACAATGGAACGAGGGGAAAATGATGGTTCTGGTAGCGTTCATGGTCCGCTGGTTCCTGGGCTTCTCATGCAGTTTAAACATGTAGTTTTACGTTATTTATTATTATCATCATTTTCTTCCTTTTCTGTATCAAGAGGTGGCCTTTTTTGCGGCAAATGTTCCAAAATAATCCGTTTGGAAATTGAAGCTCGTTTGTAGGATCTCTCGGAGCAAGTATATTTTTTTATAGGAATGTCCATTGATGGGGATTTTCGATTAAAATTATGAAAAATCTCTTTGTAATCTTTGGATACTCAAAATATAAAATAAAATAAAAAGAAGAGAAGAACAAACTTATGTATTGAAACTTAGAAATTTAATTTCAACCATTACAGTGGTTTTTACAAGTTTCAAATTATACAAATTACACAAAATTTTAGATCACATTTCATGCATGAAAGACTATGCTTTCATTATTTTTTTTAAAAATGTGAATTGCTTTTTAAAAATTTTGAATAGTTTATTTTAAATTTTAAACATAAAAAACATAACATAAATAAAAACTAATGATTTCAAAACACATATACAACAAAAGAAAGGATTTTAATACAATCATATTGAATTTACCTATCCTAAAATGGCATAGCGAGGGAAAGACAAGGTTTGACGACTTATCAGCTTCGATTTTAGGAAGCAAAATGATGCCAAAGTATTAGCTCATATATACCAATTTTTAACACCAAATATGGCAAAAACGTGAAAAAGATAATTAAGATTAACTAAGCCAATGATGATGACAGAGAAACTAGAAGTATCAGACTTAAATTTGACTTTTACCTAACCTCATTATATTACTGCGTTTGCATTTTATAAAGTTATAGTTTGAATAAAAATCTTTGTTAGATTATTGTTTCGTTGAAATTTATTTTATCGGTAAAAAGAAAACGCGAAACAAATCGGGTTTCAACGCAGAAAATATTAAAAAAACCACCAGCATCATTTTATGTATAGAAATATCTGATGGCAAAAATAGTTATTCAAGAAAATACTTATCAGATTTCATTTTTATCTTTTTTATGTCATTTCTTAAATTAAATGTGGTTTGAAAATTAGTTTGTCAACTATTTTCAACAATAACTACTCAAAAATTACATGAATTTATTAATCAATGCTTTCAATGATTTATATCGTGATATATTTCTTTCATTTCGGATATGTTTTCCAATGCAAAAAAGAAACTTATCAAACACCAGTTTTTTGTAATCACATTTCAGAATTCATACAAATAAATCGCGTGCGTACTATGTACATGTTCCTTTTTTCAAGCGAATAAAGTTATAAAAAAATGTACAAGCAGAACATATGTTTTTCTCATACATTTGTTCTATTAATGCTATTGTGTTGGTCCAACTACATTGAAAGCCTACTGTTTTCTTTGCATAAAATACTTTTTGATTATTATAGAAAACCTTTGTGCCCAAATTCGATCGGGAATTTCGCTGGAAACTTTTGTCCTTGTTCAGGGAACATACAGGTGTCCATGAACAACAATAAATGCCAAAATTCTTTGAAGGGACTGTTAGGATGCGATTTTATTGTGCAAGTACACTGATCATCATATCCATTATGCAAAAGCTCAATTCATTCTACTCTAAAACAGAGAGGTAACGAATTATAGAAAGATATTTTTTTTTACATTCATCTATTTGTGAAGTAATGAGCGTTCTCTTTATAAAATATTGCTTCATTTTATGTCTAAAACACGCAATTCGATTTAGTTCATGTATACAAACTATTCAGGTTTTTGCACAAATACAAAATTTTTGTTTAACAGAATAGATTGAATTATTTTTTTAGATAGGAAACGAAATATTTTGTTAGGAAAATCGTTGGTTAGTAAAATTAGTGATCTGAACTAAATGATTATAACGTTATGAACGATTACTTTTATAACCGAAATTACCTACAACAAAAACACAAAAAAATACTTCATTTTAAAGAGTATTTGTAGATTTGGAAGAATTAGAAACTTTATATAAAATAAAGTTTATTGAATGCCAGCTGAAAATTATTAACAGACTAACATTTTTTTTATTGATTTGTTACTTTTTAGACTATTGAGTGGAATCAAATAATAAATACAATCTTACATTTTTATATATTTTAAAATTAATCATTTATATTTATGAAAAAATTATAGAATGTAATTTGTAACGTGTTTCTGTTCAATAATGTTTTAATCTTCCTTTACTGTAAATTAAATTATTCCGAAAGTTATGGTTTATATATTGTATTAATATGTATACTTAATTAATTTTATTAACTTAACTTTAAAAAATAATAATTAGATAAGTGGAAAAATTAAGCCCCATTTACAGTTTTTTAAACGTTTTCCGTTTTATATTTAAATAGTTTGGGAAAACAGTCCTTTAAAGAATGATGAAAGCAAAGTATGAGTTGCATAGTATTTCTGTTATTTTAAAAATCTTAACTTCGTGATGCTATCTTATAAATTTTATGATTAAATATAAACACTTATCTTATCACATGTGATGCTATTACATTAAACATAATACATCTTTTTTTTTCTTTACTTGTTGAATTAGGGTTGAAACATTTTTGCAAATACAATTTCTTACAGAGGTTACTATGCTAAATACTAAACAAAAAAGCAGAAAAAATATTATAGTTAGAATTTCAGAATAATACATCAATGCGGAATACACCAAATTTTTTTTATTAAATAGTGTAGAAACAAATCACCTAAAATGAAAACAATACAAAGCAAAATTTATCAGAAAAATTAAAAGACTACTTTGTGATAGCACTAAATTACAAGACACATTTTAAGAACCTCTGCATGCTTTGTTAATGCTAAATGCATATTTTAGTCATTTTTCTTTAGCAATTCGATTGGAATATTTTAGTATTTTTTTAATTCAATTTTTTTCTTCTTTATTAAATTTTTTTTTCAAGAGAAGAGAGGGTTTATGAAAAAGATGAAAGCAGAGATTTTGCTTCCTACTACCACTGTAATACCTCTATTTTACAGCATCCGGGCTCATAGGAAAAGATTAATATATTTTAGGAGAACCACACGTTTGGGACAGAGAAGGAGAGAGTACGGTGATGGGGTGGTAAGGGGGAGGAACAAAGTAAAATAGAAACCAAACAAATCCAGCAGAATTTAATAAATCGTTTTCCGTATCTCCTCCGTAGCACGCGGACAGGACGGGCCGACTTTTTATCATCACGACTATTTTCATTTCTCTGAGGGGGTAAGCGTAGGGTGTGAGCATTAGTGATACTTTTAAATGAATGGGGGCCTCGAGGGGCGTTCAATAAGAGTTGAAGTGAAGTGCGAGATTAAGGGAAGAGGGGGGGACAATAATGGGCTTATATCGCTTTTATTATTTCGTCAGAAAGAGGGTTAGCGGAAGTAGTGACTAAATCCACGGATTGGGGATGGGGTTTGGTTTGGATGAGGGTGGTTGAGTTGACTTTCGAGAGGGGGATGTGATTGATTAAAAGAGGGTGCAGTGGTCACGGCGGCTACTAGAGGGAGGGAGGCAACAGATATTCTCATTTCCAAAATTAGCCGTGAAGCTATGTATATCTATTAAGCTTTCACGCCGATGACGGCTCATTAAGGCTTGTTTTATTTAATAAATGAAAAATTGCTTTAGAAATCAATCTAAAAGGTGTAAAGAATTTTGAATGGGGTTTTCTTTTCTCTGTATAGGCTCAGGTTGGCAATTAAAATGAAAGGTTTATAATTTTATTTCAATTGCTGCTTAGATTCATGCACTTGACTTAAATATAATTAGTAAATGTAAATTTAATGTGTTTTTTTTTTGCCTTTAATGATGCATCTGACTAGCACATACCCACACACACGCACGCACGCACAAACGACACTTCAACTAGTTTACGTATCCCATATTAACCTTTTGATTCTTATATGCATTTAAATTGTATTAAAATTTCTAAACAACAAATGTCAAAAGGCTGAAGGTTTACAAAAAGGATAAAAATTAAACGTGTATCCAATAAATATTTATCCTTTATTTATTTGTTTTCGTCCTTTGTTTCCAATTTCATATTTTACTTCTTAATTTTTATTTTTTAGGCAGGAATTATTTTGATAATTTTATAGTTTTGGTTCATACGAATGCAATCTAGAAAATAGAAATTCATTGCTGTGTAAGATTCATCAGTTTTAAAATTTAAGGGGATTTTTTTTTTTTTTTTTTTTTTTGCAAAATAGTTATTTTTATATATTTGCTTGGATTTCAATCTGTTATTAGTCACGTTAACGTAACCAGGAAAAACAGAAACAACCCTAATTCCTTTCGTTTTTCGACTAAAAATATTATTTGACAGCAATTTTAAGATTCAAAATGTCTCAACAAATCACTTAAGTTGATTAACAGTGTTGTTAATGTTGCTTGAAACATTTTTTCACATTTACTAATAATCATAAATTGTAAATTTTTTTTCAGGAAAGCGATATTTTACATTTTGCTAACAATGAAAAATATATAGCTTGCTCTGGAGTAAGTTTAGACAAATTCTTCATGAATTTCTGTTTGTGAATTGCCAAATTTTTATAAATATGTATGTAGAAAAAAAATCAAACGAAGGAAATATCAAGCCTCCATACCATTTTTAGAATAAAGTTAAAAAAATATATCGTTCTTTTCCCACTCAGCTAAACAAAATCCTTCTATGAGATCGTTAAATATATTCCAATTCCTTTCAGAAGCGTCAACAATGTTTTGCAACACTCCGAACTATCAAACAAACGTACTCAAAATGACTATTTGAGTCAAAATTTAAATTATTTTAGAAATCCGCTAACTCTATTTACCTTCCTAAAGTGTATCCTACTCATTAAAAATATCTTTGTCCCGATTCTGTGGAATAAATTCTTTGAATCTCATACAGAGAGAGAATCCTAAAAAGAAGAAAAAGATATCCGCTTTGTTCGATATTTGGCAGTCGTAAACATTCACTCTTTTCTTCGAAACCAAGTTTCAGAGCATTAACGCAAATGATCCCCAAACCTTTTTCTCGCAGTCACCACTCTCTCCCCCCCACCCACACATGCACCTCCTACGCCTTCTAAAATCTTTGACCACAAAAAAAATCACTTTCGCACAAATTATCACCCTCCGTTTTTATTCCGAATTCGAACAGGAATTTCCTTTGTTATTTTTCTTCTTTATCTTCTCATCGTCAACTGCTTTCTCCCCCCCCCTCCTCCTTTTCTTTTTTTTTTTCGTTGAATCACGCCCCCACCCCTATCCGAAAACCGCTCTCTTCTTTTCCCATTCGTAAAGAGAAAAGAAAAGAAATAGAAAGAAAAAAAATTATATATTTTATTTTCCCGTTCGCTTTGATTTTTAGGGTCGGTCTTCTTAATTCCAAGGGTGGGGGTCGTTGCCACCCCCTCGACACCAACCTCTGTTTTATTTGTCAGCAAACCAAGGCTGAAAAAAAAGGGGAGACCTTTCGCAACACTAGTCTGCAGCTGCTGCCTGCGCTCAAAACAAAACCCCGACCCTCCCCCCTAGGGGGCGCCGCCATCTTAAACCGCGTCTTCATCTTCTTCTCCAGCGTTTTCATAAAATATTTACGCAGTAGCTGCAACTAGCGGCCCCTGTCGTTCAGCAGATAAATTAAGCCTGCTGTACTTTAGCCACTGATAACACGATGCTCAGCCTGACTTTTGCAGCCAGCCTCATGCCTGCCTCCCCCCCTTCCAACCATGAAGAATTTTATATTATTATTATTTATCCCCATCCCACCCTCTCAGACTGGCATGGATGTAGATTGAGACAAGAGAGTAGGAAAATAGCAACACAGCAGATGGAAGATAAGACAAAGCAGTTTTTTTTTATACGTCACTTTTTTTTTATTTTTGGATATTTTTTATTTTTTAAAAATGGCAGTAGTTCGTAACTGTGTAGAAAAGAGGCGTTGATATTTTCTAGATTATTGGGATTGTTGTTGGAAGTAGATATATATATTTTTTTCTTCTTGAATTTATTTATTTCGTTTATATTTTTATGCCTCGGGATAACTTTCAGTCTATATTTCGTCTTCAGGCAAACATGGCCAGTGTTTTTCTTGTGTCTTTTGACACTGTTCTTTCATACAGCGAGGCATTAACAGACCCCATGCGCCTATCAATTTTTATACCAAACATATAATTTAACCTAAAAAGTACGTGCATTCGAAAACAGGTGTTAGGGTGAACTAAGCACGGAAGTGACTATTGTTTAGGTTTAGACCAGTTGTGAATCGGTTTCGAAACGTAAAACAAAGGATTCTGTAAAACACACTGAGTCCAAAACATAGACTAAGCTAGCATGTTGCATAAAAAAGCAGGTTAAAAATTCCAAAATGCAAATAATTATATTAAAAAAAAAAGGTTTGGATTTCAATCGTTGTGTTATGCATCCGTGTACGCCTTTGTATTTCATTTAGTTTTTTTGAATCTTAAAATGTTATCATAACAAAATATCATATGATTGCATGCCTTCGGTAAATATTCACTTTGCATGAACACTCAGTTAAGAAATATTTAATACACAAAGTGGTATTTTTCTGTTCTGATCTTTTGCTTTTATTTTAAAAGTTGATCGAGTCATTACAGTCATATCAAAAATAAAAACAAAACTTTTATTTATAATAATTATAAGAAAAAAGACATTATCAAGGAAAATTTATTTTAACCCATACACTGTTTTTTCACCCACTTCTTCTTTGCAAATTTACTATAGATGTATACATTAGCTAAAACTGATAGAGAAAAAAAAGCTCAAGTAAGTTTTAACTGGATATCTGATTGTTTCCGAAACAATAGCTTTTAAAACTTTCGTTAAGCTTTTTTTTATTCTATAGTTAAAAAATGTTACTAAATACATCATGTTCGAAAGATTAAAAAAAATAACTTAATTTCTACTATTTTTAAAGTTATTTTTTAAAAATAAAATTGCAGTTTTACACAATAGGATATTATGACTGTCTGTAGAGTATTGCAAGAACTATTATAATTTGTTAGTTATTTTTCTGCGATTTCTAGAAGAAATTTTGCTTGTAAAATGTTTTATTTTCATAATTTTTTTCGATGAAAGATTTGTCAAATGATATTTTTTTATTATTGTGGTAACGAAATTCAATACACAAAATATATATAATGAATAAAAGACTAACAAGAAATAAAATGCTCCATTGAATTGCAATTAAGAACTCAATTGTAAAAATTAATTAATATATCATAAATGTGATGTTGGCTGTCTTTTAAAATTTAGATGAATACAGTTTACCAAATAAAGGCCAGTTAAATGCTCGAATTGATTACTGATATCAAATAACCGAATCTTTGAATGCTTTCATCTGATGACAATCAACAATAACAGTTTAAACTTGTTTGATACTTAAAATAATTAGGAAGTAATACTGGAAGATGCATAAAATGATTTATATTTTAAATAGTACAATTTTTATCTTCTAAAGCTTTAAAAACATTTTTATGAGCCTACTATTCGCTATTTAATTCTCTGGATGCGATTTTGTAATTAAATTAAATATAAATGCATTTATTTCGTTTTTTAATAGAAAAGAGAAGCTAATGCAGTGGCATAACTAGATAATTGTGTTATAATAAGACTTTTGAGAAGCTTTTAATATACGTTTAAGTTGTAGTTTTTAAAAAAACTTTTAAGTAACTTTTTAAATTCTTACTTTTCTTAATTATAAAGGCATTGCCACTATTTAACCGTCATCTTCTGGACGGTAAAATAGTGGCAATGCCCTCATAATTACGAAACTGCTCATAAAATTTTAGAGGTCTATGGTCTTATGTCTGACTTCTCACCTTTTAGGTAGGCTATTAAGCGAATACATAATGGCTTTAATGAAGATAATTATACGAACTAAATTTATTATTACATTGATTTACTTGTTTACGTTTTCAGCTGTTCACTAAACAGGAGTTTAGGAAAAAGAAGTATATAGTGTTTTTCAGAAAAAAAACAAAAAAAAAACAAAAAAAAACACCTAATCATTAATCAGTTACGATAAAATACAAATTGATAATTTTAAAACACCCTGCTTGAATTGAGAAAATGATAATACTTACTAAATGATTAATATAGCATTCTCAATGACTTTAAATGCCATTATTGTTCAATCGATTAATAGACTAATGCTGACGCAATTCTTCAAAATTTAATTTAATCTCTTTATCGCTATTTTAATTACTGGTATGATGATTGATGCAAACAACAGCTATAATCTTTTTCAACAGAATTTTGATTTTTAAATAATTAATAACACTTCATTTTATCCATCAGTTAAATTCTTTTAAGATAGCTATTTATTTTTGCAGCTAATGTGTCTTAATTTTTTTAATAGTTTTTTTCAGTGCATATTCTTTGTTTTTTATAAGGCACTGTGACCCACGGTTTAAGAATTACCGAAGCAAGTTCATTCATTCTATAATATTTTGCTTCAACATTATTGCTACTAGTATAGTTTTACGCACTCATTGTATTGTGTTTGTAAGCTCATTATCAAAAATGTCATTTATTGACGGTCCCCCATATTATGAATGGAGCATTTTAGACGAAGGTGGCTCACTCCTTCCCGTGAAATAGGGGGAAATCCGTTTGAATAAAGTGTAAGGAAGGGGGATAAACATCCTCCCACCCCTTTAAAAAAAACAGTTAACTCTTGCTGCGCGCGCAATGACCAAATCAAAATCTTGCCCCGCGAGAGGTTTTTATCACTTTCGCATTTTCCCCTCTTTCTTTCAACGAATCGCGTCACAGGATGTCGCTCATGAAGAGATGAAGTGGGGGGGGGGGTGCAGGGGAGGTCTGCAGCAGGCAGTTTCTCGAAGATTGTCGACGACATATGTGCTCACCCCTCCCCTCGATATACTACAGAATGAGTCGCGAAAAGGACCCGAAGACTCGTTATCGGGGTAATTTTGAACTCCCAAATCGGCAGTGATTTCGGTCCCGCTGACAGCTTCACTTGGCGAAATTATCGTCTGGTGGAAAAGGCGGCGGTGGGGTGTGTGTGCGTGCGCGCTACGACAGTGAGGAAGTGGCTCGTGTGGACGAGGATAAGATTAAAAATGACGAGAAAATTCTGCGGTGCATCTATTTAAGTAACGTTACACCGCCTGTTTAGCTCAGAAGGGATTCCATTACGTCCCTGATAACTAAGGACGTGTTATGTTCGAGGCCTGCTATGAAATGAGTTACGAGACAATTGTAGCCAAATTGGGGATTTCAGATTGGCGCTTCGCTTGATATATGTGTGTATATTTTTTAAATCGGAGGGAACACGAGATATCAGTTTTCTTTCAGAGTAGAGATGAAAAATTATTCTCCCTACATTTCTGAATAATCATTTTATACTAAGATAGTTGTATGTTGATAAGTTACTATGTCATGCTAAGCTAGATGCATGTTGATAAGCTAGTATGTTATACCAAGCTAGTAGTGTGTTGATTCCAAAAATTACATCTTGTATTGCATGTGTATTTGAGGATAAGGAGAAGCGCGATCAGACAACTATCGCTGGATTTCGAAGTGGATGCATTCGTGTACAACGTCATGTGACGGTTCACAAAGTTTAGCCCATATGTCCGAAATGCAATGCGACTCAAGCTGCTCCTGCCTACATTTTGACCTGCATCGGTTTCAATAAAGGTCAACTATTCTCAAGTCCTGAGGTAGTATTACATTGTTTGAAGGCTTCCAGGCTCATGGACTGATGTTTAGATGTTACTGCCAACCAAATGAAATAAGTCACAACATAACACACACGAGAAATCAATATTTTCCTTGTTCACAATTTCTTAGCTGGAAATTCTGCTATCTAATTTTTCCCCTAACAAGAGACATGAATTCCCACAGGCAGGCAGTAACATGGAATTAAAATGACTCTATTACTATTTTTCTTTTTTGTTGTTTTGTAAAAAGAATTTGAATTTATTTTGGAAATACACGATATTCTGAAAATCATGTAGTTACAATAAAAATTTAAAAAAAGTTATCGTATATACATAAATGTTAATAATTGTTAGAATTTAACAAACAAAAATGAAGAATACAATATTTTAAAATAATATTTTAAAAATATTTCTTTATTCTTTTTGGATTATTCAAACTAAGAGTCAACGATTCCATAAAATACAACTAAAACTTTGAAAAGAATAACTCGACTATATGCTTATGTTCATTCATAAAATTTTGGGAACATAATGCTGAAAGAACAACTGAGAACATGATTGTATTCAAGCACAAAATACCATATGATAATCAGAGCTAATGAACAAAGCGGAGTTATATTGACTTCCTTGGTTTTAATTGGTTTATTCGCGCAAGAGTCATAGCTGGCTATACTACTCCAATCAAATGGTATAAGTATAAAAGATATTAAAAAAACAGTCTCTTACTAAATTATAAATACAGGCTAATATTATAGAATTAATTATAAAGTTGTTTTCACTTGAATTTTTAAAAGATATTATTAGGATAAAAATTATAAAATAAGAAACAAACAAATTGTTTTTGATATGTAAATGGATATTTTTCGAAATAGCATATGTTAGAGACTTGTTTAGTTAATTTAGTCATTTTGTTTAGATTTAAAAATAAAAATATTCATTTTTTGGCCATCCGAAAGCCTTGCTAATACGTTGGAAGGAAATAACCACTGTCTAGACTCTGATACCTAAATTGTAGTCTATTTTCAAGAAACTATCAGAAACTAGCTCACATACGTCTCTTTCTGAAACCATTAATTATTTTGCGATATAGCCTGGGTTTTTTCTTCCTTTAATTGTCTAATTTTAGTAGCATATTCATTAAGAAATTATAGAAGATTCAGAAGAATATTCTTCAGCCTTTCTATATAAAGTTATAACTTAGATATTGCCACATGCCAAGCAAATATAAGTTTAAATTTTATATTCAAAAGAAAACACAATAAATTCCTTAGGAAAAAAAATAATAATAAACTCAATCATAGTAAAGACATTAGTTTAAAGGGAAGAAATATACGTCATTTCACAAATTTTTTCATTCAAACTCAAACTCAAAATAAAATATTTTTCTAGAATATAAACAAGAATGAAAACTTAGATAAATCCTTTATTTATTTAATTAATCCTTTATTTATTATTCATTTAATTTTTATTTATTATTAATCCTTTATTATTATCTTACTTATATTTGATAATCGAATATTTCATGTATCGAAGCATATGAAGCATATCGAATCGAATATTTCATATATCGATATATATTTGATATATCGAAGCATTACAAGTGAAATTAATACGTTCATTAGTTTACAATAGCATGAGAAAAAATAATCTTAATATAAAAGAGATTGTGAACTGGAAAACTATCAAACGTCGGAGCTGTTAACGAAGAGCATCAGCTGATCTTCAATTTTGATTTTCATATTTGTGATCACAATTTTCATTGACATATAAGCGATACTTATCCCACTTGATTAGGAACTCAACAGAAATAACTCATGTGCTCAATACAAACTTAACACAACTGCAAATTCATTTCATTTATGTTCCTACGGCTTTTATTTATTGTTACCTGATTGAAAAAAATGTAAATAAATAAATAATATATTCAATTCTGAAATATAAAAAAAGAAGTTCAAATCAATTTAAAAAAATTATATAAATAATTTTTTTATTTTATTTTACAAAAGTATATAAAACTAACCTGTACACTTAACAATTTCAGGCTGTTAATTTGTACACAATTTAACAATATGTGCATTAAAAATTTGCATACACATATATAGAACATACAACAAAAACATTTTCAAATAAAATCATTAAATGACAGAAAAGTCTTGAAAATTTGAAATCTGAAAGCATTTAAGAGCATTCCGTTGTAAAATCCGAATTCTTGCCTACGTTATGAGTAATATTCAGTCGCTGAAGAAATGGGGAGGGGAGAAGACCACAAGGAAGATGGGGGGTAGGGAGGCAAGGGGGTTCGAACTGCACCGAAAACGAATTCACATCATCTT
>JAPMOQ010007045.1:0-32131 GCA_026543055.1 Argiope trifasciata
ATTTCTTCTTACAGAACAAACACCGACCATTGTTCGATTTCATGTCACAGTACTCAGTATCGATTCAATAGACGAAGGATCAATGGTAAGTTTTCATTTCTATTAATTATGAAATATTTCAAGCTTCGTATATAATAAAACAATTAAAACCTTATTAATAATAAGAAATTTTGATTGTATTGTTTATAGTACTTTTCGGATTTTTTTTCGGATTTATTATTAATATAATGTTTATTTATCAGCCATCTTCTAAATTTAAAAATAATTGTTCCTAATTATTGGTTTCTCTTGATAGTTACATACAATTAATTCTCATTTTTTTATCTTTTGAAAATATTAATAAGATATCTGATTTATTGCTATCTAAAATAAACAAAGCCATCAAATATACTAATCAAATACATAAATTGATTATCAATTTAGTGCTCACAATATGAGTCATTTTTATCTATTTGCAATTAAATGATAATTTTTTCTTCCAAATGTATAATTAGTTTTAAACAACAGATTTATAGTTTAAAGAAAGGATGTTACCATACTTCCTGCCACTTAGAAAATATAGGTTTACCTTATATAACTGCACAATTCTAAATTTAGCAACAGCCTTTTACCAAGGTTTGCTTTGTAAACCTATTAAAATCTAGACTTAAAATTGGCATTTGTTTTTATCCCAAGTAACCAGCCACATTTCTGAATGTCTTCCCTAGACTTACGTCGCCGACATCTTCATGTCGCAGAGCTGGAAGGACGACCGGTTGCAGCTGCCCGAGAACATGACGTCCAAGTACCGCCTCCTGCCCATCAGCTGGCTCAAGAAGATGTGGCGACCGGACTCTTTCTTCAAGAACGCCAAGAGGGTCACCTTCCAGGAGATGACAATTCCCAATCACTACATATGGCTCTACAGTGACAAGACCATCCTCTACATGGTCAAGTGAGTATCTTCACTGCTTTAATTTACATACCAAATGAAGTTTTGCAAATATATATGAAATGTTGCTTGGCATTATAAGCCCTTTGAGTCTGAAGACTATAGAAACTGAAATTCTGAGTCATCATCTACGCATTAAATTAAATGAAACTCAGGTGTAATGTTTCATAAGTTAGAGAACATTATTATTATATTTCGAAAATATAATCAACCCTTTGTTTGTTCGTTCGCCTGCACACCGCATGAGATATTTATATACGTAAAAAACTAACTCATATGTCACAAAAATTGCTTTCTTCTATACAAGTCGACTTTGGCGTCCTGCTGATTCATCGGGATTGATGGTCACTGAAATTTCAATTGAATATTTTATAATAAAGTCTTAATGACTTTTTTTAGATGGTAATTTTGATAGTTATGTATGTCATACTATTTTAGACGTCTTACACTTTATTTCTTTACTATGCAGTTTTCAAATTTATTGTCATTATTTCTAAAATTTAAAACTGAAGTAATTAAATTTCAATTAATACAATTGTTTTACTAATCAATCAAGTTTTTTTTAAATATGTAGAATATGATGAAATAGATCATGTAGAATAGGATAAAGTGACCGTAAAAGAATTCTGAGGTTTTGATGCAATTTTTTAAATTCAAATCATGAAAGTAAGTTAATGTTTTATATACGTACTAAAAATTAATTTATCAATATTCTTATACACAGTAGATTTCAATATTTTCCACATTTGTGGTATGGCACACATCCAAGAGATATCAATCTCTTATGTTCTGATCAGAATGTCTGGAATGATGTTTACCACACAAGAGATTATCTTTTTCCTGAGATTGTTTATATCCTGAATTTTCTCAACGGAAACAAGATTCTTGACATGTTCTCAGAAGATAAAAATCCAATGTGAGCTGATACAGGCTCCTGGAGAGGCTCACAAAGGAGTAAGCCTTGCCTTTCCAATTCACTTGTTGCTGAATTGAGTATCCAGAGCTTCTCGTACACATAAACTTAAGTGAGGTGGTGCTCCATCTTGCTGAAAGTAGATTGCATCCTTCCTAGCCTCAATATCAACAAACTCAATTTTGAACCTCAAATTCTACAATTTTTTTGGTTTACAATACCGCTTACATGAAAGGTGGCCTTACCAGTAAAACTCACATTAGAAAAATTCATTATTAGTATCTATGATACCTGGCAGTGAAATAGCAAACTCTAGACTCTTGTTTTGTTTATTCAAGAAAACTTTTCTTATTCAACATAAAATCCATTCTATTAAAAAAGATTTATTTGTAATAGAATTTATCATCTTGTTTTTCAAACGATTGTATTTTTTTCAGGTTAACCTTAGAGCTCTCCTGTGCCATGAAATTCGAAGCTTATCCCCACGATACACAGACGTGTTCTTTGAAAATGGAGAGCTGTAAGTTGAGACAAATTTTATGTATTCGTGTTTTAAACGCGGTCACTTTTAATGTTGAATAATTTTAAACTTCAAAGTAATATAACATAAAAGGTCCAAGAAAAAAATTGTAGCTTTTAACGTTAAAAACTCGATAGTTGAAAATTAATTAGCTAATTTTAGTCGTTGTGTGAATAAAAATACTTGTACAGCTAATGAAATTATAAAAAAGAGTTCTTCAATGCATTTTAAAAGTAAAACATTGAGCATGGAAACAGTATTTCTGTAATTCTTTTTCGAACATTGTTGCTGTCTATTAAATTAGCCGTCATCATAAAGTGATAGATATAATCAATGTGCATAGTATGAAGGAATGCGAATTTTCTAAGGTTTATCGATCTAATAACATTAACCTGGCTGCTTATGTTATTAGTTCTTAGTTATTAAAGTTGGAAGGCACAAGGAAAACTCTGAGAGATCGGACCACCACAGCAGCAGCAATGGTTGGAACTGTGGTTGAGTCCTAAGGACTATTACCTGCTACTGTATAACCTTGCCCTTGGGAAGTACATGCCATCGATAGAAGCCGAACCCCTACCTTTCTATGTACCCTCCAAGGTGAAGAGAAAAACCACTATTCCGCTGTTGGGATTGTCGATAGGTGAGGTTTTCTTGCGAGGCGTCTTACAATCTTAGGGTTTGTAGCCAGATAGCATGATCACAAGATAAAATTGATCACATAGTTTTGAGGTTGTTATATGGCTCATTCAGCTACTACTACTATTGCTGCGTTTTGTTTGTTTGTTTATCGTCCTAAGTCACTAATGTTACTATTAACGATATGCGTGAGTTGAACTTGCATTCTTAAGGTTCGTCGCCATATAACATCACCACAAGACAAAAGTGACCACTCAGTCTTGAGGTTGTTATCTGGATTATTAAGCTTTCATTACACCACAAGCTTCTCATCTTCAATTACGAGATGTCCCCCATGGGACCATCGAGTAAATAAGAATAGCTTGAAAGGAATAATTTTCTTTCATAAAACTTTTCAAATTTTTGTAGAAGTAAATTATGGTAGTACAAGACTTTTAACTCAATTAAAGAAGGGTCTAATAATCCATTAGGTAATACAAAAAAGTTTCTGTTGATAAAGCTAGCACGATAAACTTCAAACGAAGTTCTCTATTAAACTAAATTAATTACCTCTTGTTTAAAAAATGTCCATATTGGATTCAGACATAGACATTTGTTTTGGGGGACATCACTTCAATCTATAGTATACCGATACGTAATTTCAGTTCGACACATTTTCTCAGAATCCTCACATTTCAATTCTAGACAAATACAGTGCTTTCCCTCTTTTCGTATTACTTTAAAAAGAATCCTTTATAAAGTCATTCATCTTCATCTGTTTGCTTTTTAAAAAATATTGGTTTTCCTATCTTATCGGAGTATTATTATTTTTATTTTTTGTGTGTTTTAAATCCTATACAAGTTTTTATTGAGATAAACAAATTATCTGTTTTCAACATGGAACAGTACTTTTAATCAGCCTTTAACTGGGGACGTACGGTCTAGGAAATCGCTAGAAATGGACTTTCGGTCACTTCTAGTCTATTTTTAGTTCAATTGAATAGATTAACCCTATAGCTTCCTGTTTTGTATTCTTCATTACACGTGCACGTTTTCAACCAATTTCACCAAATGGTTTTTAAATAATTCAGTCATTTCTTTAAGCGCAGTCTCTAAGATCCCATGGATAAACAAGACTTAACAGATGGCCCTAAAACTTAAGTCTCGAAATATCATCCAATTTACTGATCCTATTATGAAGCTCCAGATACTTTTAAATGAAGCAGAAGGTGATTTTAGTGATGACGACGATGATGTCGTGTCCGTGTTTCCACGGAAAGGGGGTGCAGTAGCTTCTGAGGGTAAAGACCCCTGAGCACCCAGAGGGCAGAAGTCTGACTTCTAGCTCAAATGAAGATGACACCCCCCCTTTTTACAGGGGGGCACATTCACACGCCTCACAGACAGAACGCAGAGTAACAACCATGACAGAACCGGGACGCCCAGATCACGGGGAAGACACGCTACCCCTGTGCCAGGACGCCGGCAGGGATTTTAGTGATAAGGATAATTAATCAGATTAATCAGATAATTAGATTAATTTTCTAATAAAACTTAGAAAAGTTTTTCGTATTCAACTGATTCTATATGTATGTTCAAACATATTTAAATTTGCTAGTGATAACGCATTCTGAAAAATTAATAAAATATATTAATATACCAAGAGAAATATATATGGAATTTATAGGCTGATTTTTATACTAGCTTTTAATTTGTGTACTTAAAATGCCCTAGAAAACCCGACTATGAAAAACAGACAAGCCGATAAAAAAAGGGCCAATTTTACGCATTGTCATTTTGTTTTTGCTTTTCATATAATTTTTGAATTTTATATTATATTGTTTTCTACATACCTTTGTTCACTGGAAAAATAAATATGATTAAAAAAATAATGTTTTTTCAAGAATACTGTTTGTTGTAAAATGTAATTTGAGTAGATAATGTTTATTCCAAAATAATTAAATTTTTTTTAATTTTTTAAATTATATATTTTGAAAAATTTCTAAAACATATTTATGTATCAAGAAAAGTATGTTTGCCAATTTTCATACTGTTATAGTCATTAGAAAATTTAATGCGAGTGTAAAAAAATGCGGTCTCGTAGACCGCACCTTCCTAGTAAAGTCCGAAAATTTCACCTCCCCAGTTAAGGATCAAAGTTTTAAAGTACTCTCATATGTATTTTGTGGATCACATATTTGCATTATGCAATTAAATATTGTTTTAGCTCCTGTAAACCTTATGAAATCAATCAATATGCTAAAAAATTTCAATATACACTTTAAAAAAATACCAGTATGCTAACCAATGCTCTTAATTCATATTCACTAATTCTAATAACCTCTTATAAACTTATCACCTTCCTATTTACAAAGGAAATAACAAATCTGTAGCGATTATCTTAGATGATTTTAAATAATCATTTAAAATTAACTAGGGTAATTCATTGAGCTTAAGGAAATTTAATGGGTTGTAACTGGGTTTGAAATTAATATAAACGAGCTTTGAACTGTTTATTTGTTTCACTCGTATTTCACGATGTCTCACCCATTCACCCACTAATCCCCGCAGTGTCCTACACCACCGACGACCTCATCTTCGATTGGGAGTCCAAAGTCCCGTTGGTGGTGGAGCCGACCATCGAGCTTCCACAGCACATCCTGGTGGACACCAAACTCGGAGACTGCATGCAGGAGTATTCAACAGGTACGAAAATCTATTCATATAAAAAAAGAAAGTAATGATAATAATAAGAACAACAATAATAATAAAGGGGCCTTGGTAGCCTGATTGGTAGAACGTCAGTCTCGTAACCGAAAGGTAACAAGTTCTGTCTTTGTCTCGGCCGCTGTTGGCTCATGGCAGTTAGGGCACGTTAAATAGGTCGTGACTGCTAAGTCCTCCAAGTTCCTATAACAAATGATACCACTGGGGGTACTGAATCAGGGATGAGTCGGTCTCTGGTTTGGATCTAAATGCTGACTTGCGGATGGATGAATGAGTGTATGAATGAGTTCGACAGCCCCCTGAAAAGTGTTGTTTCGTGTGTGGACGAGCAAAGTCGTACTTTCACCTGAACGGTGCTCGTTAACAACGAAAGGCGCTCACTTCTGCCTTAATTCAAAAGAGCTAAATCTCATTCGGCTTGGTATGACCAAGTGAATTAGACCGGCCCGACCCGATAGTAATAAAGGAATAGATTGAAAAAAATAATTTAATATACAAAAAAATATCGGAGTTAATTTAATATTTAACTGCTCTATTATGCGTTTTTAAATTTTTTTTTTTCTATTTGACAGAAGCCAACATTTCTGTATTTAAAATTTAAGGATGCTTTTCTTTTTAATCTCGCGCTGCAGTTTGAAGCTAAATTAATTTATGCACTTGAAATAATAAAAACTTTGAGCAATTATTCAGCGCATATCTATGCATATAGTTTAAAGGCTGAGAACTGGTAATTCAAAAATTATTTCATGTAGTTCGTGAGTTTTAACTGCAATATGCTTTTTTGTAGCACTATATACAAGTAAATCATTTTTTTTCTGATGGGTTTCCCATATCTTTGAAGGTATATTCATAATTGAATGACATCTATGGGTATTGACTCTTTTCTTCTCTCTGTCTCAACAAATTAAAAACTATGTGTGCGCTGAAGCTATTACAGAGGATAGTTTAGAGATGGGGAATATGCGGTTTGAAAATTTTAATTAATTAAAAATTAGACTAAATTGCGACATTTTTCTCAGAAAATATTATTTCACAGTATTAATATTAATACCAAAAATATTATTAATTAAAAATATTACAATGTTTCAAAACTTAAAAAAAGTTTATTAATAATAACAATTTAATATCCGAGCAAAATTGTCTAACAATACTTTTTTTGCCTAATTTACAACAATATTTTCCCTGAAATTTAAATCGCTTTCATTGTTTTATCAAGTATTTAATCTCTACTTTTTTTAATGTTGAAAGTTGAAGAAAAAGGGTCCTGTTTGAGAACTGTATAGATCACAAGAAAAATAAAAAAAGTGAAGTTATAATACGGCGAAAGGAAGAAGGCGGATGAAATGGATGCTTACTTTTTAAAAAAAAGCTACGATGTCTTAGCAGTGGTCTCCTTTAGAAATAATCATTGAAAAAAGCATAAGTCGAACATTAGGAATAACATAGATTTAATATCTAACAACTTGACGGAATCGCAAACATGAAGTTATATTTAAAAGATTTAAATGAAATTAAACATAACTAATATTTTCAGTGAACTAGTTAGTCAACTAAGGCTACTATTATGTAATAATTTTAGGTACGACCATAGTTTAACCCCCCTCTCTGGGCGCAATGTTAAAAAATCTCCAACTCGCCAATCATGGTCTTGCTCCGTATTTTACCCTAATCTATTTCTAACCCATAATAAAGGCGATAGATAATAGGGTTGTCAGACTAGAGAAAACGCTAGTTTTGGCGCGTTAACATCAACTTGGTGAAGAAGGAGGGGGTAAACAACAATTCACCCTAATTTTCATTGCGTTCGTTTTTTAATGGATAGTCCTTTAATTTCGAAAAGGATGAAAATTTGAACCTCAAATACGTTATAAAAACATATTTTATTTGATTTTACTTGGAATAAAACCTTCTGATAAACAGGTAGCAAATCGATGACAGCAGAAGAGGGACCTTCTATCGTCCTAGATTGTCACGTGTTTTCTCATGAATTCCACCTTTTAAAAAGAGCTCTCCGTCTATAAAAGGATTCTGTCAACACCCCGAGTAACAGCAAAGTGTTTCCCATAATTTGTTTATTCAATGCAACATACTAACGTCACTTAGAGTTCAATTAGGGAGTGCAAAGTGGCGCTTTTGATTGGTCCCCGAAAATGATGGACGGTTGCTGACCTATAAACGTTGTTGATGTTATCAAAATTAAGGAAGACTTATTGACTAATGTACTTTATTGAATTTTTATATTTATTAATCCAATTTTTATACATTAATGGTATTCATTATCCTTTGCATTATGTCAATTATTGTTTAAACTGTTTATAATTAAAAATATAGTTAACTAATTGAAAATATATTCGTATAAATCTGTATTACTGATAAAGGAAAATACATCTGTTGATGCTTTAAAGATTGGTTATTGGATCAAAAATTATCAAATGGGGTATAAACATACTTTAAAGAAAAAATATTTTAACACTTTTACACTAGAAACTTTTTTGTTTTGAAATTTTCCCTAAAAATTAAGCGAATTTTGAAGTTTCTTCGTAATAAGTTCTAAAAACAATGTGTATATAGAAAATAAGCTCTCCAGATTGTTAGGATTTTAATATCGGTATTATATCAACGAACTTAATTTCGCTAGAAAATCTAATGTACGCAAATTAAAAGAAAATGCAAAAGCTATTTCAATAAATATTCCTCAGAATTTGATGCAAAAAAAAAAACTACTCTATTGATGAAATAGTAAACTTCAAGCAATTAATTGAATTTAAGCTGCTGTCAGTTAGTTGTCAAACAGAATAAACGAATATTTAATAACTGCAATAAAATCTATAATGAGTTAAATAGTTTTTTTTAGTTCTTTTGTAAGTAAATAAATTTATGTGTATTTTTTCTATTATAATAGACATTTTGATTGAATTTAATCTGTTTCCTACTGTCGGACAAGCATCCGATATATCTTAATTATACTTAAATAACAGAATTGAGTAATTTTATTACTTTCAAATAAAAATCACACGTAGTATCACACAAAAATTTCTTTTGTTGTTACTAATATATAATAATAGCAACTTTAATAAAACTTGATGCGACTAGATACTGAATGGCAGATTTAGAGAAAAATCTATTGTCGAATCCATTGTCCTACGAATTTTATACCGATAAATTGTTATGAGATCAAAGTAAAATCTCTGACAATTAAGAGAGAGAGAGAACTTCTAAGCGGTTGGTAGTTATTATCACTTCATATTGTTATAAATCCTTTCATTAAGTGCATAGAAAATGGTGTTTTTTAAAATCATAATATGTTTTTAGCATTTAATTTTCTCGAGGGAACTGCAACAGAAAACACTTAGGAAATATGAGGTAAAAAAAACTGCTTTCAAAATAAATAATTACGTATCAAGTAAGATTCTAAATGATTGAAATATATATTCGTCTATAATAAATCAATGCTTCATTAATAAAATCTAATTGAAATTGAAAAAGGATAAATATTTAATACCAACTACATGCAAAATTATTTAAATGGCTACTAGTTTTCAGTCTACTAGTTTTTCATTTAATTGATATATATATATATATATATATATATATATATATATATATATATATATTGTCATTTCTTTTAGCACAAGATATTATACCATGTATATCCATGATGATATCCGATATGTTGAATGAGGCTTAATGCCATAAAGATATTGAAAAAAAGTTGTTGGGCATTTTTTGTTTTTGATTGTCCTGGCAATTCGTCGAAGTCAGAACGAGTTTATTTTCTATCCCTGACATTCTTTAATATTTACACGAAATATTCTTCAGAAAACACTTGAAATTTCTAAATTAGTTAATTATATCATAATTTAGCCGTAACAAGTAGTACATTTCTTTATTGATATTAAATAACTTTAAAAAATGTGTGGTACGATTATTACTCTTTTTTAATATGTGATCATTTGTTATTAATAATTTTGCAGGATATTAATTGAAATATACTGGGTGGCCATAAAATAATTTTCACTTTTTGGCAGCGTCTGCAACTAAAACGAATGAACCATAAAACCATTTTTCATGTACAGATTGTGGAAGGCATGGAAAGATGAATTCCGTGGAAAAAAAGAGCCTCAAAAAGTGCTGATAGGGTAAATACTGGCGCTGTTGGAGTATAATTATGAATGAATGCATGAACTTATAGAAATTAACCTTTTATTCATCAAGGTTTCCTGGACGGTGCAACATTTCCAATATTTTGACTTTTTCTGTGTACTGCCTATTACATTCGGTTCATGACGTTCTCCACTGCTGAGTGTAAACTGTCGGTTTCGATGCTCATAACAGCCCGTCCTATTTTCTGTTTCCAGACATGCAGGTTTGTTTAAGAGCAGCCAATCATTACACTTTATAGTGTTGTGCAGTTTTACCAGTAATGCACGCTGCAGTAAGGTAGGGCCCATATTAACACATAAAAGACGTTAATCATAGTACTACGATTTATCGCCGCGTTACCTAGCCAAGATCCCCCGCCTCTAATGTATTAAACACACTTCAGAAGGGACAAAAGTCAAGAATGAACTGCTAATCAGTCATTTGTTCTTCTATTTTTACAAGGTATGAATGCCTCTGTGTCATGCACTCACTAGTAATTTTACATAATCCATCTCGATATGCAAATTTCCTTGCTTATACGCGATAGCAGAGCCAATATTTCCCCTATAAGATACATTTGATGCTTTTTTCCATTTCGAAATTCCTCTTCTCATACCTTTTAAAGTTTGTATATGAAATATGGTTTTATTTAGGTTATTAGTTTCAGCTGTAGAAGCGGCCAATTAAGGAAATTTATTTTATGGTCGCCCTATATCTTTAAAGTTATTCTTTGTAATGAACAAGATGAATATTCTTGCATTGCTTGTTGGGGCAGGAAATTTTACCTGTATAGAAGTAATGTTCACTCTGGAGCGCCGCCTGGGATACTACCTGTTCCACACCTACATCCCAACTTGCCTCATCGTCATCATGTCTTGGATTTCGTTCTGGATACGGGCAGATGCCGTCCCGGCCAGGGTCACCCTTTGCGTCACCTCCCTGCTCACTTTGGCCACCCAGCACGCCCAATCCCAGAAGTCCCTGCCTCCCGTTTCTTACATCAAGGCCATCGACATCTTCATGTCCACCTGCACTCTCTTTGTCTTCTCGTCTCTCATGGAGTACGCCATCGTCAACATCGTCATGGGACAAGCAGATGAGAGGGAACGTCTTGCCAACCACTTGCTCAACGATGTGCAACTCATTCACATGGAAGTAGGTTTAAAGCTTTGAGGTTTTTTGATATATATCTGATTTTAAAATTTTATGTGGGTGAAAGCTGAGGATATAACTAAAAGGCCAAAAGAATTTCAAGATATATTATATTTGAATATTTAGAATGCAATTTTAACTGATAATTTGAAAATTTTCTTCAAGAGTTTCTTGTATGATTGACCAGTACTTGAAAATGCGACAATGAGCTGCGTGAATTGTTGAAAAAAAAATCTTACACTATATTGAGAATATTCATTATTAGGGTAACTTATCATAGTGATACAAAGGCTTAAATCGATATATTTCTTAGGATGCATATTAAATTCCTAATAAAATATTAAAAATAGCTTCAAAATGCAAAAATGTAAATACTTTTTATCGCAATGGAGGAAAGAGTGGAATGTTCTAATTCCAGAAAATAATCCAACATTTCTCGCCTAACTTCTGCCAGTTTTCTATTACAAGAAAAAAATTTCTATTTCACGAAAGCATATATATTTTTAAAAAAAATCAGTATTGCTTTTGCAGTTTTAGATTATCATTGTTTTAAATTGAAGATAAATTTCAGAATTGAGATGAATAATTTATATCCAAAATATGTATTTGAGAGAAATTTCACTAGAAGTTTGACTTCTGTCCCAAAGATGCTGACAGCATATATCGAATACACATATTTTGCTCCAGTAAAACCATAAAATAAATTCAATAAAAATTGTTTTTCTGGCGGTACAATTTTGATAAAGATATTGCATTTCGATGACAGCAACAAAAATCTAATGCAAGAAATTGCCGAAGTTTGAAGACTCCTATGAAATAAATAAAATTACTAATATGCCAATACATGTTTACATTTTATCAATGCAAGAAGGGATTATCAGTTTCACATTAATTAATATCTGAAAGCCATAAACAAATATTTGATGATTTAACAATATATCATCTAGTGTAATGAAATTAATCATTTAAAAATGTCTTTGAAATAAAGCTAAATAATGTTCTATATACAGTTTTATGCTTACATTTTCAGTTTAGCATTTTGGAAACGCAACGGGAAAACTCTTTCATTGATCTCTAGTCTCTAGGACAGGGTTTGGCAACTTGCAGCTCTCCTGGTGGAAAGTTGTGGCTGTCCAGTTCCATACAAAAAATTAATAATTTATTATAAATATTAATAATAAAAACATTCCGAAATTAAACATTGAACATTCAGAATTGGAAGAAGACAAATAGATGCAAAACTTCAACTTCATGGTAGATACCACAATGAAACTAAATGAACTATATCTAAAACTGTAAGTAAACTCAGCCTACACCTTGCTTTTTAAAAAAAAAAATGCTTTTTTTGCTGAAGGTAGGTAAATTAATTCCTTTTAAAGTTCTGAAGCAGTCTCGCAATGAGACCAATGCAGATATTGACACGAATTACTTCAGCATAACTTTAAAAAACATGAATGATCAATTCACTGAAAAATTCAAGCAATTCAGAACAAAAAAAGTACTCTTGCGTTCATAGTGAATCCTTTCAACGCAACAAGAAATGAGATCAACATTGAGCCATTTGGAATTGATGCTGGATTGCGACAAATGCAATTGCCAGATTTGAAAACCAAAGACTTGTGAAGTGGCGAGTTCACAGAACTCAAGAGCAAGTTAGAAGATTTCCGGGAATGCATGCTCATCGTGCAGCACAAGTAGACAGTTCTAAATAAAATTCCGTGAGTTGAAGCGCTCATATTTGACGAATGGAATAGTCTTCCAGAATGCTACAATGAGGTGAAGAAGTTGGAAAATAAAGTGCTGACTCTCTTCGGGTAGACATATTCGTATGTTCTCTTGCAAGAATATAATGTATAAGCAAACATGAGAGGTTAATATTATGAATAAAGTAAATTTAGAATTCGACAAAAATCTAAAAATCTAGAAACAGTAAACTATAAGCCAGATTTTCTAAAATTTTAAAAAGATATTCAAAGCCAATGCTCCCATTGATTCAACTACCAACATTTGCGCTTTTATATGAATAAAGATTATTCCATATTTAAAGTCATTTATTTTAAATCAAATATATATAAGCAAATACTAAATTAAATATTAAATCGCAAATTTTTAGAGGCTGTTTAAAAACCGGAAAATTTTTAAATTGTTGATTTTGACTCCTACGTTTTAATAGGTTATCGATCCCAATTCTAGGAATTAATAGGATTGTTTTTTGTGCATCCCAAATGATGACCTATTTTTGCACCCAAATGATGACCTATTTTTGCACCCAAATGATGACCTATTTTTATATTATCCCAATATCAATAAATCTAGCTATCGTAATATGGATCATAGGAGCAACGCCTTCGAGGGATGAGAAACTTCACAGGAATTCATAATTCATAATTGGTGGAGTACTTACACCATTTCATATGCAGATGAAGTAAATATAGCTCTACGACACGGTCATCCGTACCAGCAGTAAGAAAAGGATAAAGTATTCTGTTCAAAAAAATATATCTGCTGTGCTTGGTTAACTTTGTGAAATGAGACTTAAATTTGTGAAATCATTATTTTTCTTTTTACATTCCAGGGCTCGACTCGAATGCCGAATGGAACCAAAATGGCCCGATCGCCTTCCCTGCGCCGTCTTTCGGAATCTTTTGAGAGGCAGGCCCTCAAGATAGACAAGTTCTCGCGAATCGTATTTCCGCTTTTATTCGTCATCCTCAATGTAGCTTACTGGTCTTACTATCTAAGGTAATGCCACAATTCTCATCACTCCCTCCAAATGGGTAATACCACTTTCAAACGCAGATTGAAGAACGGCAAAGATTTCAACCTTACCAAAGTTGAAAAAAAAAAATTCATTGCAAACTCCTTTTTTTTCTTATGTAAGCGGTAGTTTTTATGCATTCGACTGCAATTGTTTATTTAAGTTAATATGAAATGGTAAATGTTTCAATTGAAGGAATTTTTTAAATTATAGAATTTAGAAATTAATTGTGATTGTGTATTTCAGTGCATTTATGAAATTCACAGGTAGTAGATGATTTAGAGAAACATTTGTTATCCATATATCAAAGACGTTCAGCCATGACTTGAACAAAATTAAGAGTTCGGATACTCTTTTGTTAAACTTCAGGAGAACTTGGCAAGTTGGATTATTGCGGAAAATCTGTACCAGAATATTTGAATATGGTTGGATAGTGAACGGCTGATTAAAATCATCATTTATTATAAAGATACTACTATATTTGAAATGTTAGTGAGAATTTTCATAATTTGTAACTAAACTTAATTATACTATTAAATTGTTTGTATGCTCACGGTTGACCAAAAAATAAATTACACTCCACTGTAACTTCATTATAGTAGGATCTAGAAGTACTGAATTTTTTGATAAAAGCATTAATTCTTTGATTCATTGTGAATATCCTTCAGTATACCATCCGTTTTCTTTGATGCATTTAAATCACTTTTATATCCATAACAAAAAATTGAAATCAGTAATTGCATTGTTTCTTTGAATATTTACTGTACATATTGTCATCTCGAAATTGTTACCATGCAGTCTTAATCTCTGTAGATAAGAATTGGACGATGATAATTGGCACTGTGCTGTAGTTATAATACCAATGTCGACCATCTTTACTAGCCAGTTATTTGAAGTGCCATGTGGACAGCTTGAAAGTTTGTAATACTTCGATGCTGCGCGATGTTTGTTTCTTGTTACTTTATGTCTTTACTTGATGTCTTTACCAAGATAAAATGTCTGTTACTTTTCAAGTACGAACAATTTTGTTCTTTTGTGTTAGTTGGTCCATGTTCGAGAAAGTGTACATTATCTCCTTTTTTGAGAGTCGAAGAGAAGGTAGTTTTAACTGGCCGCATGTTATTGCAAATCCCGGCTGCATCTGAAAAAGTGCCCCTGAATGCCTTTTTTCAGGACCGGTTCATAGGAATTCGATAGACGCATTTGACATTAGAAGATACCATATTAATCATTCGTGATAGTTAACAGACAACATAAATAAAACAACTAGATACAGGAGAGACAATAAAGAATCAAGGCCTTTATTTAGAACGCTTTAAGTCCTTGCGCTAATCAATACTAAACAATTACAACGACTACTTTTATGAGCGCTTTACTTGTGGGTCAACCTTTATATGTCTAATAATAAAATTAGAAATTGGTCATATAGAAAGTATATCCAATGTATTTGATTTTCTTTCACTAAAAAAATTTCAAGATAGTTACGGATAGATAAATACGAACAGAAAAAGTGTTTAAAACAAGTACAGAAATATGTCTTAGGTCGTTTAAATTAACAAATGTACTACTGAAAAAGTTGCGTTCAAATTTTACGAGTTTACCAATTTATTAATCACATTTAAAAATAATCTGAACTCAATAATATTTTTAAATAAAATAAAACATTCTGGAACTTTCGATTCAATGCTATCCAATTATTATTATTGGACGATTTCAATGAATACATTGAGAAAGAATTGAATACTCTGCGTTTTCTTGGGTGTTGATTAACCTTAGATATGAAAATTCACAATCTGCTCAGTTTGGGAGGAAGAAGAGGGAGACTTTTTTCTGTAAAATGTTAGCGCGCCAAAAATACTTACTAAATATTACTGATAGGGCAAGGCAATAATATAAAAAACTTAATTTCGTAATTTTTCAGAGGCAAATTCATTGACTCAAGTTTAGTTTAGTTTAGTTACATTAACGCCCTGTTTCAAAAATGGGATGGCAGAGAAAACAGACAATTTAAAATTCCAGCCCACAAACTAAGAAGCACCTAGTAAATCAGTTTAGTTTAGTTATATTAACATCCCGTTTTTGAAGCAACACTAGGACTATTTTGGTCGATCCTCGTAATGTTGAACCGCGGTCAGATGACGAGGACGACACCTGAGCTGGCACACCCTCTCCAAACTCCCACACCACACCAGCGGGAGGACGCTTAGCCCCGAGGGATTTAACGTGCACCAGACAGACTTACACGGCAGTTCTTCGCTGGAATCGGGCCTCGAACCTGCAACCCTCTGGTTCCAAAGCCGGGACCTTACCACTAGATATATAGACCAGTACCAAAGATTTAGTGTAGATAGTCCTTTTCAAGATTTTTCTGTAGTTCTCAAGTAAAATTTTTATTATTATTATTTAGAAATTTGATTTGATTTTTCAAAAATTTGCTGATTCATAAGGTCTGGTAAGGTCCCGGTTTAATGACTTAAACAGCATAGAATATAATTATTTAGAGAACTTTTTATTTATAAACATTAGAATCTTTATATCTGCAAGTTTAGAAATTAATAACTGAACCACGATTAAAGACGATACTCTGTTTTTACTTCGACCAAACACAGAAATACTGAATAACAGACAAATCAAGTACATAGCAAAATAAATATTTGCAATTTTACATAAATATTTCAAGTTCTGCTTTGAAAGTCTTATCAATGTGGTATTACCTTTCATGGGAGAACCTTGTATCCTCACTTTCTACACACCTGCTCATCCGGAATTGGTGCACTCTCTCTCTGTTTGGTGTTGCTAGAAAGATGGATCACAATTTTTTATAAATAAGTGTTGTAAGGAATATGAGTAGAAACTTTCAAATTTTAGAATAACTCCCAAGTAGTGTATTTTGTCTGTCGAAATGTTCGCTTTGAATTGAAACATTTGTAAGAAGCATGGAATGTGTATAATGGGCAATACTGTAGTGTCAGTTTTTGAAGTAAAGTTTTTTGAATAAATCTTTTTCTATGTAGATTATATGTAGATAGTCTTTTCCAAGATTTTTCTGTAGTTTTGAAGTACATTTTTTTATTCATTCATTTATTTTTTTGAATCATTTCAGAAATTTGATTTGATTGTTCAAAAATAGCTGTTTCATATTTCAGTTGATCAGAAAACAATGCTTAAATTTCTATATAATTCCAAATAATTGAAAGCAAGGGAGACGTAGAAGTTAAGTTAATTTTCGAATTATTTTCTTTTATTTCATTTTGTTGTCTAAACTATTATTTTAAAGGAAATTATTGCAATTTTTTTTACTAAATCAAAAAGATGTATAACCCTGATTCTTAAACGATGTATGAAATAATGCTTTTTAAAAATAATATTTCGTTAAATTTTAGTATATACTCCAAACTACATGGTAAAAAATGGCGATATTTTCCAATTTAAAGTTTATTAAGCATTCAGCTAACGAAATTACCTATTCTATCTAGAATTTACCAAATCTAATCTATAAGTAAGTATTATATTTTTTTTGTTTCAGAATGATATACTACGATATATAACATTAACATTAAAGCATTACAATACAGTCAATGGTTTTTTAAAAATAAAAGCAAAAAATTCTATTTACATGATTAATGACCTCTTTAATAGTTATTAGTCTGGAATTTTAAAGGCATATTAATTTAGCTAAAAAAACTATTACATACTATTTAAGTTAGAATTCTGTTTTCCAATTCTTTTTGTATTTTAAACATAGCTTCTACATAATTTTGGGTCTATTTTAATTAATAAAAAAGCAAACAATTAAAAAAAAACAAAAAAAAATCAATTCCGTTATTCGATTTTTTTAGTTCACACTCTTCCTGTAAATACATACATTTATTTATAGATTTTGTTCTTTAATTAATAATTTTCAGTCGTTAATAAAATACTTTTTATTCATCCACTCCAGTTCAAATACGTTTTTAAAAGTTGTAGTGGGTGACATTCGATGTTAATACAGTTTTTTTCGTATACAAATTCATTCCTAAAATTTAATTAATTTTTAATACTTTAAATAGAGTGTTAACAGTTTGTAATGAAAATTGAAAGTCAACAAGCAGTAGCTCAATTGGTAAAATGCAAGGATTTCAGTATTTTTTACATGAAGGTGAAGAATGGGTGTTCATTTCTTGCGATGAGAAATTATAGACCACCATCAGCTTTTAAATTAGGAACGTAAAAAAATCGAATAAATATTAAAAAACAAAAAGAATAGTCCAACTTATAGTCATAAATAGAAATGGGAAATGTGTTTTCAATTTTGCCACTCAATATTGTGATTTTGTCATAAATATATCCATATTTGCATTAATTGTAATTATTCAATAAAAAGTACCTAAAATAAATTTTTTTACATTGACCTAAGTACTAATTCACTTATTTTTTTATTTTACTATATATTTTTTTATTGTTCAAGTAATAAACTAATAATATTGAACAACATTTTTTGATGTAATTTCTATTGATAACATACAAGATTTAAAAACGTAAAATATAGTTTCAGAAATCATTAATGAATAAATTAATGCTTATCATGTTTTAGGACTTCTAATAGTTAGTGGAATTCTGGTAAACAGGGCTTCGAAAGTAGTATAAGGTCAAAATACGAAATGTATTTTGACCTTATACTACTTTTTCTTTGAGAAAGTTGTAGGAAACATAATATTTATAGCTCAAGGCCACTTCAAATCAAAGAATTCAAAATGAATTCAAATGCTTAGAAATGCTTGCAATTCTTTCGATTGGCGCTACTATTGGTCCCTGCATTAAAAGTGTCTGCATTGAACAATAACTATGAAAGTCTGATGTTTGTGATTCTTTTTTAAATGTAACAATGCGAAGTATTAGCATATGTATGTTGGGAACACCAATTTTCAATACTCAACAAATTTTGCTAGAAAACTGTATTATGAAAAGCAATGAACACAACACCCATATAAGAAATAATAATGTTTCAAAACGAAAATAAAAACGATGATCATAGAAACATTCTTAAGTTTTGTTTTCTGATTTTACTATTCATTTGCAAAAACTATCATATTTTATCGTATGACTCTTGCAAGATTTTCATGAAGCAGGTTAGAGAATGATTTTCCATAACTTAACTGTGATAAATCTTTGTGATGCAAAACACATTGTATTTTAAAAGTTTAATGTGATATTTTATTTTTTTGTTGGTGTTTGATAATATGGTGGTTTTAATTTGTTTTCTTCAAAAAGTTGCATGTTGAAACATGAACTGTAAGATGGTGCCAATAAAATGTGAATTAAAAATGAAAAGCTTCTTTATTTCGTTTAATAATTACATTTACAAAGTATGAAAAGTAATTGCAAGTTTTAAGTATATAAAGTCTAAATATTTTGAGCAATTAAAATAACTTCATTTTTTAAACAAGCTTGTACCATAAATTATATTCTTTAATTATTCAAGAACTTGAATAAATTTCAAGAAAACTTGGATATCATGGTATTTGTTTGGCCTAACAAAGGAAAATGCATTTTCATAGTTAATATACAGCAAATATTTTCACAAAATCTTGCATCTTTATTCAATTTCTTTTTAAAAAATAATGATTTATTTTTTTACTATAAGCAACCATTTTTTTCTCAAAAATAAAGTTTACTTAACTTGATATATGAAGTTCACAAACAGAAACTATTGTGATTGTCCAAGAATTCAACTTCGTGATCTTGATGAATCTCCATGTTTTATATTTTTCCAAATTCGAAAAAAACCCACACACAGAGATATGAATCCTCATTACAGGGATATGAAAATGTAGCTTTAAGATAAGAATCATAGTTTTAGTTTTTTCAAAAAAGTCATCAATTGAAGACTGCTCTAAAATTTTCATTTTCTTCCAATACCTTGATAATGCTTCTAGTGAAAATCTGTGCCTTGCTCATTTAGTTACGATGAAAGAAAATTAGGCTGGATAATAGAGTAACCGGATACTCAAGAATGCAATGAAATAAATGAAGAATTGATTCAAGGAACAGTTTGCGTGCAAGCGAAGTTAACGAACTAAATTTCAAGGAATCATCGTTTTCTAGAAAATTCTTTTTCATTTAATAAAATATTATGATATCGGTATATTAACGTAGCTAGCATTTTATTGCGGATATTGTACCGATTTCTGAGTTGAAAATTTATCCAGCAATTATTGTCAATAGAATATTGTTGAAACTTTAAATTTTCATCATGAAACTTTATGATGCTCTTGAAATGACACTTCTTTTTGTCATCAGGAAACTTGAAATTATAAATTTTTCTTTTGTTCAGCATATTTATTTGAACTTTAATGTATTGAATTTCGTCATTTTAATACGTATACTTCTCGTATAAAGAGGATACATTTAGGTCTACAGAATCTTGGGAAGTCAGAATTGGATTTTGCCAAAAGAATTTTTTTCATTTATGTTAGTAATCAATTTTATAGAAGAACAGGAAATTTGAAAGCTATTGGTATCACCGTCACTTACAGTTTGAAATTTTTGCTTCAATCTTGATTGCTGGGAGCCATCCCATCCCCCCTGGGAGAGCATATTAATTCTACTATAAAGAAGAACATATAATAATTCTATGATATGCTCTTCCTTACAAATATGTAACTGGAAATATTTCTTCTAAATACTTGTACATCCATGAAGTAATATTCAACTCAACTTCACCTAATGCTTCAGAAACAATACTTCAGTCGTCGCTTGGTTACCATCTTTTTGCATGTTTAGCAATCAGAAAGGGTGTGCAATTTTATTCGCTCTTGCTTGGTTTGGTTTGAGGTTTCATGACGCAAGAACCAAACTGAAAGTCCAACTGAGACAAGTAAGTTTATTTCTAATTCAAAGTTCAAATTAAGGAATAAAATCTCATAGATTTTCAAATTACAAAAAGGTTCTCATGTGTGTCTCTGCCAAGGAACAATGGCGAAACCATTGCTGTTGTTTTGATGTAAAACAAGCTCTGAGCATTAAAATACGGGGGTTCAATAAAAATATAAAAATCAGTTAATCCACAATCACAAAGTATAGGCAGTTGGTCATTTAATAATAGATTATATGTGAACCTAGTGTGACCGATTCTCAGACTAGCTTATGTTTTCGATTATTTAAAGGTCAGTTTTCTATGGTAGGCTTACAACAATAAAGTTTGTTTAGTTTCCGAATCCCATTGAGTTTGCCAGTTGATGTAAACACAGCCTTATTGCCTGTGTCTTCAAACCTCCTGCAAGTATGGGTGTTTCTAAAAAATGAGTTATGAATTTGGGACTTTTATCAGCCTTAGATGGTATCCTGCAAAATAAAATTGTAATTGTCTTATCGTATACGTATAAACATCTAAAAATAATTGGATGAGTATGATTTTCAAGTGAATTTTATTTGCTTTTTATATCTCATCGTATTTCTTTCTTACTAATTCTGCACTAATGAAAATCTTTTATTCTCCTTTAAGGGCATGATTTGCAACATTCTTCTTTTAGAGCAATCAAGGAATTCCTTTTATTTACTGTGCGATTTTTTTAAAGTTACAAAACAGTACTTTTTATAATATGATGCATAGATGCAGAAAATGTCAACATCCAGACTATTGCAGGGATTCCTCTGTTTTTATGTATTTGCTCTTCCCACCCGACTTGTTGATTTCTTTTTTATGAAGGCATCATGTGTAATTAAAGACAAGATTGGTGCTTTGATAATGCTGTTCAAACAATCGCCATTCTTCTGCTACATTTTTGTTACTTGTTGAAGGCGATCTTTTCTTGAAGACAGGTTTAAAATACCCGAACAAACGTTGAAGTGAACTGCTCCCTATATCGGTTAATCTAATTAAATCTCACCATTTTCTTTCTAAAAAAATTCACCTTCACTTCGGTTGACTTACGAGGGAATTCTTTAATTCCTTCACCAGCTCGCAATCTAATAAATTCCGTTTCTGTCCGCATAAAAACAAACATTTGTAACAGGGAAACATAAAAATTATTTTTATCTTCACAGTTTAGTAGCTACAAAATAAAGCATATAATTATTTAAGACATGTAACCAACCTCGGAAATTGCCAAATCTTAAGTTGGGGTCGTAAAAAATATTTTAGCTTATTATGCTTTTGAACAATTTAAATGTTTTAAAGCGAACACGCTAATATATGTTTTCAGCTGTAAAAACATTTAAAGTTAATTTCTGACTTTATGAAAAACATAAAACAGTAGCCGTGATGAACATCTATATCTCATAAAAAGGTACGGTTTTATTCAATTAACGATGTTATATTAACATCCTGTTTTTCGTCTACTTTTCTTTTGGCTGCTGTATGATTTTAATTCCCAGTTATGAAAACTGTTAAATAATATAACTTTTTTTATTCTCAAGATTAATATGAATATGTTTATTAAATGTAAAATAATGGTATTATAATCGAAATAGGAAGTAATGAGGTATACATTATTACGATTTTTAAGATTATGTAGTATTAAAATAAACTCACTTTAAAGTTTAAATCTATTTTAATATTATCAGGGAAAATAAAATTTGAAAATTATGAAAAAAAAAAGTGTAATCGTATTTGTAATAATTTTTTTCGTTGAAACTTTTTTTGTTATTCATTACAAATGTAGTATTTTAACATTTCATGCAAGCCTTGACATACACTTAAAAAGTCTCCACGGTGTCTAAATTGAAGCTGAAATAGCTTAAAATAAAATTGTTATTATTTTTTGACTATATTGAAAATAAAATCTTGAAAGCTAATACGTAATTTTAAGGAAAGCTATTACTTCTCTTTGATTTCTAAATCTTAATTTGAATTCAATAACTCATAAAGCCCAAATAATATGTATTTTCAATAACGCTGAAATGTAAGACAAAGCACGTTCACCCACAAAGAAATGTTTTTTAAACTAAAGATAGGAGCCACTCATGTTCCGGTAGCAAAATGTCGATCGATACACCATTTAATTAAATGATGTTAAACACGCATTTTTCCATACATTTTAATGGTCTAATTTCAAATTTCATATGTTTTGGTGTAGGTTTCTACCCAAAATATTAAATTTAGCTTCCACATGAGCTCACTTTCGCATGCATGTAAACGCGATAACTCCAAAACGCAAAGACTTTAGAAAACGAATAAACGAAATTCGATATGTGATCTAGAAGTTTTTCAGTTAATATAAGGGCAATAGTAGCAAAAAGCGTATATGCTATGCAGTTTTTATTTTACAAAGGGAGATTTATTTTCATGAAATCATTTATCAGCTTTATAATATCTGTACTTTTGAAAAGTAATCTGCGCATTCCACAAATCTGAAAGTGGATTTGTTCTCTGGAAGGCTTCAAATTACAGGTTTTTCGCAATTACTGGAATCAAAATTTATGATTATGAACTGATCTCGGTTGGAAGAAAAGAACGAATACATCCTTGATTGAGCTTTGTTCCCTTTCATTGAATTTAAAATATTATAATCAAATGAATTCAACTTAGGGAAATTAAGAAACAACATTATCCCCTTCAGGACCAGCGCGCCGGAAATAAAACTCAGTCACGGGACCGAACGCTCTGAAACGGAGCGTCACTACCGGCCCGCGCATTTTAAGCAGTTAAGCCTAATTTTACAAAAAAATTCGTATAAAATCAGCATTTTAATAAAAAGACTCCAAATTTATATCCCATCACATATTATAATCCACAAAATTATATTCCCATCACATATTTCAAAACTTCTACGAAACACACACATAAAAAAACGCCGCCAACGCCGAACACCATTCATAAATATTTTACTCTTACCGCTTGCAATAATCCGCTGAATGTACTCCCCCATATTCTCCTAACGAAAAAAAGCAATAAACAAGTCACTTATCAGTCAAAATATAAACACAGCGCGCAATAAATCCCAGCCCTTTAAAGAGCCGTGATTCTCACTTTGTTTACATCAATATATATATCAAATACAGAAACATAGAACAGAAACTAATGCCTGTTCATGAAGGTCAAATACCATATGAGTCGACCGTTGTGAAAACCGTTGCCGTTTACCGCCATTTAGTAGCATTTAAAAATTCAAATAAAACGTTCCGACTTCCGATTACGCATACGCGACGCTGGTCTCTCCATATCAATCGGAGCTCTTCGCGTGGAAGCGACGCTGGGCTGATAAGAGTGGAATCGCTGCGTCGCGTCCACGGGACCTTGGTCGCGAAGGGGTTATTACTAAAATTATTAAATAGTGTAGCAGTGAGGAATAAAGTTAATATTCTCTATTTTACATCAAGCGTTTAAACATTACATATAATTTATATCAACTAATATTTAATTAGATTTAGAACATGCACCATTAAAATGGACTGCTATCGAGTCTATCGAGTTAACAATATTCCAGATATGATGACAGAGATTTGCTAACCAAAGTTGTAATCTCATGTGCATTGGCAGAATGCTTAAGAAATAAAAATATTATTATGTTCAGTACTTTTTAGATGTAAATATAGAGTAGCATTAACAGTTTTGTTTCCTTGCAATCCATACTATTTATGAGTTCCCTAATAAAAACTATCACTAAAATCAGATTGAAACAAATGGTGATCTAGTAACAGAAAAATGCAAATCCAATAACAAAGTAGTAAATACTAAAATAAAATATAAGCAATAACCTTCAATTTGGTTCAGGAATATAATAAATCAGCATAAAATAGTAAATATTGCGGATCTCATCTAATTGAACTTTGTTGTTTATTCCCACTTAGGCTTATTGACACACTCATAAATCATGTTAATGTATAGAAAAACACTTGGTCTCAAATGTCAGCCAAATTAGAAGTTGGGATTTCGCATCCGATAATGATGCAGACCAAAAACTGGACGATGATAATACTATAGATTAGTGGATATTCTTAGATGACAGTATATGTAAAATCAAGGAACGTTGTATCACAGATAATTCATGCCATATTTCCTCGAAATATGTAATTGATTTCGTTATCTAATTCAATATATCCTTTAATTCCGATAAGATGAGATTTTTATTCCATTATTCTATTGGGATGTTGAATAAGTTCCAGCTGTTTTCTTATCTTTTTCTTTTTTTTGTAAAAATTAATGCTATATTAAAAAATTCTTTTAAAGAACATATTACTCAAAATACTGTTCATCGATAGCCATTACCTTTTCCCCTATTTCTGGTAGCATTTGAAATCCACGTCGGAAGAACGATGCGTGTTTTTTAGGCTATCCAAGAGAGGGCCCAATTTTTGGCATCTTCATAAGTGCTTCTCAGAACGGCTACGTGTCATCGACAGAAACAAGTGGTTGTCGGAAGGGCCAACGTCTGTTGAATGCAGTGGGTGGGGTAATAATTTCCACTTAAACATTTCCAAGTAGGTCTTTGCCGGATTTGCAGCATACGGCAGAGCGTTGTTATGCTACAAAATGATCTTGTCGTTTCTCTGCTCGTATAGCGGCCGTTTTTCCTTCAATGTTCAGCTTAATCGTTTTAATTGTAATCAGTAACGAGCCCCCATGATGGTTTCATTTGGCTTGAGCAATTCATAATAATCTATAACCAGCTGATCAAACCAAATGCAGAGCAGAAGCCAGATTTATTGAAGATGTTGATGCATGGCTAGGGCTCTACACTTAGGGTTATCGTAGTATATACAGTTTTCATCGCCAGTTACGATACCATGCAAAAAACCTTTCCTTTTTTTGGCGTTGAAGCAGTTCACATTTGAAAAGTCTCTCGGCTTCAGCTCATACAATAACCAATGGCCTTAGTTTGGAATCATTCCTAATGTATTTAAACGTTTCGAATTTGTTGTGTTATCAACTTCTAATGATTCTGCATCCAGCGTTTGGCATGAGGTAATGCTACCAAATGTTCGTGTTCAAACTTCTTCGGTAAGCCAGAACGTTCTTTATCTCCAAGATCAAAATTATTATTTTTAAAACGTCAAAACCAATCTCTAACAAGTTTTTCAAACTGAGCATAATCGTTATAAGTCCTCAAGTAAAGTTCTCCGCAAATGCTCTTTTTTAGAATGAAATTTGACATATTTAACGCGATGAAAATTAAAGCTGTTTGTACTTCCGTGAAATAGCATACAATGAATTTCAAGCTTGCTTATAGTGCTTGTAAGCAGATACGTCAATATCATAAACTAACGCAACCAGTTCCGGTAACGTCTTCCTTTGGGAAACAGCTATAAGTTATTCAACTATCCAATATTAGCAAGACAAATTTTGCATGCATTAAGCGAAATGAATTAATCTCATAGTCAGCTAACTTCAATAATTTAAGAGAATAAATAATGATAAAGGTTTAAAGAAAACAACCTTTTGGATAATTATACAAAAATATTTATTCTTTATTATCAAATTTCTTTAAAATGCAGTAATGAGTATCCAGCTTTTTATAATAGTGTAATCTATATTTTCCTAGTTTCCATCGATTTCTAAGCAACAAAATCATTAAAATTTGGAATATTGTCACTGGAATCCTTCCAATTTGATACTCTAAGTAATAAAAAAAGTTTAAAAACAATACTAAATGTTTCTCTAAGCTGATTCAGTGCTCTTCTAAAAGCAAAATGTGCTGTCTTGCATATTTTATAATTTTATTATTAACGGTATAGAATAGAAATGCATAAATTTATAATATATATATATATATATATATATATATATAATATATATATAAAATTTAATATAATATAATAAATGCATAAATTTATAGAATTTTTACACTTAAATTCAGACAGGTTTTTTTTTTCATCTTCTTCGCCATAAAGTCCTCATGAAAGAATAACAATTTTGAAAGAATGATGATTCTTTCTAAGCCAGAAAACTTTCTAATAAAAATGAAAGTCTCTAGAAAAATCTGACGAATACAATAAAAGGAAAGACATTATGTCACATTTAAATGACAGGTGCCAAAGAACTATTTCTTTGTCAAACTTTTAAAGCAAATTTTCTCATACTTCGCAAAGAAAAAACTTCTAAAGGTTTTTGAAAACTCAGAATACATGAAGTTGCATAGAAACGAATGAAAAAAAAAAGAAGATTAAAAGAAGTTCAGTAAGCATTTAAATTTCGGGATCTTTGTCAATCAAAATGTGTTACATTAAATATCAGAATTAAATTTTCATTGATACGATTCTTACTCCAAAGAATAGGATAATGTTTGATAAGCCATTTTTTCTTCATCATATATTACATTATAACTTGACAGTGAACAATTAACTTTTATAAAATAGGAGTTTTAACCCATTAATGCCTACTGCTCCATTTTTGGAATACCCCTCACTTCAAATCGTGGTTTATTATATTTTTTACCTAACGTATAGAAATTTCATGCAAAAATTCCAATTTTTAACCTTAGGCATAATTGGGTTAATAACCATAGTTAACTATTCTGGCCACCTTGAAGATACACTGAATGACCTCTAAATGACCGGAAGCTGCGAATATGGTTGAGTAACGATAGTCGTAGATTATAGACTATGGTTGAGTCCTAGAGGCCACCACCGGCCACGGCATAAACCCTCCCATGGGAGACACGTCATCGATAGGGTTAGTCGCTCTATACTATTCCTCTATCAACCATGGAGGCGAGAATCAACGACCATACCGTAAGCTTCTCTGTTTTCTATCTGAGGGTCCCCTCCATTGGGGGACTGGGGAGAAACAGAAATATGATTTTACCTCTTATTTGAAAACCATTTTTCTCTATTTCGAATTACTTTGTACTTATATATTATTCAACACAATCATGGGGTACAACAGTTAAACATAATTGAACAAAAACATCCTCATGATGATTCTAGATTCCACAGATTGTACATACTCGTGGACACTGATGAGCTTCATATACAATTGTTGCGCTGTTTCATGTTTTTTTTTTCTTTCGAAATCACAGTTTAATTTGGAAATGATTTTCGATTTATTTTTTAAATATTTAATTAGCCTTTTCTAAAATGTGAATTTTTCGAATTCAAAACAAAACAAAACAAATTGTTATATAAATGTGCAAACATTAGATTAGATTTTTATTTTTTATTTCTTTACTTTATAATTAATTTCATTTCAGAAAATATCATAAGATTTAAAAACAGAAATTTATTTTGAAACTTCAGCATAATTTTTATGTACAGCACACATCTGAGCATAATGGTATATATCTTACACATCTGTCACTAATATTTTTTTAATTGATGACTTTGTTTGCACATAAACTTTTTATTATAACTGATTTAATTTTACATACACACCCACCTTTCTCTCTTATTTTGAAGGGGAGGTAATTAGAATTTTTTAAAATATTGATTTCATTTTAGACGCAATGCTAACTTGTATAATATATTCGTATTTTAAACATTGACCAGGCATTCGTTGGGTAAAAAAATATCACCAGAAAAATTAAGCATTTTTTTTTTTCGTCTCTATTTTGAAGCAAAACTTTTATTTTCACCCATCAACTTTTTTTCATAGAATTAATTTATTTTACATGCGAATTTTTTGCATATGGATGCACTTTAGGAAAACTAATTGTACTAAAAGCAATCTCAGGGTGTTATTGAATTATTTATTTCTTTTTGAAACAACAAAATAAATGTAACACAAAGAATAAATTTAAAATTAAAACAGAACATGCAGACATATAATAAATATTTATTAAATTGAACTAATGAAGCAAAATTGAAAAGCGAAAATTTATTTCTAGTAAAGTAAATAACTCAATTAAAATATTCTTTAACATCGTCTATTATAGAAAAGTCCGTTAACATTGGTGCTCTTAAATATTCTACGAATAAACAAATTAAATATGTGCAAAATATATGAAATTAGGCTCTGCATTTAAAATATAGATCTGTGCAGTGATGTAAATAAACAATAAAGTCAAATAAATTCAAGTAAAAAAACTTAGAAACTTTTAAAATTATTCGAGCTTTTCTGAAGAAACCATTTCATGTTAATAACACAAATGTAACAAAAACAATTCAAAATGATAGATATTCCCAAAATTAAAACATGCCTCGGAAGATGCACAAATCGCTAATAAACTGTTCTGAATGCATTTTCAACCATAAAGTAGTTAATTTTATGTTGTAGTGTGTTTATAAACATAGAAAACAGTATTCCCCACTGATATGCAGTTATTTATGTTACAGTCATTCATTAAATTATCTGCAGCCAATTATAATAATTAAAGAAAGAATATTATAAAATAGTTTTGCACGTTACTATTTGTTTTAGAATACCCATATCTATTCTTTAATTACTGTAAGACAGTATTACAGAGAATAATGCAATCTATGATTAAAAAATTAAATTAATTGAAAAAATGAAATAGACAGACAATTTTAAAATATGAATAATTAACTATTTACCTAATTAGCTTAAGAAGATACTTTAAATAAGACATTAGATATTTCAGAAAATTATTTTGTCAATAATTTCTAGCTTTTAAAAATATTTTTGAAATACACTGGAATATCTCTGAATGTTTTCGAACCTTTTTGATAAGATTTGTTTTTCTCTATTCATGATGTTTATTTTTATTAAAAAACTTTTATACTTTCGTATACTTATCTCTCATTTCAAACAATAGTCCATTCTTTATAAATTATTAATATTGATTTTAACATTAAGCAATGAATTAAGTTTTTAAAATAAATACTTCAGTGAAATACATCAACATTTCCCATAAAAACATTTTAATTCCCGTGGAAAATGATTTAAAATCAGGGCGACATAAAATTGTTTTAAATATTATTTTTACTTTCTTTTTTAATTAGTCATTTGTAAAACAAAAAATAAAAAGATATGGCATTTTAATTTGAGGATGAAGTACGAAAGGAAAAATTTAAATTCTCTATCACATCACAGTATTTACTTTAATAAAACTTATAATAGTTTAGAGATATTGGGTTTTTTAAAAATTACATTTTCTATAAAATAACATTCTTTATTATTAAATTAGCTGTCTTATTTCCGAAATCTACGTTTGGGTTAAAACGTGGAAATCAAAGCCATAATAAAAATTAAAATCTCTCAATACATAGAATTTTTGAAAACAAAACGAAAGCCTGCGATATAAAGACTTTAATCTCATCTTATTCTTTCCGCTGAAAGTATTAATTCTTAAAGCTATGCAAGCAAAAAATTTTTATTTTTAGCGCTCTCATATAATCAAATTTCAGTTACCATTATAAAGCTCAAATGTCGAGGAAAAATAAAGATTTCTTTTTGAGCTCAATGAAATAATAAAAAAAAGAAAGAATTTTTTTCCTCCCACTGATTTCTTCATTCGGCAATTTCTGCCATTTGATGCGTTCTTTAAGATTTAGTCAAACGTCAAACGCGAGAAGAAAAAGAAATTGAATTGTCCGAAATTATTTCTATGAAAAAAATATTCGAACTGTACGGCACAAAAAAATTATTTAAAAAATGAAATTGCGCGTGCGATTAATTCTACTAATGATAGTGTAAGAGTTTGTTTTTTTTTAAGCTAAAAATATGGCAAGCTTCCAATTAAAAAAAAAATTCAGAAAAATACAGAAATCACGCTAAAAATTGCAGAAACAGTATATCTCCGGAGTTTTATTTCAGATTATTCTGTTATTTCAGAACACAATATGTTATACATGAAATAATACATCTATTTTTGTCTCTATAATACATATACATTGTATTCTATTGATATGAGCTTTTTTAAAAAATTCAATATAACATCGTTATATCTTAACAGCATTTCAGGTAGGCAATGGCAATTTCCTAAGCAGAAAAATTGGATTTTTCAATTTATTAATTACTAGCCGCCTTTGGCGACCAGCTGGTTCGCCATGAGTAATGAGTTCTAAAAATTTCAATTAATTCACATATTTATTAGCCAAAATTTAAGAAAAGTTAAAGTTAAAAGATTCAGTAATAGGAAGTTAAAGAGTCGGTAACTTTATTCGGAAAAACTTTTTGAGTTTAATACTCTAATAATTTATAGATTATGCTTCCAAAATATTAAAAATGTTTTTTTCGGTGATGTTGCCAAAATGTTAAATATGTTTTTTAAAGAAAGCGAAAAAGGGGAAAAATTATTGAATTAATGATACAGATATTACAAACGATTATAGAAATATGCCATTAAGTCGGGATTTCAATGCATATCCTGTCTAAATTCAATCAGGTTTACTGTAAAGAAAGATAATTTATGGAATTAATGATACCAGCGGGTGATCGAGCTCCGCTCGGAGAAAACAGGTATCGAAGCTAACTCGAAGATTTAAATTTTCAATTGTGATTTATCAAAACAATACATGCCATAAGAAAATTTGTGAAACCATTGGTGAAAAGATAACTGGTTAAAGTGCACCATTGTAAACTATTCTAAACAAAGTTAGAGTTTGGAAAGGGAACTATTCTATACAAATGTAAAGTAAAGGTAAAGATTGAAGTGTGTTGAAGTTCAATATTTTTGACAAATTTATTTGGAAAAACCAAACATATATACATACATAAGAAACATATTATAAACCTATAACAGCATAAACATTAAACTTTATTAGTTCGCCATATTGGCTATAGATGGCAGCACGTTACCGCTTGAAAATTTAAGTAGCCATTATGGCGAACTAATAAAGTTTGAAAATATCCTATCTGTAACTCTGAACTGCTCGACAGTAGCGCTTCAAAACCGGCGCCAATCGATTCCTCGTGGCCAAAAACCCTAGACCCCCATGTTTACCTGAGTTTATTAATTCTGGGGCGATTTTCGACTTGGCAACCATTCCTCGTATTATAGTATAAGATATATATTGCAAACGATCATAGAATCCTTTGCTTTGCATTTATTTTTTTAGAAGATATCACATTTTATATTTATGTTATTTTATCCAGTCACGTGCTGAAAGTTGTATTTCTTTAGATTTGATTTGCTATGATAGTTGTTTTTTTTTTATTTGAACTTCCGGCCTTGTTTTATTTTATTTTATCCAGTCACGTGCTCAAAAAAACATGGTTAAAATATTTCTTTAAAAATTCGTTAAAAATAGAAGCTTGAGTTATACATCAAAACACTGATACCATTAGAAAGCTAATTTCTTTATCTTTAAATTGATGTGAAAATCCTGTTTGTGCGATAATAATTTCGGAAGTTATAACGGAAAAACGTCGAAATTTCGCTTAAATTTTAATTCATTCAAATTCTAATTAAAAATTCGAAAAAAAGGGCTCCGAGGTGCACATTCCCGACTCCAAGGTATACATGTACCAAATTTGGTAGCTGTAAGTCCAACGGTCTGGCCTGTAGAGCACCAACACACACACACACACACACACACACACACACACACACACAC
>JAPMOQ010007051.1:0-10101 GCA_026543055.1 Argiope trifasciata
GGAAGTAAGAGAGTTCTGAGTTTTAAGAATGAAGTTACAGTGGGCTAAATTACGATAAAACTTTTAGAAATTAATTTGGATTTAAATTAGATGTCAAAATAACACAATTTCCCCCACTGCAAGACGTGCAAGTGCCTTCAGGGTACAACCACCCCCTACAGTGGTGTCTGAGTACGAAGTTAATATTTAAATGCAGATTGAAAGTGACACCTAAGTTTCCTCTATCTTTACATTATACAGACATTAGAGGCTTGCTTTGAAGAGACATAAAAGGATTTTTTAAAGAAATAAAAGAATTTTCTTAAATTTAAATTATTATTCATGAATTAATTTTTCTGGTAGATATCATGTTCTTAATTTTGCCACATGAACAATAATCACTTGTTTCATTTGTTAATGCATCTGGTTTAGTTATTTCTTAATTTACATCTGAAATTTTATTTACTTTTTCCATATGGACCTGAAAATATTGGAAATAATTTTCTACGATTTCGGATTGTTAAATTCCTCATACATTATAGTGTCACCAGGTTTCATTGGAGAATCTATAAATCTAGCATCGTGTCTTATTTTATTTTCATCGTGATATTTTATTGTATTATCTTTAGTTAATTTTCTAGCTTCTTCTACTGGTATTGATTTTGAGTCAAGGGGGGAGGATGCCAAAAAACAAATATACAGGAGTAAATTTTGTGACTGAATGGAGTGTTAAATTATATTCATGTATTATTTGTTCTAAAAATCTAATTCAAGGAATTTTAGTAGGAGAAGAATTAACCTTACACTTTAGTTACTGATTGGTTAACACTTTCCTTAGATGTTAAAAGATGTTTGACACTGTCATTTCTGAGATAATGTTTAAATTTAGAAGAGGTAAAAGCGCTATTTCTATCAGATAGTAATGTTGGAAACTTGCTTTAATATATTAATATAAGCTTCCGAATTTTCATTTTTGGAAGGAAAAGCCCAAACATATCTAGTTGCAAGATCAATTACTATTTTTTAGTAGAATTGTAATAATGAAATCCATCAACAGTATCGACAGAAAGATATTCAAAAGAACGATTTGTGGAGAGCACAGCCTGTAAAAGGCCAAATCTTTATTGTCTTTTCCTTTTTTTAATTCACAACCATTGTTTAGTAAAAAGAGCAATACCTTGATTAATATGGGACAATAATATTGAGGAGTAATTAAATTTATCATCTTTTGAGTGCCTGAATGCTGAAATTCTTCATGAGCAGTTTGCAAAACTCGATCAAAATCAAAATTTGACAATCCCAAAATCACATACAAAATTCCATATATTTAAGTTGCGTTTTGAGTTATCGCGTTTACATGCTTGTAAAAGAAAAACACGTAAGTCAAACCCTTGATGGAATCGGTTCAAATGTGGTAGATATCTACACTTTAGAAGTTAAATCTATATGCCAAATTTTATCTACCCAGTCCTTTTTGTTTTGTAGTTATAGTGTTAACTTGCATTCAGATAGGCGTATAGATAATACACCTTTTCTATATGCCCATAAGTTTTCTGGATAGATTTACTATAAATTTGGACAAAACTCTTCAAATTTGATATAAAAATCATATACCATCATCCATATTTCATCAATCTAACGTAAAAAGCTTTTTAGTTTTCTTAATCATAAACATACAAAATGTCGTAAATGTGTTTTTCGAACTCAGGAAGATTTAAAAACGTGGAGATCCATTAAAATCTGGAATTAGATTTTTTGTACAATAAATAATAATTTCTTCAAACTTTGTGTTCAAAAAAGTAAAACTGTGGCGGATTGATTTGGCTAGAATCGAAAGCGCCGCAACGTTGGGGTTTGTAGCCACGTAACATTACCATTGGACAAAAGTAATCACCTCTATCCAATGGCTGCTATTGACTTATTAAGCTACCACTACTACACACTACTCAAATTCAACTCAGATATCAGAATTCCGAATTGAATTCAGCTTAAAATAACTGAATAAACTACAGAAATGTTTTTAAAAAATTTATTGGGTGAACGAAATGTTGTCAAATAAATTAGACCGGCAACAACATATTTACAAACATGATGCTACTACTTACATAGCGACATTTTATTTGGCAGAGGTTAACTGCTTAACTTCTTAACTTAACGTTCACCCAATAAGTTTTTTTTAAAAATTTCTGTAGTTTATTCAGTTACTTTAAGCTGAATTCAATTCGGAATTCTGATATCTGAGTTGAATTTGAGTAGTGTGTAGTCAAATAAATTAGACCGGCACCAACATATTTACAAACATGATGCTACTACTTTCATAGCGACATTTTATTTGGCAGAGGTCAACATCATTTGGTGAGTTTCAACTTGTGGTGGACTAACCGGAAATCCAAACTTCTTATATATTTTACTGAAATTTAATATTTAACTATAATCATAGTAATGATCAAATATTATCATACTAGAATCATATTGACAACAAGTCAAAAAGTAATGACTTATAAAAAACTCTTATTTACTTCAAAGAGAATGCCAAATTCATAAGACACAGCTTTAAAAAATTAAATGTTTCGAATAAAAATCGAACAAGCTTTTGCTAAAACTATGAATCTATTATATTCCTTCTAAGGCAAGTATAAGATTAGGGTTCTATATTTGTAGTAGTAATAAGTCGCGTGATTTTACTCATTTAAAAAGAGTTAATGATTAACGCATGTTTGAAATGAAGTTATTTGAAGGGATAATACATAGATGACAATGTTCATGTGATAGATAATATATAATTTTGAATTTTTAAGCATTTCAGAGAGGATATATTTATTTTTACTGTTTGGTTAGTTTCCAAAAATGCTATTTAACAAGTCCATTGAAAAAATCCTTCAAGATCTTGAGGACAGATAATGGAGATATGCTGAAAACAGCTTCTAAAAAATTGGAAGAAGAAATTTCTTCGAATGGAAGACAAATTAATAAAATCGAATTCCGACATATTCAACATGTAAAACCGACTATATCTACATTCTACATCATAACCGACAAATTCTAGATGTAAAACTAAACGAAAAAGACGAAGAATTGCAAAAGATGTACGGTGGTTTTGAATTGTGGTTGCCATGCCAATGGGGGATAGAATTCCGCCAAGGATCAAACTCACGATCTTACAATTTGCAGCCACGTAACATATCCGCTGGATACAAGTGCTCACTAATGTTTAGTGACTATTACTGGCTTATTAAGGTACCACCACAGGTGAAAGAAAGCAACTCTCAGTTTCAAGATCTGCTCCAAACAAAAAGATCGTCGGACAATCTCCAAACAGAAATTAAATTAAAAGGAATGGACTACTGAAAAAGTCTTACGAAAAAGGCAAATATACAAAAGAGAGAGTCTGAAAGTAAAATTAAAAATTTAGAACGATCAGTGACAAAAGATAGACGTTCGTGCATTACAGGAATGTAACATGAAGCACATCTACAGGGTACAAAATACGACTCGAAGTGAGAATTACGAAATCTTAAAAAATCCCTCCTGGATGCAGAAGACGCTACGAAATAATGTCAACGAAAAGGAATTGCAACTTAAGGAAAAAGACGTGATGCTGGGGACACTAAAGAATGCAAAAGTAAGGACTCCAAACAAAGAGCATTTGAATGAATCAATAGAAATAAGAGAAAGAATTTTTTAAAAAGAAAAAGTGTTCTAATTGTTCAAATAAATATATGTGAATCGGCAATATGTAGGTATAAAAACGAAAAAAATAGACTGGAACAAATATTGGCAGAACAAAAGAGTGTTATAAAACCAGAATAAAAAAATGTCAATATTTGACTGATAAACTTTTCGTTGTTTTTGAAAAATTCATTTTAAAATCGGAAATCCACATGTATTCAAGTTTCTTCTATAAAGAAAAATTTCAAAATAAAAAGAGTGAAGTCAAATTTGAAAATAGAAATCTGTTCGTGATTTATTTGCCAAATTAAATTAAAATATGCGATTGCGATTGTTCGCCGATGTCGGCAAATTGTGCTAAACATTAAAATCTTGCCAAAAATCTATCATTTTGAATCATGGCAAAAAGTTGCAAAATGCACTTCAAAGACAGAATTTTAGGGTTTCTTCAAAAATGAGACATCACATTCGGAAGTCATCAGCATTAAAAACATTCATTTAGTTAATTTTGTAATATCGTATTTTTTTACTTTAGTCAAAAAATTGAAAGGAAAACTTATTTTCCCATCATGCAATCTTAATGTCACGTAAATCCGCGATCCTTGAAGAAGCCAATAACAACTCAACTCGGTCTTTGGAATTAAGAACTTGGGAAAAGTGAAAAGCGTTGTAAACAACAGATAAAAATGATTCAGATCTGGTTCCTATAGTAAATGCAGTCATTTAAATTTAATTTGTATATGGAATAACTTGCCTTGTAGTAGAAATAAATAATATTTATTTTCAAGGAGAGTAGTTTTTTTTTTTTCAATCACAGTAAAAGAACACTTGTACCATAATCGAGTACACGACACTTAACTATTCAATTAAATTTTTCTAGAGTTTCAGTACCAGTTATTTTTTTGTTGTTGTTGTGATGGTTTTGTTAAGTTTAGTCGCTTTTACCACGCGTTAAAATCCCTATCATATAGAATTAAATGCAAAAAAAAAAAAAAGAAAGAAAGAAAGAATTGGCAAAAGATATTTTTTGGATTGAAAATGGTGATGAATCTTTACTGTACATTCCCATTTCGCAGGTGCAAATGACACAAATCAGACTTTAACATCTCATAAAATAATACAAAAAAAATCTTGTCATCGGTTGTATCATATTTGGCGACTTTTCGCCTGCGTCAGTGAAATTATCTTCTTTACATTTTGCAAAAATTCATATTTTGTGGCAATAGCGAATTCCAATATCTTCCAATTAATAATTCTAAATTTTTTCCCCCAATGCAATAACGCTTTTGAGCAAAATCCTAATTTAAGGTATCCGACTACATTAAAAACACTGTTTATATATCACAATGGCAAATTATTATTTCTTGTAGTTTAGTCTTTTTTCTTAACAAAACTGTTTATTTTTTCTAGGAAAAGGAAGACCTGATCTATCATTCATTGTCACATAATTTTGAGTAAAATTTATCTTTCAATTTTCTTAATTAACACTTTAATTTTCATAAAAATTCTCCGCCGTTATTATGCTATCTTAAAAACTAAATAGAGGTATTTACGTAAAAGTTTCAGCGTGTATTTCAAGTAATATGGGCAATGAAATGAACCAAAATTTTTATTGTTAGTGAAGTCCTTTTTTTTTTTGTAGGTGTTTTTAGAAAAATTAAGTTGTGAATTGATGCATTTATACGTATATTTTTCCCCATAACTTCTTTGCATCTCAACATCTTTTTTAGATTTTGGTTTATTTCCTTCATCATTATACACTATAATTAGTGCACAAAGAAAAATAGGATTGTTGCTTTTTTTTTTTTTTTTTTTTTTTTTTAATATCATTAAAGTTTACTACAAATTTTCCATTTCTCAAATTATATTCTGTTTTTATATAGCTTTTTTGTATTTATAATGTTTATAATTGACAATAAACCTGAAAACCATAAACAGTTTTTAAAAAATCCAATTTCCCCCAAAAATTAATTCAAACGTACCTTAATATGCCCCTTCTCAAGCCAAAGGTGTCGCCAATCAAAATGGCGACTTGAGTGAATCATATGGGCAGCTGCATTTATTTCACAGTGATGTTTACTTGACTAGATAAGCAATACTGGGAAACAGATGCCCATCCTTTTTTATTAAAACTATAAGCTTTATCGATGACAATTGTTTTGTCTAAGATTCCTTTTTGAATTTTTTTGAGTCACAATTGCTTAATCGCCTTTGAATTCTCAAATAAAGAACTTTTGGAAATGGCTGAAGGTATCCGACTGCGTTAAAAACACTGGTTATCGACCACTATGACGAATTTTTTAAAATTGTTATTTCTTGTAGTTCAGACTTCCCTTTTTCCAAAATATTTTATCTTTTCTTGAAAACGGAAGGTCTGACTTATCATCCAGGGTCACATGTTTTTCAACTAAAATTCTCAAAACCTTAATTTTTATAAAAATTCTCCACCGTTAACATGATACCTAAAAGAGTAATAGAAGTAATTACATAAAAAATTTTAGGGTGTGTTTCAAATAACATGGGCAATGCAATGAACTAAAAGTTTTATCGTCGGTGACATACTTTTTCATTTATGTGTGGTTTTAGAAAAACTAAGTCAAAAATTCATGGAGAAAATGCATATATACGTATATTTTTACCAATAACTTCTTTGCATTTCAAAATTTTTCTTATATTTTGGTCCATTTCATTCGTTTTTATATTCAATAACTTGCGTACAAAGAAAAATAACATTGCTTCATTACAACTTTGTGTAGAGTTTTAACCGTTATTAGTTAAATTTAATTAAAATTTACTACAAATTTTCCTATTTCTCAAAATATGTTATATTTTCGAATAATTTTGTTGTATATATAGTATTTTGTATTATACATCTAAAAACCATAGTTTTAAATGGTTTTTAAAAAATCCACCTTTTCAAAAATTTACCTCCGAACGTAGTCGGATACCTTAAGACAATAAAATTAAAGCAAGAGATATCTTCTGCATCTGAAGGCACTCGGAAGAATATTTTTAACTTTAAAAAATAATAAACAAAATATGCTGAAGTTTAGCTAGCAGTCTAAGAAGCGGTAACTTAGCAGCTTGCAAAGAAATGAAACAAATTGTGTACTCCATGTTATGGCTGAAAAAGGAACAGAATTTTTTTACTTTAAAAAAACATCCCATTGCCTTTCTATCAGCAATAATGCGTACGCATTAGTTTCGCTAGCGTATTGAAAGGAAATATTCTGAGAATAATAGATGGAACACAAAGAAAAAAGAAATCATTCGTTCCTAATAGCTTTGCTGCTACAGATTGTTTAGTTTAGTTATATTAATGCCCCGTTTTGAAGCAGCACTAGGGCTATTTTGGGACGGACCTCGTCATTTTGAACCATGGTAAGGTAATGAGGACGACACCTGAGCAGGCACTCCCTCTCCAAACTTCCAAACCACACCAATGGGAGGTTTTTTTTACCCTGACGGATTTAACATGCACCAGACCCTCTTACACGGCTGTTCTACGTTGGAAATTGGGCCTCGAGCCTGCAACTTTCCAGTTTCGAAGCTGAGACCTTACCACCAGACCACCGTGGATCATTGAAGGAGACAGAAAAATATATCTGAGCACAGTGGCTTATCGAGCAGTCAGAATTATTTGAAGTTCATTCAGATTTTCAATAAATCTAAATAGCCTATAGTTATGAGAATCTGTGCCATCGTCCTGGTTTAGGAGGTAGAGCGTTTTCCCCGTGGTAATGAGGACGACACCTGAACAGGCACCCCCTCTCCAAACTTCCACACCACACCAGAGGGAGGACGTTTGGCCTCGACGGAGTTAACGTGCACCAGACCCGCTTACATGGCGGTTCTTCCGTGGAATTCGGCCTCGAACCTGCAACGCTTCAGTTGCGAAGCCCAGAGCTTACCACCAGGCCACCGCGGCCTTGCTGCTAGAGATGATGCCTTTTTAAGAAGAAATAAGAGTTTTAGAGAAATAAGAACAAATGCTTTTATTTAGTTCAAATAAATTTTCGTTTAAGTAGGAAATATTTTAGGAATTTCTGCATTTAAAAAAAAGTCGAAACTTTATGGCAGGCAATTACAATTAATTCTTACTGTGCATTAAAAATGCACTTTTAAAAATATATGTATATATGTATATTAAAAATAGGATAGAATTTTATATTTGCTGGTGACGGTTGTGTTATTTTCCTTTCCTCCTGCTTTCAATCTTTGGTTTTGTACCGTGAATTTTCCGGTGTTTTTAACAGTTTCTCCCTTTAATTTGTGCTGCTAGAAGGTAAGGTTGACTATTATTTACTTTTTGTTGATTTAACCCCTTGTCATACGAATTTACTTAACTTCCTGATTAAATGATAGCTTCCTAATTGGAATATTTACTATTATTTTAATTCCTTTAATAATAATACGTTTCAAGTGGCTTTTTCCGTTTTGAATTATTTAATACTTTTCACTTAATAGGAGATTAAAAATAAAAAATTCAATCATTCGATGTGCGTTGCAGACACGTCATTGTATGCAATGTGGTTTAAAAGATAATCTGTTTTTTTAAAACAAATTCAGAATCTTTTTTTTTTGCCAAATGATGATGATGCAGACATGAACAAAGTCAAACAATTGAATAGGGATACAGTGCAAAATAATAATTACTATAGAAGTAATAAAAATACCAGTGAGCATTTCATGCGGATCAACTGAATACCAAGAATTTAATGTTATCTCGTCGAATACAGACAAATTGCAGAAATTGCCCCAATTAAATCTGTTTCTAGTGCAAGGTTCAATCAAAAACAATATTAATAGATATGACTGAATAAATAACATGAAATACACCTGACAGAACAAAATATTATTTAAGACAAAGAACCCAATTTGAGCTGTGCAATTACGGACACTAAATAAATTTATGGATAAAGATATCGTAACAAATGTGATATGGGAAAACAACACTTCAAGCTTCTTACTATTTGACATACCAACAAATACCCCGATAGATGAACTAGCAGCAGAAATACAGGATAAAAAATTACCTTACCGTGGTTGAAATGCGGATATTTTTAAAGCAAAAGATACATCACCAGTCCTAATAATTGTTCTGGAAACCACTCTGCCAGATTCTTTCAAAATTTGGTTTATTAACCAGCGCATACAGCTATTAATAGACTGCCCGCAACAATGTAACAAATCCTTTTCCTTTGACCATCTTACCAGTGTTTGTAGGAAAACTGACATCTGACAGAGTGACGCACCTTGGGGCTTGCCAAGGACCTGAAAATTTTTTTAACACGTTTACTGCCACTACCCAAGCAAAGCCGCGGTGACCTGGTGGTAAGGTCTTGGCTTCGGAACCGGCGGGTTACAGGTTCGAGGTCCGATTCCGCCGAAAAAATGCCGTGTAAGCGCGTCTTGTCCGCGTTAAATCCGTCGGGGCAAAAAGTATTCCCCATTGGTGTGCTGTGGAAGTTTGGAGAGGGGGATGCCAGATCAGGTGTCGTTCTCGTTATCTGACCACGGCTCAAAATGACGAGGTCCGTTCCAAAATAGCCCTGCTTCAAAACGGGACGTTAATATAACTAAATTCTTATCTGTATATCAGAATGTGTGTCTGGTTTAGTTTTTTTAGTTTTAGTCATATCAACATCCTGTTGTAAAGCAACACTAGGGCTATTTGGGGACGGGCCTCGTATTTTGAACCACGGTCAGATGACGAGAACGACAACTTATCTGGCACCCCCCTCTCCAAACTTCCACAGCACACCAGTGGGGAATACTTTTTGCCCCGACGGGTTTGACGTGCACCAAGCCGCTTACACGGCAATTCTTCCTGTGGAATTCGGCCTCGAATCTGAAACCCTCCTGTTCATCTCATAACATAAATGGTTTGGTACAATTACTTATTATTTGAAACGGACAGGCTTGTCAGTGGCAGAGAATGTGTCAAATGTAACGGTTCTCATAATGCCAAGCATAAATCATGTCCAGCATTGACAAAAGAAAGAAAAACTTTTGAACGTAAGTGCCCTAACCGTACAACTACTGAAGAAACTGGCAGAACTTTCAAAGCAACAAATATTCTGGTACTGTCAAAATCATGCCGAAAGCTACCTACTTGGTGGTGGTGGTGGGTCTAATGCCTCTTGGTCATATCTAGCCCGAATGTGAGCAGCTCTTTCGAAAGAAGGTAAAGTATGCGCCTTTCGTTGTGAACGAGTACAGTTCAGGTGAAAGTGCGACTTTGCTCGAACATACACGACACAATTTTTTCAGGGGGCTGTCGAACTTATTCATCCATCCGCAAGTCAGAATTTTGATCCAAATCAGAGACCGACTCATCCCCGAATCAGAGGTTTAATTTGTTATGGGAACTTGGGGGACTTTGCAGTCACGGCATATTGAACGGGAACAAACTGCCATTAGCCAACACGGCGGTCTTTGGCCGAGACGAGG
>JAPMOQ010007062.1:0-17280 GCA_026543055.1 Argiope trifasciata
GGTCGAAAATGAGTTTGAAATGGAAGCTAGTGTTTTTATGGAATTCGTTTTCCTTTATATGGATTCATTTTGCATGGATATGTGTTTTTTTTTTGGGTTAAAAAGTTGAACCCAGCACAGCTGTTCAGTTTTGAAGTTTTTTTCTTTTTCTTTTGGCAGTGCTTTGACTTTCATGTCAAATTTTTGAAGAAGTTTTCCAGCGGATGCGATCTATTTTTTTCTTCTTTTGCTGATTTTTAAAATTTTATTTTGCCAGTTAATTTATCAAACAAGAATAAAGTCAACCTTAATTGTTCCGAACAGAAGATTTATTTTAAGAGGCATTTCTTTTTTCGGTCAAACAATGGTTTAGAAACTCGAAATGATGTAATAAAAATTGTGGACTATAATTTTTTATGAGTTTCAGTAATTCAATACATGGAAAACTTTAATCACTTCATAATTAATGTCTTCATTTGTTTGTGGCCTTTGAACCACAAGAGCATATTTTTAGTGATGATGAAATGGTTGAAAAGTCATCTTAGTTTGGGTGACTTTTTTAGTGATTAGCGTTATGAATAAAATAAATTATTTGTTAAAGGAAACTCCCGTCTTTTAAAAGAGTATACCAAAATTAACTTCAAATCATCGTCATTTATGTGGATACTAGCTAATATAAACAATGTTTCTAGATAGCAGAATACTTACATGTCTAATGTTTTTAATTAAAAAGTTACTTTTGTATAAAATTTTATTTATTTATTATACATAAAATGTATTTTTATTTTTTTTATTTAAAAAATGGGAACACTGATAGAACCAAACGATTTTCTACAACATCTTTAGAACCGTAAGTTATTAACATTTGTTACAAAAGTATTTCAAAATGTGTTTTTTTTTCCTGGAATATTGATATGTAAGTGAAATATTTCAGCGAACTCTTAAAGAAATTAACTAATCAGTTCAACATTTATTAATCGAAATATGAAAACACAAATTAACTCAGTAGTTTTTCTTAATATAAATTGTAAATCGTTTGCTTTCATTTTTTTTCGTGTTCTTCCAAAATTCTATTGATAATTTCTGACAACTTTTTTTTTGTATTTTTATCCTTTGACAATAAAAGAAAATTGTAGCATATCGTGTATAAAAATAATTTTGAAAGAAAAAAGTCTTAAAATAAAATAAATAAACTATTCGGAACTGAAATTTTTTACAATGAAAAAATAATTTTTTAAACTTTAATATGCTGTAAAAATAGTGAATGTAAAGTAATATTTTCAACAGATATTATAGAAAAAGAAATTTCAATATAATTTGTAATTAACAGAAAGTTTAAGATGACAGATTAGATATATTTTAATTTCGGTGATTTTTAAATCGCATTAAATAAACACCAGAATTCATTTAAATCTGAAATAAAACTTTGCCAAAAAATTTTTAAATAAAAAAGAATTGTTTATATATTAAAGGCAAATAAGTTGAAGTTTCTTCGTTGCTTAGCAACGGAGTAGCCATAATTACTTGAGGAAACAAATGAAATGGTTTAAATTTAATCATTACGATTTGTGCTAAAATAAATTTTGAAGTGTTTGTTACAATTAGCGATAAAATTGTATTGTAAAAAATTTAGTACCATTTCAAATATATGTAATTTGCAGCTTTTTATGACAAAGTAAAAAGGATTTTTATGCTAAAATATTTCCGAATTTATAGGCTAAAAATGGTAACAATTTTCTTAATTTTTGACTATGTAACTCAATATATTTAGAAATGATTAATTTTGAATGTTGAATTCAGCATACTTGATGTAGAAATACATCGCAGAATGTCTTGTTGAAATTTCAAATTTCTACCATTGACATTTACGATAAATTCATGACATCAGTCGGTATACACATATACATTTTCTGCTTTATAAAGGGCGTTCCAAAATTTACACAAGATTTGAATTTGTCGTCATTCTTGCAATAAAATTCTGGCAACCTTATTTAAAATGCTTTTTGACAGTTAACAGTCAAGAGTTAAAAAAATGGAGCGTTATACGATAGAATAGCATGGTTTTATTGTTAGGAAATATTTCGGAAATATTGACTGTCTGGCGGCCACGACTCGAGAATTTGAGAATTGGCCGCCTAGATCGTGGGATTTAAAACACGATATAATGTATTATTTGAAGTCAACTGTCTATACCAACAAGCCTACAAGTATGAGTGCATCGAAGGTGGAATTTAAATGCTGCCTCAACGAGATTCAGCCATATTTATGCAAAACTAGCCATAACCCGCGACCCTTTTCGCTTGGAAATTTTGATGTATATGTACGAAAAACTATCAGGTAATGACAAATAAATAAAAACCTCACCTAAAAACAATACATTTAAAAGTATAAGCACATACGAAAAATATGTAAAATAAATGCAATTTAATAACAAAAACACACAACTAACGTAAAAACAGTTTGGTTACATTGTATTCTCAAAATAAAACAGCAAATCAAGACTGGTCAAATTCATTTTATTGATTGATCGAGATGGAGACAGCTACAACAGTCTTATACACATCATTTTTAAACTTTTAAATTTAAATGAGAACACATTTGTCAACAATCACGCGAACTTTCAAAGCCAGTTGGCGTAACGCACATGTCTGACTTTCCTACGTCAGTTGAGGTAATGCAATGCAGAATAGAAGTTTTTTATTTCCTTTTTTCTGTTTTCTTTTAATTTAAAAGAACTTCTGAATGAATTCGAAAGATCGATTCATTGCCAACATTTGATTTTAAATACAACAAACTCAAAGAAAATTAGTAGAATCATTTGAAATAATCTTCTGAAATTCTGCTAAGCCTAGCCTCAACTCTGTTGGGGAAAAAACCGGAGCCTTACTTATTTTTGGCGGGATTTGACCTCAGCCTTTTGACACGAATGTTGGAAAATTTCGGCCAAAGAGTAAGCATGTACAAGAAAAGCCGGGAAGGTGAATAGCCTTATGTCTTATTCCATACATAACCCTATCCTGTGTACTTTAAGGTAAAAAAAAGTAATTTTTTAAAATTTTAATTCAAATTTGGCATTAATACGTTGTTTTATCATGTAATGCTCCATTTTTACTAACCCTAAACTATCAGGTGTGAAATGTTTTTTTAAAAAAAATAGAGTTGCCATTTTACTCCAGAAATAATGGCAAATAATTCAAATCTTGTGTGAATTTGGGACACCCTTTATTATTGTTGACATTTAATATCACTTATATAAATTCATCAGTTTAATTATTTTTAAATACATTTAATTCATTATCTGGATTTTTTAAATAAGATTAAAACATGATTCAGTTTGATCATTGATTTGAAGCATTTGAGCATTGATTCGAAATTGATTTTAAAAACAATACTTTATACTTTCAGTGAGTATTGTTTATTTTTTTAAAACTAAATGTAATCCACAACTATTAATTCATAAGTATTCAGCTGGTGTAGATTTGTTACAGCTGAAAACAGTTTATTTTTAGAATATTCAAATTTTGACCTTGTTGCGATCTGATTATTCATTCGCACTACATTCCTGATTATTCTATACTGAAACTATTCGAATTAAATTATCTGTTTGTGCTTCGTACTGTTTCATATAAATATTTAAGAGAAATTATATACGATATTATTAATTACGTTCTTATGAAGGATTCTCTCAAATTTTGTTTTAAATGTTGAAGGATCTTTCTAGGAAGAATAAACATTTTTATTTTTTTGATGAAGCCAAGGTTTATATAAATAGGTCACATTTATAATACACCAAACCATTTTTCAGTAGAGAGTGATATGGTTTGATACCGTTACCAATGCACAGATTTATTTTAGCTCAATTCTATGTTAAGTCTGGATCGAAAAAATTCTCAAAATGGTAACATAATGTTTTGGTTTTCGAATAATATAGAGCTTTTTGTAACACGCTGATTTTTGGAAAAGAAATGAAAATGTGTCTTGTTCCATAATAACTACTATTCTTCCATAATATATTTAAATTAGCGGATTCGAATATTTTTAATTAGAATTTTTTATTTATATAATATTCAATAGTATTTTTGATTCGAATTTATTTTAATTCAAAGCAAAATATAAAAACTGGATTATGATTTTTTTTATTGTTTTAATTGTTTAATTTTACCGTAATAACTTATATTCTTCCATATTAGAGTTAAATTGGCTTATTCGAAAATTTTTAATTAGAATTTTTTATTTATATAAAATTAAACAGTATTTTTGATTCGAATTTATTTTAATTGAAAGTAAAAATTAAAAACTGAACGAAGTATGATCTTTAAATTGTTTTTATAATTTAAATCTTTGCAAATTTTGTGTGTGTTTAAGCTTACAAATTTTATGTTACGTATCAAAATAGTTAAAAATAATTTTACAATTCTTTAAAAGTTTAGAATGTTTTAAATGAGAATTGTTTTGCTTTTTAAACATTTTATTAAAAAACTGACATATTCAAATTACTGTATATTTTTTGTTATAATATTGTTTAGAGAACAATCAATTATCTAAATTATGATTATTATCAGCTTTCTTTGAAATTATTATGTAAATATTTATAATTTACTATGAATTAAAACTATAAATACTAAAATCTGTCCTATCATTTTAGTTAAAAATTACTGTTTCCTATTATTGCTCAAATTTTTAGACTCAGATATTCTTAATTTAATTTTTCGGTTGAACTGAATTTTCAAAATGATTCCACCAACTTTGAATTAATTAACCTCTGCTCAAGTTTGAAAAAGAAGTTGATGTAAACAAAGAATCTTTCGTTGCCATACGCATAAGATAAAATATTTTTATCGTGTGTTTTCGTTCTTCAAGTGTTTGAGGAATTTTGAGTTTTCTTCTGAAGAGTTCAACCTATTAAGCTAGCTGATTTTGCAAAAATTGAAAAGAAAAAAAAATGTAGAAAGCTTGCCTTGAAGTTTAAACTAACAGAATTTGAATATCATCCAACCATTACTTATTTTAAAACTGAGTTTATTTATTTTAAATTCACAATCTTCTTAAACATGTTGAAGTAGTTGCGTAGTTTACCTTTTTTGAAAATAGTTTCCCTTGAAATAGCATCCTAATAAATTTGATACAATTTAGTTGCCATCGTTTTGGAAATTTTAAAAATTAATTATTCCTTTTTTAATAGGAATACATAATGTGTATTTAAAATTATAAATTCCTGTTTGCACTTAACGACAAATTCACTTGTATTTTTCTGTTTATATATTTTTTAAATCTATATAATAATAAATAATCTGAAAAGATATAGCCAAACATAAAGCCAGATATTTATTTCATTTTCTTTGCTTCCACGATTCAAATTAGAAATATAACTCTAAAAAAATTGTTTTTCGTTAGATTTGTTTTGTTTTTAGCGTTTGCAGAAAAGATAATTTCTAAAAGAATGTAAACGATTATTTAATAAATAAATAGTGTGTATTTTTTAACGCATGCAAATCATATTTAATAAATAAACAATGTGTATTTTTTTAAAGAATGCAAACGATTATTTAAAAATAATAATTATTAAAAATACGATTTCCTGTGAATGACAGTTTTCTTTCTTTAGAGTTGCATAATAAATATTTATTACTTATTATTTATTTTTCATTTTCCATTTATTTATATTTTCACCTTTGATCATTTAAATATAAAAAATGAGCATGAATTAGTACTTTTAGTGCTATTGTTTACGTGTGGAAAATGGTTTTCAATCTTTTCGTCAGCGAAATTTGCAAGGTCAAAAAATAATGCATTTGTCATCAGTTTCTATCTCTAGTTGTTAATGAATTTTCCAGAATTAAAAAAACAAACGGTTTTGGAAATATTTTGGCAGTTAACTCAAAAAACTAAAATCTGGAATAGATTAAATTAGGCATGCAGTCTATGCAAGAATTTCGATAATTTTTTTATATTATTTTAATGTAATTATAGCCTTTAGTCCATCCATATATGTGCTACTAAAAAAATGGAACTAATTTTAATTTAACGCTTTCCATTTCAGTGCTAAAATTGAAAAATGCGATTAGGCAGTTAAAATTACTGCGTGATTATTTTGCACCCAAAATGTAGGATTGTTGCTTTTCTTTGTAAACTTTTTGTTGCAAACGATGTTTTTTGTTTTCTTTTCGTTTTTTATTCTTTTTCCTTTTTTTTTTTTTTTTTTTACTTCGGAAATGATTATTTAAAAACGCCACTAGTTAAATGAAAAAAATATATATATGGCCACGACACCAAAATTGTAGATACGTGTCAAATTTGAGTATTTTTATTTATTATTTGAGAGTTTTTAAAAGTATGCATGGTTTTATGAAAAGTCTCTGACAAGCTTTAAGGGAACAATAGACATGTAAAAACAAATCATTTTTTATAATAGAGCATTTAAGTCCACACAAAACTAAACCACTTAGAGAGGAGTGAATTTTTTATTAAAATTTAAAGCATATTATAGATCTAATAAAATACACCATAGTAAACTACATAATTGCATAAAAAACATTTGTACTTCTCTACAGCGGGTTGTAAGACACACTGCACGTTTGCGCATGCGTTAGAATGGGTTTAGTACGTAAAATAAGAGTGAAAGGAAAGACAAAAGGAGGAGACGTTTACATTTAACATAGAAGACTCATGGTCTTCTATAGAATAAGAATAAGAGAAGAAGAATATAGAATAGAAGAAATACAAAAGAAGAATAGAGGTTTTATGGGAGGTAAACATTGCAGATAATTAGTAATACAGAAGGAAAAAAGTATTACTGCATATCAAAACATTTCAGAACAATTTTTATTTATGCTTGGGGCATAAACATTAAATTGAAGAATAAAAGAAAAAAAAAAAAACAGTTCCTAAAATTTGGTAACTTCTTTTTGTTCCAAAATAATTATAATTTTTTTAAAATAAAAATACTTTTTTTTTGTATGCTATTCAATTTTTCCGCAATCCTTCAATTACCCGTTTCCAGTTTCTTGGTCACAATATTTAATTATAGGAAAATTTTTCTTCGTACTACTCCTAAAAGCTTTTTTCAATACTTGAATTAGTCATAACATTACGAAATTTTGAGTTAAAATAAAATGCTGTCATAAATAACATAACACACATATACACGAAAAAAAATATCTAATCTAATCTATCCAATGTCAGAGATGAATGTTAGAAATGCTTTCATCATTCCGCGTTACACCCCTTAATGAGATGGAATCGTCAAAATGTGGTCGTTTCAAAATCCGTTGGCGAATAGATAATAAAATGGGGCAATTAGCAATAAGCTTTTTGGGTAAATAATTAAAGGACTTACCAACTTCAGTAATAAGCGTTAAGCATTCTTGTAGAAATACGTGTTCTTGTTTACGTAATTTGATTGTTTTAATATGCTTTTGTTTTATTGGTTTGTTCGTCTGATTTAATTTTATATCCCATTAATCAGTTTAATTTGGCAAAAGCCAGTTTTGGTCATTCTGCGCCAAATGTGACATTTGGAATTTTATTCCATATTTTGCAGACTTGAGCAAATGTACTTCGTTTCTTACAGAATTCAATCCCAGGTAAAGTAATTCAATCCCAGGTAAAGTATATTAAAAAAAAAGGAAGATAAAACTCCGGTCAAATCCATTTTGTTTATAGATCGAGATACATAAACATAATTTTTTAGCTTTTAATTTAAATGAAAACACAGTTATCTACAATGTCACTCGAACATTCAACGCCAGTTGGCGTTACACATATGTCTGACTTTCCTACGCCACTTGGGGTGAAGCAATACAGAATAGAAATTTTTATTTCCTTTATTCTGTTTTCTTTTAATTTAAAAGTACTTCTAAATGAATCCGAAAGATCGATTCATTAACAACATTTGATTTTAAATACATCAAACACTTAAGATATAAATAGAATCGTTTGAAATTCTACTAACCCTAACCTGATTACTGTTGGGAAAAAAACCCGGAGCCTTACTTATCATTGGCGGGATTTAGCTTCAGCTTTTTGTGTGCAAAATAGTTTTTAATGAATAAAAAATGAATTGTACCGTAATAACTTTTCTTTCATATTATAGTAAAATTGGCTGATTCGAATATTTTTAATTAGAATTTTTTGTTTCTATAATATTAAACAGTATTTTTGATTCTAATTTATTTTAATTCAAAGCAAAAATTAAAAACTTGACAAAGTATGATCTTTAAATTGTTTTTATTATTTAATTCTTTTCACTTTTTTTGTGTGTTTAACCTTGCAAATTTTATGTTACGTATCAAAATAGCTATAGATAATTTTACAATTCTTTAAAAGTTTAGAATATTTTACATGGGAATTGCATTGTTTTTAAAAAAATTTATTGAAAAACTGTCATATTCAAAGTATTGTATATCTTTTATTCTAATTACTGTTTAGAAAAACATTAATTATCTAAAGTATAATTATTATCAGCTTTTCATGACATTATTATGCATATATTTATAATTTACTATTAATTAAAACTATTAAGTATTAAAATCTGTCATATCATTTTAATTGAAATTTATTGTTTCCTATTATTGCTCAAATTTTTAGATTCAAATATTCTTAATTTAATTTTTCGGTTAAACTGAATTTTCAAAATGATTCCACCAACTTTGAATTAGTTAAGCACTGCTCTACTTTGGAAAAGCAGTTGATGTAAACAAATAATATTTCGTTGCCATATGCATTAGATAAAATATTTTCCTCGTGTGTTTTCGTTCTTCAAGCATTTGAGGAATTTTGAGTTTTCTCCTGAAGAGTTCAACTTATTAAGCTAGCTGATTTAGCAAAAATTGAAAAGAAAAAAAAAATGGCGAAAGCTTGCCATAAAGTTTAAACTAACAGAATTTGAATATCATCCAACCATTACTTATTTTAAAACTGAGTTTATTTATTTTAAGTTCACAATCTTCGTGAGCATGTTGAAGTAGTTGCGTAGTTTACCTTTTTTTAAATTGTTTCCCTTGAAATAGCATCCTAATAAATTCGATACAATTTAGTTGCCATCGTTTTGAAAATTTTAAAAATAAATTATTCCTTTTTTATATGAATAAATAATGTGTATTGGAAATTGTAAATTAATATTTGACCTTAACGTCAAATCCACTTGTAATTTTCTGTTTATATTTTTATTTACTTCTATATAATAATAGTTTGAAAAGATATATCCAAACATGAAGCCATATATTTATTTATTTTTATTTGCTTGCACGGTTCAAATTAGACATCTGAACTCTAAAAAAGTTGTTCTTCTTTGCATTTGTTTTGTTTTTTGCGTTTTCAGAACAGAAAATTTTTAAAAGAATGCAAACGATTATTTAAAAAATAAATAATATGTATTTTTTTAACGAATGCAAACGATTATTTAATAAATAAACAATGTGTACTTTTTTAAAGAATGCAAACCGTTATTTAAAAAATAAACAATGTGCATTTTTTTAAAGAATGCAAACGATTATTAAAAAAAAATTATTAAAAATACGATTTCCTGTGAATGACAGTTTTTTTCCTTCTTGTAAATGAATAAATATTTTTATAATGGATAAATTTAACTGCATTTTTGTGAGCTGCTTAATATATGTTTATTACTTATTATTTATTATTTTTTCCATTTATTTATATTTTCTTCTTTGATCCTTTGAATTTAAAAAATGTGCATGAATTAGCATTTTTAGTCCTATTGTTTACGGGTGGAAAATGTTATTCAATCTTTTCATTAGCGAAATATGTAAGGGCAAAAAATAATTCATTTGTCACCAGTTAGTATCTCTAATTGATGAATTTCCCTGAATTTAAAAAAAAGAAAAACGTTTTTAAAATATTTTGGCTGCCAACTCAAAAAACCAAAAACTGAAATAGATTAAATTTGGCATGCAGTCTATGCAGGAATTTATATAATTTTTATGTTATTTTAATTTAATTATGGTCTTTAATCCATCCATATGTGTGTTACAAAAATGGTAGAAATAATTTAATTTTTAACTCTTCCATTTCAGTGCTATAATTGAAAAATGGTGGGTAGATTGTTATTTTTCTTTTGTTATTTTCTTTTTTTTAATTCTTTTTCCTTTTCTTACATCTAAAAAGATAATATAGTAACGCCACTAGTTAAATGAGAAAAATATATATGGCCATGACACCAAAATTGTAGATACGTGTCAAATTTAAGCATTTTAATTTACTATTTGAGAGTTTTTAAAACTATGCAAGGTTTTATGAAAAGTATCTGAAAAGCTTTAAGGAAACATTGGACATATAAAAACAAATAATTTTTTACAATAGAACATTTAAGTCCACACAAAACTCCATCACTAAGAGAGGAGTGAATATTTTACTAAAATTTAAAGCATGTTACATATTGTTAAGAATTCAGTGAACCACGTGATCTTCCTGGGCGGAGCTAGCCGCCAATCATGTAAACATCACGTGGTCTCACTATTGCTGTTTGTTTATATATTTTTTTCAGAAGTGAACTTGACCCTCTAACGCTGGGGAGTGTGATCTTGGCTCTCTCTCTTCCAATGTAAACCACAGTGTAGGTTTCTAGACCCACTATGCTATGGAATAACCGTGTGCTTTTATTGTTATGTTATCTAATAAACCCCAGAAACGACAACCTGAGTCTTCAAATTATCTAACCAACGAACAACCTTCACTGTCACATCAATTATTGCTCTCTCTAGAAAAGCAACAATAATTAATTTTAATCTAAAACTCTTTACAGATCTAATAAAATACACCATAGCATAAGAAGGGGCCACGGTAGCCTGGTTGGTAGAGCGTCAGTCTCGTAACCGAAAGGTCGCGGGCTCTGTCCTCGTCTCAGCGAAAGACCGCCGTGTTGGCTAATGATAGTTGAGGCACGTTAAATAGGTCATGACTACAAAGTCCTCAAAGTTCCCATAGCAAAAACGGTACCTCTGGGGGTACTGAATCAGGGATGAGTCGGTCTCTGATTTGAATTTCATTTCTGACTTGCGGATGGATGAATGAGTGTATGAATGAGTTTGACCGCCCCCTAAAAAGGGTTGTGTCGTGTTTTCACCTTAACGGTGCTCGTTAACGAAGAAAAGCGCACACCTCTGCCTTAATTCGAGAGAGCTCCGCTCATTCGTGCTTGGTATGACCAAGTGGCATTAGAACCACCACCACACCATAGTAAACAGCACAATTGCATAAAAAGCATTACTACTCTACAGCAGATTGTAAGGCACTTCGCTCTTTTACGCATGCGTTAGGATGGGTTTAAATCGACAAAATAGGGGTGAAACGAAAGATGAAAGGAGGAGATGTTTACATTTAACTTAGAAAACACGTGGTTTTCAGAGACGTAAGCATTACAGTAAATTGGCAATACAGAAGGAAAACAGTTCTAATGCAAACTCAAATATTTCACAGCGATTTTTATTTAATGTAAGGGACATAAACTTTAAATTATGAAGAATAAATGAAAAAAAATTGGTTCTTAAAATTTGGTAATTATTTTTTTGCAAAATAATAATTTTTTTTAATATTAAAATGCTTTTTTTTGTATGTGATTAAATTTTTCGGCAAAACCTTAATTCTCCGTTTTCTGCTTCTTAGGCACAATATTGAATGATGGGGAAAATTTTCTATTTCATGATAGGAAAAATTTTCTTCGGACTGCTCCTGAAAGCTTTTTTACTACTTAAATTAGTTATAACAAGAAGAAATTTTGAGTTGAAATAAAATGCAGTTATAGTGACATAACACACATATACACGAAAAAAATCTATTCTGGGAAGTCAATCAGAGATGAATGCTAGAAATGCTTTCATCGTTCAGCGTCTCACCCATTAATGAGATGGAATCGTCGAAATGTGGTAATTTCAAAATCCGTGGGCGAACAGAAATTAAAATGGGGCAATTAGTAATAAGCTTTTCGGGTGAACAATTAAAGGAACTTATCAACTAAAGAAATAAGCCTTACGCATTCTTGTAGAATTACGTGTTCACGTAATTTGATTGTTTTAATATGCCTTTGTTTTATTGGTTTGTTCGTTTGATTTAATTTTGTATCCCATTTATTCCTGTTTGATTTCGCGAAAGCCAGTTCCGGCCATTCTGCGCCAATTACAACACTTGGAATTTTATTCCATGCTGAAGCCAAATCCCGCCAAAGATAAGTAAGGTGCCAGGTTTGTTTAATTTTTCCCAACAGAGTTGAGGTTAGGCTTAGCAGAATTTCAGAAGATTATTTCAAACGATTCTGTTTATTTTCTTTGTGTTTGAAGAATTTAAAATCGAATGTTGTTAATGAATCCATCTTCCGGATTCATTCTAAAGTACTTTTAAATCAAAAGAACACAGAATAAAGGAAGTCAAAAATTTCTTATCTGCATTGCGTTACCACAACTGGCGAAGGAAAGTCAGATATGTACGTTACGTCAACTGGCGTTGAAAGTTCGTGCCAATATAATAAAAATGAACAATATTAATAAATTATTTTTACGTCAGTCGTGTGTTTTTGTTATAAAATTGTATATATGTTATATATTTTTCGTATATGCTTTTAATTTTAAATGTATCGTTTTTAGGTTAGGGTTTATTTTATTTGTCATTATTTGACAGTTTTTCTTACATATACATATTTCTTACATAATCCAAGCCGCAAACAGTCTTGCAGATAATAGCTAGTGTATATATATATATATATATATATATATATATATATATATGAAATTTATGTCATATGAAACCAACGTGAATGGTCTCCCTGAAAATTTCTCTCAAATAAATATCTTATCTCTCATCTTCCGCATAAAATCATGTAATTCGAGTATGCCAAAAATTCCTTTTGTAGCGTTGGTGGTCAGTCCCAAATGTAAATATTTGGCGTGAATCCAGCATTTTTACTGGATCTTTCGAAAGAATATGCATTTTTGCTGCCCATTGACACCAAAATTTGGCGTGCAACTACAATTTCGATAAATTAGGTGATCGGGATAATGTGTAGTGATGTGATCAGGATAAGACACGGAATTTCATGGATTTAAGCCACTGTGTTTATGAGTTATTGCTTTTACATGAATGCGAAATTTTAGACTGATCCAAACTTTCACATTTATTATATATATATATATATATATATATATATATATAGATAGATAGATAGATAGATATACACGTGACTCTACGCCCTGAAAATTTCTCTCATACTCTCAAATAAATATCCGCATCTTCCTCATAAAACTATGGAATTTTAGCAATGCCAAAAATTCCTTTTGTTGCGTTGGTGAAGTGACAGTGCCAAATGTAAATATTTGGGGCGAATCCATCATTTCTACTGGATCTATCGTAAGAATATGCGTTTTGGACGCATTTTCGCTGCCCATTAACACCAAAATTTGGCATGAAATTGCAAATGCAACAAATCGTGATCAAGATAATATCTTGTATTGGGATTTGATCAGGATAATGCATGGAATTTCATCGATTTTAGTCACTGCGTTTATGAGTTATGGCTTTTTCATGAATGCGAAAACATAGACAGACAGACAGTCAATCGTTTGATGAATTTCGTTCAATATTTGACAAGTATTCTATATTTTAGATTCTAAACATATGCACCAAAATTTATTTTCCTAGCTCTCTACATTTTGTAATAATCAAATGCAGTATTAATGAAAAAAGCGGACCGATAGATTTTCAACCTGTAGATTTCGTACAAAATTTGAGAGAAATCTACAAATTTGGCCTCAGTGCCATATGTCAAATTTCAACCAACTATCTCAAAGTGGCTTTGAGTTGTTGAGTACAAATACTTACATAATTTCAAAAATACGTTTGGGACCGTGGTGGCCTGGTGATAAGGTCTCGACCTCGAAACCGGAGGATTTCGGGTTCGAGACTCGATTCCACCGAAGAACTGTCGTGTGAGGGTGTCTCTTGCACGTTAAATCTGTCAATAAACGTCCACCCGCTGGTGTGGTGTGGAGAGGGGGATGTCAGCTCAGGTGTCGTCCTCGTCATCTGACCGTGGTTCAAAATGACGAGGTCCGTCCCAAAATAGCCCTAGTGTTGTTTTACAGCTGGATGTTAATACAGCTTAACTGAACTAAACTAAACCAAAAATTCGTTACTCGGTCTCTTAGAGCTAAAGCACATGAGCATTCTACAAAATATCGAGTTTTAATTTTTTGACTATCACAATATTTTTTCTTTACTTTCTATAATATGCAAGAAAATAAAAAAAAGGGCCTTGACTGGTATGTTTTTCTAAGAAGTCTTTTAAAACAGCATTGCTATTTTTAAAATGGTTTCTCAATATAATTCGAAATTATCCAACTAGTATTATGCGATAGACGGATAAAAACAACTAAGGCACATGTAGGTAGAGGTTTTGTTTTCGGTAAACATTCAAGCATATTTCTAATGTATTCTATTTTAAAGTGTTTTAAAATAAGTGCTTGCTTTCTTCTTAAGTACAAAAAAAAAAGTTTTCTTCAGGTTGTTTTGTGTTTTTTGTCACAAGAGCCATCTTTGACCAAATTGCACCATCCACGTGGTTAAAAAGAGGCTAAATGATCTTTAAAATTTAAATAAATGAATACTTGCATGAAAGCAGAATAAAATAATTAAAAAACACTGGTTTAGTTTAGTTTAGTTATATTAACGTCCCGTTGTAAAGCAACAGTAGGGCTATTTTGGGACTGACCTCGTCATTTTAAACCACTGTCAGACGACGAGGACGACATCAGAACTGTCAACCCCTTATATACGCCGCACCACACCAGTAGGAGGACGTTTGACCTGACAGATTTGCCACGCAAGAGATCCCCTCAAACGACAGTTCTTCGGTGGAATCGAGTCTCGAATCTGAAACCCTCCGGTTCCGAAGCCGAGATCTTCCACCAACCTCCCTCCAAAAAAAAAATCCTGTAAACAGTAGCACAGGGTTGTGTATTTACAATGAAAAAAATTTAAGAATTTAAATCGTATGAAGAATTTAAACGCAATGTAAAAACTTAATAGTATATAAAAATTAAAAAAATGTTTGTATGATGGCTCTCACCCAATAAATAAGTGAGAGTTAAGGATGATGAGTGAAAAAACTGGTTACGATTAATATTAAAAGCTGGGCACTCGATCAAAATGTGATGAACTGTAAAATCTGTGCGACATGTGGAACATATGTTTGCCCTGTCACCAAATAGTAAGTGCTTGTGAGTGAACCGAGTATGCCCTATACGAAGGTGTGTTAACACATTGTATGCGGGACACGTACTAGTACGTTTTCTGACGATTGATACTTGAGCGCGGGTCACGTACTAGTACGGGTGTGTGTAACAACAGGGTTTGTTGGTGGGTACAAAAATAACGGTATAGACAGGAAAAAGAATATTCTTGTCTACTACATAGATTCTGGAAAAATTGAGACAAATAAAAACTAGTTTTTACATCATTCGATGCGGAACCACAGAACGGGAAGGTGGATTAAAAAATCAATTTAGATTTAAAACTAATTTTTTATTTATCCTTGCGAAAAGGAATGACTCTTGCCGTGTACCTCTTCATAGAGAAAAATGCTTTGAACGTTTCTACATTGTAAAATATTATTAGTTTTATGATTGCTCTTTTTATTTTTTATAATGTAAAATTTTTTATATAAAACATAATTTGAAAAAATGAAAACTATATACTACTATTGCTATTTGATTTTTCCTATTTACGATACTTTTATAAATATATCCACTAAAAAGTATGCTTTTTGCTTACAAAAATATTATGGTTGTTATTTATATGTTTCAATATAAAATACGAAAAGTGGGTTAAAAAATGAAATAATTTACGATCTATTGAGATTGAACTGAATAACTAAATTGACGCGCAAAACGCCCGCTCCCGGGCTCCCGGTACAATTCCTCTGCGAAATGTAGCCGCACATAGTGTGTCAATATAACATCATTCCTATGTACAGGTAAGTCTGGCCACAAGCTTATAAAAGGCTTAATTGAATGCAAGTTATTGTTCCTGCGTAAATCCCATGTTTCTTGCTACATGGAATATACTCGGCACGCAACGGATTTCTTTGCATCAAAATATGGTATCCGGCGATTCGAGAAACAAGTGGCAGTTTTTGCAACTTGGTCTGCCTGCTCATTGCCATGGATTGTTTTTTAATAGGGATTCAGTAAGATTCATCCACCTCTCTGCTGTAACAAGCTGATCAGCAGCTGTACGACAATCTTTTAAGGAATTTCAGAAAGGAAACTGCGCATGCGCAAAGCTAGCTACGTTCTGGTGAAGAATTATGCTCCACTCTTTTTTGAGTGTTGTATGTAGTGTTGTTCGTGTCCATCTGCAATGTTAAATATATGTTAAAATTGTATTAATAAATTATTTTCGACCATGATTGTGCCCAGTATATGTGCCCCAAGTTTATACTGTGCCCAGTATATGTGCCCTAGTATTTAAAATGCCCAGTATATGTGCCCCAATATTTAAAGTGCCCATGTATTTACTGTGCCCAATATATATGCCCCAATATTTACAGTACCCAGTATATGTGTCCCAGTATTTACAGTGTAAAGTATATGCGCCCCAATATTTACAGTGTCCAGTATATGTGCAAAAGTATTTAATGTGCCTTTTATATGTGAAAACTTTACTACTTCCTACAGTTTAATGCACAAATGGTGGCAAATTCAAAGGTAGCGTTAATTTTGGTATGCTCTTTTAAAAGACGAGGGTTTCCTGTAATAAATAATTTATTTTGACATAACGCTAGTCACTAAAAAAGTCACCCAAAGTAAGATGACTTTTCAACCATTTCATTATCATTAAAAATATGCTCTTACGGTTCAAAGGCCACAAACAAATAAAGACATTAATTTTGAGATAATTAAAGCTCTAAATGTTTTAATTACTGAAACACGTTAAAAATTATAGTCCACAATTTTTATAACATCATTTCGAGTTTCTAAACCATTGTTTGATCGAAAAAATGAAATGCCTCTTAAAATAAATCATCTGTTCGGAACAGTTACGGTTGACCTTCTTTCCGTCTTATAAATTAACTGGCAAAACAAAACAAAAATCAGCAAAAGTAGAAGAAAAAAAATCGCATTCGCTAGAAAACGTCTTCAAAAATTCGACATGAAAGTCAAAACACTGCCAAAAGAAAAAGAAAAAAACTTCAAAACTGAACAGCTGTGCTGGGTTCAACTTTTTTCTCCAAAAAAAAACCGCACATCCATGCAAAATGAATCAATATAAGGGAAACCGAATTCCATAAAAACACTA
>JAPMOQ010007065.1:4066-19331 GCA_026543055.1 Argiope trifasciata
AAATACATTTTAGCATCTTTATAGAATAATTAATAAAGCTTGAAGCTGCAATTTCTACGATTAAGATAAAATTCCTTTTATTTTCAAATAAAAGATGTCAAAACAATTTAATTTAATTTTTTGAATAGTATTCGGTATTTAAATGCTTAATGCTGAATAATACTTCTTTCTCATTGACCTTCTGCTAATAGTGTTGAAATATAAAAATAGGACTTTTTCGAGCTCTAATTTATCTTAATTCACATAAGTTATTTAATTTTTGTTTCTTAAATGCAATATCTGCAGTGAGATCTCCCATTTCAAAATATAAAATTTAACCCTTAACTGAGACTACATTTCATTTACATTCAAATTAAATTTTTTAATGAATGTACCATTATGAAAAACTGCAAATATTTTTAAGAACTAGTCCAAAAATCAATTTATAAATTTTGTATATATTTCTCTTGCTGTATTAAGCTATTTTACAATTTCTTTCAAAATATATTATGACTAGAAAAATTAATTATGAATGTGAGCTTTTATCAAAAAACTAATCTTATCACTAAATAATTTTTTGCTTCATTTAAAAATGTCATTTAAAATTTTTATTTTTGTTTTTGATTTTTCGACGTGTCGATATCTGCACCATTTTGCTCCATAATACATGCGCATTCTCCCTGCTAAACATACACTTAAGTTCATTTCTTCGCTCATTGTATATACTTAATTACTTCGATAAACGTAATTGTTCATTAGCAATTGTCAATCAGTGTATCATCTTTACTCAAAAAAAAAGAGCAAATTCAGTAATTAACAAATACAAATCCGCCAAAGAAATTTTGACATACAACTATTTTGTATAGATATTTTAAATAACATCGGCATCTGGATAAAGCCTATGATCTCAATATATAGTAAGAAGTATATGAAATCAGATAATCCAAAATATATCTACAGATATCAGATAATCTAAAATATATCTATTCTACATTATTCTATGTATACATTTTCTTTCATCTCATGTTCAGAATTAAATCCTCAATTAGTAAAAAGAAGAATTCAAAATCTTTCCATTAAATTTTATAATTAGTAGTAATTATCAAGCACATTTTTATATTGCGACAGAAAACGTTTGCATGGATTGAATTCACATTTTATGATAATGCATTTTGTATTCGTATTATTAGATGTCACTTAATGAAGTTATTTAAATTACACTTATATCCTCTCTCATCTTCTACCTCTCTATCGCAACGATCGGAAGAAGTTTTTAACTTTTATAACCAATATAATTCTGTTTGCTTGTATTTTTTGCCCAAACTTTAATCTATTTATGTTTAATATTGCTAAACTTACCTTGCTTCATTATAAGAGTGCTTGCATCTGGTCCAAGTGTGTCATATAAAGGAACAACTACAGAAGAAGCTCTCCAAATGCCATATTGTGCAACCACCCACTGAAATCATATAATACCCCAATTTATAATATAGAACTTTACCATCCTTATACGCATCTGAAATTGTTAGGGATCGTTTTATTAATTAGGTAATATGTCAGTATAATCAACTGTACTTACTTCCAATCCATTTTGAGCATAAATTCCAACATTCGATGATGTACTAGGATTTAATCCAATTTTTACAAGTCCTGAAGCAAAATTTTCTGCTTTTCTAATGAACTGAAAGAAAAAAAAATTAAAATGTTTATCCTGATAGAGATAATTTCTATGGCTAAATAATTTTAAATAGATTAGTAATTTTTCTATAAAAACTCACTTCTTCATAAGTGATCCAATCATAACTGGATTTGGAATTTCTCCAACCGAAGCATTGTCCATTTCCTAAAAATGGAGCATGTAATTAAATTTGTTTTGTTGTTTGAGAGAAGGATGCCTTGCTGTACAACAAATCCAATATTCTTTGAAAGTGAAGAAGCAAATTTTACCTGAGAGTCTGTGTCCACTGACAACTGCATCCCAAGTGGTCTTCAGATCTTCGAAAGGAAAGCAAATAGTTTCGCCGAAAGTCCCGAGCTTCGACTTCCTTGCACCTTCCGAATTCTTAATTGGTAAAAAGCAAAAATTAATTTATCGGGATATACCACCTGGCGATAGCAATGAAGACTCTATTTTTCAAAAGAATTTAAAGCCTCTGAAACAAAACACGCAAGTTTGTGACATAGCTCAGCATTTTCCGGTACACTGATGATCATAAGAATTTACAATTTATATAAAAAATTTCCCTACCAATTCTTTGAAAAACTGGACAAAAATTTTAATTTTGCATTAAAAGTAATCGAAATTAATGACGTAACAAACACTAAAACTATCAGAAGACAATGATATTTTGTCTGTATCTAATCCATCAACGGCCTTATTTACATCACACCAACAAGAATCTGCAAGGTTTTTGTTGCTGCTAAATGTTGGATTTGTCAAGCAATTCAAAATACAGCATACTTGAAAATAAAAAAGGAGGTAAGAAAAGAGATATTTTTATAATTACGTGAAAATTTGAAAAAAGAACAGCATGTATAAACTAAAATAAATCCAAGTAATAAACATTTGTGCATTGAAAGTTATCTGAAATGCAAAAAGAAATAAATTAATTAAAAATGTATGATGAAAGAGCATTTTTAAAGATATAAAACAAGAAAAATAATTCATTTTTAAGGATATGAAATGGCATGTTACAAAAAAGCATTTGAATTAAAAAAAGAAAAAAAAACAACCTACATTCCTCTCACATGCAAAATAATACCTTCAAATCCAGTCGTAAAATATTGCGAAGACATTCTTGATGGTAATAAAGATTCTATCATCATTGATTGCTCGATTATTATCGAAAATTCTATCAGCATCGAAAGCTCTATAATTATCAAAAATTTGAGCAAATCTGATCAAGATAAAATATTCGATCAAGTTTGATGAGCATCAAAATTTACTTAGCTATGAAATGAAGGCTAATCCTTCTACCAATAAAAATAATTTTAAACTTATATACAAGCTAAAATGTTCTAATAAATATATTGCTTGAAATTTAAAAAGCAATATTTTTAAAAGATATAAAACTAGAAAAAATAAACATTTTTAAAAATTTAATAGCGTATTTCATAGAAAAGCATGCGGATAAAAAAGGGAAAAAATGTAAACACACTTTGTACTGGTATAGAAAACAATGACTTTAAATGGTCTTAAAAAATTGCCATGACAAATTCTCGACAGTCATAAAATTTCCAACCAGCTTAAACACAGGTTAATGACTTACGAATTTGGTGGCTTCAAAAAACTTCAAACCAAAACAATATCATGTCCTCACATGATTATAAAAAAGGGCCTTTTTTTTATCTTAATTTCGAAATAAAACGAAACAGTGTTTCATTTGTATAAAACAAAAAGCGAACAATTTCAAAAGACTTTCCCAGAGAAAGTCAAGATGTCTTATGATGCAATTATTATAGCCTGCTTTTTCTTTTTCTTTTTTTCATAACCAACCCAAAAGTGTGTTTTTTATTCTGTGTCTACGTTTTTAAATCAGAGCTAATTTGTATTCTTTCCAGGTGATTTGCTATCTCGTTAACCACAAAGATGACTAAATTACTTCAATAGTTTCGAAAAGGTAAGATTGTCCCTGATGATTATTTCCAAATCTTTATATAAGTTCCATTCATAACAAATGTTGCTACACTTTCGCAAATTTAGTTATCATCTGCAAATCTGAAAGAAAATTTTGATTTATAATAGTGTTACTTAAACTAATTTTGATAAATAGTATCGGCGCATTCGTCAAAATACGAACTAAAAATTATCTTCGCATTTTGCAATTTAACGTCTTTCGGTGCCTTTTTTTGTGATGAAATTATTTTTCAGGCTTTTTGCTTGTTCTAAAATCAGCACTACCATTTACCAACTGTTTGAGAGAGTGCAGTTGGTGAGAAAAACAGCTATTTACAACCTTGAAAGGAATGTTAGTTTGGCTGTTCAGTCAATGTAAGGTTGGACAATACTTATTCAACAGTCCTGTACCACAACAAATCCTGTCGATACTGCTACGTTCATTGTTGGCTGGGTGGTCGGCTGTATGCAAGAAGAAGTACTACCGTTTACCATTAATTACCCCTTAATTTGTTTTAAAAAATTCATTGAGTTGCAGGTCCTTTAATTTTTGATGTAATAAAAATTTTTGCATTTACAAAATATGACATCAAAAAGGTGTGTATTTTTCCAATTTTAAATAACTAACTGAAAGACTTTTTTCAAAAAAAAAATAGTTTATTTCCTGTTTTCAAATACTTTTAGTTTTACGATATTATTTATAGTATTCGTTATTCTTAATCAATATTTGTTGGCTTACTACAATAAATATAGGATTTTTCCTGTGAGCGTTGGAAATTTTCTTTTAATGGCAAGTTCTCTATTTTTAAAGTCACTTATATAATTAAATTTTATAAAGTCCACATAAGTCAGTCATATATTCTTTATTCGGCCTTTAAATTTTCAGGCTCACTTATAAATGCTGGATAAAATTTGTATAAATATGCCTGTGTGCCTTGCAGAGAAAAATTAACTTAAATATACTGGTATAATTAACAAAATATTACTTATGTGAACAACATAATGGAAATTTACTGAAACACACTCTAATTTTAGAAAGAACATACTGGGAAACATAATCGTACCATCTTCAACAAGAAAGAATCGAGAAGCGAACATACATACATTCATGGAGGGAAATTCCATCGATTTTCAAGATCATGAACATTTTCAAACATTTAATTTCTCTGGTAGTTTAATGTTAGTTTCTAAAGATTTCATATCACAGTTAATATAATTTATGTATGCATAATAAGCTGATGTAGCTGAGTTTTAGTTATTTAAGAAGCAAAGATTCAATTTAATTTAGCTGATATTATTTATTATGAATGAAAAGAACTTGCACAGCATTATGAATATCAGCGACATCAAAACTATAATAATCTTAAATAAACGAAACAATCTTAATTATAAAATTATAATAACCGTAAAATAAAACGGAAAAAAATTATATTAATTTAAGGCCTTTATTTCTCTTTGCGCTTGAGAATTTTAAATAACTGAGAATGAAAATGTGCTAAATAAAAGGGAAGAAGACATTTAAATTAGAAAATATCCTCTAAAATATGCTCTTTGAATTAAATTAGAAGTATAAAAATGATTATCAAAATTTGTGAATTCCTTGTGACCCTTGCCAAAACTGCAAAAAAGTACAATTACCTCCATTGAATCATGCGTAGATCGGGAAAAAAAATGTTTGAAATCATTAGGAAATATTTAATTAAAAATTCAAAGAATGAATATATTTTAATCGTTCTTGTTTTAAATTAGCAATACGTGTTCGAATAATCCTCTCAAAAAGTTTGGAAATCGTTGAATCATTAAACATGTTTTAATATTACTACTTATAATTTTTCGGGAAAAGTGACAAGTTTTTAAAAATTCCTCAAAATTCAGCTAACTATATCAGATAAACATTAAAATTTTTGCTAATGCTGTTTCTAATTAGTCACAATTTATTTGCTTTTTCCCTGTAATCAGAAATGTTAGTAAGGGAAAATTCATGCGAAAAATCCACTAAAGAAAAGCAAAATATGAATAATTTTTTTGTTTCAAATTTTATAATTCGGATTTATAAGTGAATGGATACACGTTATGATCACTTATTATTTTAATTTTATAACTGTCAATGCTATAGATTTGTCTGGATATCGAAGACACACTTAATCAAACGTTCCTTTTATAAATATAGAATATATTTTTATGGTGGATATCATTTACACATATTATATATCACATGTTAATTCTGAGATTTTTATTTTTATATTCACCCTCCTCTAATGGTTGTTCTTTTAAATCTCGAAATAGAGAAAAAAAGCAGTTTTATAAATTACTTCATTTGATAATAAAATTTGTACGTGTAATTACACCACAATTGTGAATCATATATCCCAATTCATATAGAACTAGTTGAATGTGGAAAACAAATTTTAACTATAATATCTTACCGGTATTTCAATAGATTCTTGTTCTTCTGCTTCTGAATCTTTATTGCAAGTAGGATAATCAGGCATACTTTTTGACTATGAAAATTTTTTGATATTATTTATGACACTTACTATTATACTTGTGCAGGGTGATCAGCAAATAAGCCCTGATTTCAAAATTAAATACCTCTACAAAAAAGATCGATAGAATTATGCGGTAAACTGTACGTTTAGTAGCAAAACTGTAAAAATAGTGTACAAAAGTTTGAAAATTTAGTTACAAAAATCGTTAACAGATGGCGCTTTATGCTGAAAACTCTTTCTCTGAAAGGAGTCTGAAAAAAAATAATAAAGTGATGAGGTCTTTGCAATCAAAATACAATTTTTTCAAAATGTTCACCGTTCGAAACAATGAGGTGACTTAATCGAACAATGAAATTTGACATCACGTCTTGCAATGTCTCAACGGAAATGGAATCACATGGAACACCAATCAACGATTCAAGCTCAACTAGAGTAGAGGGATTGTTTCTATAGACAGTGTCTTTCCATGCTTCCCACAGAAAGAAGTCACAAGGAATCAGATCGGGAGTCATTTTTCATTTTTGACGTCACACTGAAAGCGTCTATGGGCATTGTGATTAGAACGCCATCTGTTAAAGATTTTCGCAACTGAATTTTACTAAACTTTTGTACAGTATTTATACAGTTTTTCTAATAAACATACAGTTTACCGCATAATTCTACCGATCTTCGTTGTAGAGATATTTAATTTTGAAATCAGCGCTTATTCGCTAATCACCCTATACTTACACTGAAAAATGATACCAATAATGTTAATATTTACAAACGAAACATTTCATACCGAGATAATTTTCACATCAATCTTTAAAAAACTTGAGTATACAATTTTATACATGATAATCAATAGCAATTATAACCCTTAAATACTCATTACTTAATAAAATTTTCAAAAAATTAAATTTATCTCTAATACATGATGAAATATATTTTAATTCACTGACCAAAGCAATAATTATGGACTAAAATAATGTAAGATATCTAGATCAAATAAAACAGTATTTCTTTATTTATCTTGTAAATACCTTGTTCAAACTGCTTTCAAATAATCATTCGTAGTTTGAATAACTTTTTTCAGAAATATTAAAATCAGTTCGGGGATGATTTGCAAAGGTATTTATTTGCTATTCACTAATAACTTTCTTGCACATTCTTCAGTTTTCAGTATCTCTTATTGTAATAGTAAAAGGTGTTAAAGGGTAAGAATGTAATTTTAAATTTAAGAAAGAAAGTTAATGTTGCAATTATTAACGAATTTTACAAGTTAAAATTTAGAAAAACCAAATTCTTTATATTTAAATTAAAATTCCATTTGCCACATTTTGAATAATAATAAATATCACTACGAAGATACGGTTAGCTATATTATATGAAACTATTTCCCAAATGAATTTAATTATTTCTAACGGCAACAAGGAGAACATCAGTGCATCTGTTGGTATGGGAGGAAGTGGCGTTCTATAGGACAGCTTGTTAGAATTAGAGATATTAAATTAGGCTTAACTATATTTCCGACGGAAGAATAAGCACCTCTATCAACTTTTTAAATTGAAATTTTAAATAATTCAAAACTAAGCAAAATTTTGACACTTTCTGTCTTAACTTTTTTAAATATTATTGAACAAAAATGATTTGATGCTTATTTAAAATTCAAAAAATTACTTTCTTCAATAATACTAATTTAGTGACTGGGCAAGTTTTTTTGTCTTATTTTAATTTCTTTAAAGTATTCTTATTTTATAGCAAAAAATAAATCTCATTATTTTAATGCAACTCAAACAGTAATTTTTTTCCAGCTGTAGTTCTACATTTTTCTGCAATTGTTGATAATCCAAGTATGAGGATTCGTCTTATTTTTCCAAAGTTGAGTAGTTTCTGTTTAGAGCATACTTTTAATAATTTTTTAATGTTGTTCTGCTTCAATTAAGATTTTAGGATCAAGCAATGGTATAAAAAAATTTTAAGTACGTTCATTTTTAAAGACTGTTGCGCTTTCCCTTTGCCATAATTGATTTAATAAGCATGTTATGAGATGAATTGGATTTCAATCATTTTCCGTTCAAAAAGTAACTTCAAATTTCAGGAGAAATAACGTAAGATTATACAGACATATTGTACGTCTGCATCTCTGAAATAATATAAGAAATTACTCTAATTAAAGGGATATTTAGATTTGAATTTAAAAAAATAAGAAAATCATTTTAAAAATCAAAAAATAAGACAATTTTTTTGCATAAAAGAACCTACTGATATTTTACCTATATTTAATGGGCACCAGATTACGAATTTAATTAATCGTTTTAACTCTAGATCAAACGATTGGACCCATAACTGAAACTGAGTGCAAGTATACTTTTAAGAGTTAAAATAGGCTACTCGGAGCAGTTTTTTTTTAATTTTATTAATTAAATGTGAGGTGAAATTTCGGTATTTTTTTCTCCAGAACAACCAAAAATATACCAGCTCGGAAGTGACTTATACCTCACATATATGTATGCAAGGTGATCTAGAAATAACAGAAGATGTTCCTTGTCCTCTAGCGTGTTATATACTGGAAGAAATATAACAAATTGGCCACCGTACATATTAAAGTATGTAGTTTCGATTTATCAAGAAAAAAATTAGCACCATAAAGCGCCGATAGTTCTGGCCCTGCGATCGAAAGCTTCATTGTGTATTTTGCATGTATAGGTACTTCGTGACACGATATCGTTGTTAAAAGGCAGGGTTACTGGAATTTAAGCCATTAAGAATTTACTCGCAGATGACTTTATCATTACATGAACGTGCCTTATTAATCAAGCTGTTATGTAAGTGAGACGAAAATGCCAGTTCTGCCCTTCGTAAATACATATGGTTAAAACAGCTTAGTAGAGGACCGAGACTATAAATAACTTATGAAGAATGGTAGAAAGATTTGAAACAGCAGGAATTCTTGTTGTTCAACCAGGCAGAGGACCATTTCTGGTTATGGGTTACTTGAAAGCTTATAAGGCATTGTATATCAAGGACATGTTCCTGACATTCTTACTTTAAAAGAACAAATAACGTTATAAGTAAGACGAATAAATACTGATATGCTGTGGGTCACTGTCGAAATCTGGTGCACCGCAAGCATTTAATTACTGAAACATCAGGCTGGTGGTCATCTTAAGTCAAATTTGTGAGTTGCTACAATAAACATTTTTCATTGGTATTTGGTGAGATGCAGTTACTTATAATTACATTGGCAGTTACTATTCTTTTTTTTAACATTTTGCGTTTGCAGGGTCAGAAATTCCAGTTACGCCGATTTTTGGTAATAATTTTTTTCTTGATAAATTGACATTCTTTAATATGCATGGTGGTCAAATTTTGTTACATTTTGCCGAGTACATAGCACGCTACAGGACTCCAAATCCTTCTGGTTACTTCTTAATCACCCTGTATATGTATATGTACTGAAGTGACAAAAGTCATGGGATGACTGTTAATATCGTGTCGGTCCTCCTTTTGCCCTACGAAGTACAACAACTCGACGTGTCATGGAGTCCACAAGTCGTTGGGAGTCCTCTGCAAGAATATTGAGCCATGCTGTCTGTATAGACGTCCATAATTGTGAAAGTTTGGATGGTGCAGGAGTTTGGGCACGAACGGACCTTTCGATGATGTCCCATAAATGCTCGATGAGATTCATATCGTTCAATCTAGGTGGCCAGATTTTGCCCTGGAATTGTCCGGAATGTTCTTCAAACCAATCGCGAACAGTTTTGGCCCGGTGACATGGCGCATTGTCATCCATAAAAATCTCATCGTTGTGTGGGTACGTGAAGTCCATGAATGGCTGCAAGTGATCTGCAAGCAGCTGAACATAACAATTTCCAATCAATGATCGGTTCAGTTGCACCAGAGGACCGAGTCCATGCCATGTAAAAACAGCCCACACCATTATGCAGCCACCACCAGCTTGAACAGTGCCTTGCTGACAGTTTGGGTCCAGGGCTTCGTGTGGTCTGCGCCACACTCGAACTCTACCATCAGCTCGTAACAACTGAAATCGTGACTCATCTGACCACGCCACGGTTTTCCACTGGTCTAGGGACCAGTCGATATGCTCACGAGCCCAGGAGAGTCGCTGCAGGCGATGTCGTGCTGTCAGTAAAGGCACTCGAGTCGGTCTTCTGCTGTCATAGCCCAAGGAAGACAAATTTCGCCTCACAGTCCTATCGGACACGTCCCTCGTACGTCCCACATTGATTCCTGCAGTTATTTGACGAAGTGTTGCGTGTCTATTAATATTGACCATTCTACACAGACGTCGGCGGTCTCGGTCGTTAAGTGCAGGTGGGCGCCCACTGCGCTGTCCATGATGGGATGTGATGCCTGAAATTTCATACTCTCGGCACACTCTTGATACTGTGGATCTCGGAATGTTGAATTGACTAACGATATCCGCAATGGAATGACCCATGCATCTAGCTCCAACTAACATTCCACGTTCAAAGTCTGTTAATTCTCGTCGTGCCGCCATAAATCACGAAAAACCTGTTCACATGAATAACTTGAACACAAATGAAAGATCTGGAAAACGAACTGCGCATTTATACTTTTTCACTGCGATACTACTGCCATCTGTATATTTGCATATTGCTATCCCATAACTTTTGTCACTTCAGTGTATATGTATACAAACATAATAATATATATTCATGCAAAACAGAAATAAATATAAATTATCTGCAGTCCATTTCTAACTGCCAAACCTCAATGTCAATTCCGCCCAATATTCATTTTTTTTATATAACTAGCCGCCTTTGGCGACCAGCTGGTTCGCCATGAGTAATGCGTTCTAAAATTTTCAATTAAATCACATATTCATTAGCCTAGAAGTAATTCCGGGAATTGATTGGCCTGAAAGCAATATTTTCTTTAAGATGATGGACGAAAAGTTCTAAAAGAACACCTTTTCCTAATAATATTCTTTAATTTTATAAATCAATCAGTTTTAACTATCGGTTATGCTTCCAAAATATTAAAAATGTTTTTTTCGATGATGTTGCCAAAATATGAAATATGTTTTTTTTTTCAAAGAAAGCGAGAAAGGGAAAAAAATATTGAATTAATGATACAGATATTGCAAACGATTACAAAAATATGCCATTGAGTCCGGATTTCAATGCATATCTTGTCTAAATTCAATCAGGTTTACTGTAAATAAAGATAACTTATGGAATTAATGATACAGATATTGCAAACGATCATAGAATCATTTGCATTTATTTTTTAAAGAAAATATCACATTTTATATTTTTTTTATTTTCTCCTGTCACGTGCTGACAGTTGCATTTCTGTAGATTTATTTTGCGATAATTTTTTTTTTATTTGAACTTCCGGCATTCTTTTATTTTATCCAGTCACGTGATAAAAACATGGTTAAAATATTTCTTTAAAAATTCTTTAAAAATAGAAGCTTACGTTATAAATTAAAAAAACTGATACCGTTAGAAAGCTAATTTTTTTATCTTTAAATTGATGTAAAAATCATGTTTGTGCAATAATATTTTCGGAAGTTATAACGGAAAAACGTCGAAATTTCGCTTAAATTTTACATAATTCAAATTCTAATTAAAAATTCGAAAAAAGGGCTCCGAGGTGCACATTCCGAACCTCCAAGGTATACATGTACCAAATTTGGTAGCTGTAGGTCCAACGGTCTCGCCTGTAGAGCGCCAACACACACACGCACACACACATTGTGCTTTATTATAAGTATAGATTACTTCATTGTGCGCAGTCTTTTGGGTACTTTAAAAACTCTCCATTGTATAATATTCGACCGATTGAGAGCCATACAAACGTTCTAAGTAGTACAGGTCATTATGATTAACAATGCCGATTAATTTCACATTTTAAAAAACTTTCTTTTTGAAATAAGGAATTTTTTTAATTGAAAAGTAAATTTTTACATAAATAAGTTGATTTGATCAATGCTAGATTCTATAAATAAAGATTTTTTATGATTCTTGATACTTAAAAAATGTTTTTATGTTTGATTAAAGTTTAATTCTATTCATTTGATTTAATTTTATTTAATTATATTAATTTGAGTAATTCTATTTAATTTTATTAAGTAGAATTAGTAAAAGGAGGTTCAGATAAGGAAAACATTTATCTACCTTGTTTCAAAAACGATTTACACAGTTTTTCCCTTTATGCATAAAAATAATATTAACTAATAGTCTATGATGATCATTTCCTTCTTGACAGATTAGTTGCAATTAAGTCTAATTAAATATTTTATACATAGCGTAATCTCGGTCTGCAGAATATTTTTTTAATTTCAAATTGTTAATAGGCATTGAAATAGTGTTGTTTCAATATCTTTAATAACTTGCTCCATTTTTTGCATATTAGATATATAATTTGTCTTCCTAATGGATATAAAGTACCTTTGGGAATCTTAAATGAATATGGTAATATTTAAAATAAAAACGTAATTATCTGCATCATTTAATTACTCATTGTCTTACACAATTCTATAACTTAATAGCCTCATTCCTCATGTCAAATGTGAATTCAGTTTTAGATTAACATTAAAGTGGAGCAGGTAGTTTATTTGAATAATATAAGCACCTTCAATAGTCCGTTACTGAAATATTTTGATATTATTATCTTTTAAAATATCAAATACATTAATTAATATCTTAGCATAATTTTAATAAAATTCATAAAAAGTAAATAAAAGATTCCATTGGGGAAATTCTCTACAATATACCGTAGCCAAAAGTGCAAAAAAATTAACAGCAATATTTATTACTCAGATTACAACAATAGCAAAAGAAATAATGCAAACGATTTAAATTCCAATGCCAGAATGAAAAATATCGCCCGAAAATTATCGTTCAGAAACATTTAAACTTTGCTTAACATTTCATTAATAAAAACATTAAAATCTGAGATGCAACCTTTAAAAATGTTATCGTACTAGATTTGATAAATCTCAGCCCAACATATTTCTCTGTTAGATTGTCAAAAGGCACATATACCGACAGATACATTGGCTTTTATTATGAATAGCAATGAAAATCAATTGGTATCATTAAACACTTTGATGCACCAGTAATTTGAAAATGTGACAACACTTACAGTAAATATTTTTAAAACATTATCTTCTACACAAGTATAAAGCGTAAGGAGAGCACTTCATTGTAATATAAATATTTTAAAGCAAAAGTTTTTCTAAAAGTTAATAAATTATTTCATAGCAATTGCTATATTTTTTATTTTATTTCATTTTATTTTCAGAATCACATTAATCTTTCATATATGGTAAATGCAAAGAGAAGAATAGGAATATTATTTATTAAATACCTGTTTTCACCGGAATATGTAACAAAATGGTGGAATCAACAAATATGGGAGAGAAAAGTCATATCCTGAACTTATATACCTTCATCAAAAACCTATATTAAAAACAAAATTTCCGACACCTGCTGGAATCGATCTTAATACCCAGATAATCACTATGCACATAAGTCTTCCTTAATGCTTTGGTCATTTCTTACGATATTCTTCCTCTTAAGATAAAGTGAGAAAAAGATATGAATGATTGTAAGGACAGTTGACTATTTTGTTATAGAAATTTATCGGATTTTAAAAAATGAATATTGCATAAGATTTTTTTTGTTTATAAATCAAATATTCTTCGGAAATATGTAAATACCTTTCCCATTATTCATCGTTAAGCTCTATTGAGATGATTTACAAGTAAAATAAAAAAAAGAATGCTAAAAGAGGAAAATGCTACCTTGGTAATGAGACAAAAGACGAAATATATAAACGGATTTAATTCAATGTTTCAAAAAAAAATAATATAAATACAAATCATTCCCGCCAAGGATGTGCATATGCATTCATTACTATACACCTAGGTTCCTCCAGAATAACTTCGCAGAATTTAATCATTATTTAGCCTTTATTATTATTTAAGGCAAGAGAAAGAATACTGGCCAGTAATGTGCAGTATTCTATGTATATAGTAGCCAATAAATGCTATATATACATAGGTATCTCCAAAGTAACATTTCTGAATTTAATCCTTATTTAGTCTGTACTTTTTTTTTTTGTTATTAAAGCCACCTACATCTATACCAAACCGGAAAGGGGCCCCATGAGCTCTAGAAACGGAGGTGTGGTGTGGTGTTAAATGTTAAATGTTAAATCCTTATTTAGTCTTTATTTTTATTCCATACAAGAGAAAGAATACCGTTAACTTTACAAAATCCAAAAGCAAATAAAATTCTCTATGAATTAGAACATAATCGAGATCTTATTTTTTCTATAATTACAACAAGAGCTTCACAAAAAGGTCTTCATTACGCCATTTTCAAACACAAAATTTACTTTTTGAATTGTTTACAATTTATTCTTTAATTCATTTCTTTGCAATTTTTTTCTTCAGTTTTTTTTAAATTTCTTTTAATTTTTCTGAAAAATAATTTCATTAATCCGAACTATTTTTGGGGGAAAACAGCTGTCATTGGTTTTCCAAATAGCTCGACACAATTGATATTCGCATTTTAATTCAATATCAATAAATCGCATTGACATTAGAAACAGGTTTCATATTGTTTAAGATAAAATGCGATAATTGCTTGAACAAGGAATATATATGTGATGCTATCAACAGCAATTTATATACAAATGAACTGACTGTCATTTTCTTCCTCCCATAAGGAAAAAAAGGACCAATGTTTCCTAGAGTAATGCAACCTGTTTTTTAAGCATATCATAATGTAAAATTTTATTTACAATTTCTATATCTAAGAATCAGTAAATTAGAATAATCTACACAACAATGGGAATTGCTGACTTAACCTGTTTATTTGACACACTGGTCTTTTAAACAGAACTTTGATGAAAATTTTCAAAGCCAGAACAAAATATTTCAACATGTTTCTTTTCTAAAAAAATAATCAGCATTTTATATTTTAGTTTTTGCATTTTTGTTAAATATAAAAGTTGATAGTGAAAATTTTGAATTTTCGAAATTATTATTATGGAAAAATTATTATTATTATTATGGATTTATTAAAAAAAATTAAATATGTTTATGAATTCAAGTTCACTTGTCTTTCTTTCTTAAATGTGGGAACTCCTTTTCAAAAACCTTTTAGATCTATTTAGAGTATGAATATTTTCAAAA
>JAPMOQ010007074.1:0-12817 GCA_026543055.1 Argiope trifasciata
GGTTTGTTTGAAATGATTCTTGATTGGATTATCTCGAGACTATACTGGAATCACACTTAAAAGGACGCATATAATTATGCACATTTGCTAGAATGAACAATGTATGCTGTCAACATTATTTACTCTGTATTTTCAAAATACGAATAAGTTGATGCAAAGTGAATAGTGCATGAAGAGTAATTTGGTGAACGAAAGGGTATAAATACTAATATGAATTGCTTATAAGTGTGAAATATTGCAGATGTCAGTTCAAGGATTTAGATTGGTTTATAAATGTATAATAACGGATGTGGTCTTTTAATACATTTCAAAAATTTTTGCCAGATTTTGATGCATTTTCAAATATAGTTCAGTAATTAAATTCCGGATTTTGAAATGATTCTCGATTTTATTATCTCGAGATTACTCTGAAATCCCACTTAAAGCTACGTATATAAATATGCACATTTGCTAGAGCGAACAATGTATGCTATCATCACTATTTACTTTGTATTTTGAAAATACGAATAAGTTGGTGCAAAGTGAATAATGTATGGAAAGTAATTTAGTGAGCGAAAGTAAAATAAGCACAAATAGAAATCATTTATCTGTGGAAAATGTTGCGAATAGCAGATAAAGGATTTAGATTTATATATGTGTATAATATGGCTGTGCCTCCTTTAATAAAAATCAAAAGATTTTCCTGATTCTAATTTAAGATTTGCCAGATTTTTTATTAGATTATCTCAAAACTATGCTGAAATTGTTCTGAATTGGATGTACATAATTATGCATATTTACTAGATCGAACAATGTATGATGTCAACATTATTTTGTATTTTCAAAATACGAATAGGCTTGATGCAAAGTGAATAGTGGATGAAGGTTAGTTTAGTAAGCAAAGGTATAATAAACAATAATACGAATTATTTATAAGTGAAAAATACTACAAATAGCCACTCAAAGAATTTTATTGGGAATAGTTTTAAATGAGAAATTCCTGTATGTATACAGTAAAAGCTCCTTATTCGCACTTCCTTCATTCGCGTTTTCACTATTCGCGGATTTAAAAAATGCGATCCAATTCCTATATTCTCGGCTAAAAATTTCTTCATTCGCGGATCTAATAAGTACATACATAATCATAAAAGGATTCCAATAGGTATCCAACCTAATATCCTTTGTAAATGCCGACAAATGGACTAATAAAAAAGCAAAATAGATCTTATGACAACTTTGTCTAAAGTATACTGTTAAAAGCAAACTGCAAACATAGCAGAAATTGCGAATGGAATAGGACTAGACGGGTTTGAACAGATAGAATCAAGAAACATTCAGGAATTGCTTGAATCGCAAGTCGAAGATCTGACTAAAACTGACGTAGAGGAAATGTTAAATTCACAGCCGATTGAAGAAGAAGCTTCAACAAGCACAGGAAACGTGACATTTCATTTGAAAAATCGTAGTGAAGGTTTAAGAATGGCAAATGAGCTTTGCGATTTCTTTATGAACATTGATCCGTCTATGGAAAGAAGACTTATTTTTAAGAAGCAAATTGCTAATGCGACTACTGCGTATCAGTCTGAATGAAAGGTTCTTTTAAAAACGGCCAAGTAAAAGAAAAGGACAAAATTCTTCAAACCATTGCCTCAGCCTTAAGATAATGAATCAAAATGTTCAAAAACTTCAATTAAATTGATTTTTTATATATTTGTTTTTTTATGTCATCACCTGCGAACGTATCCCTTATAATCCCATATATATGATTATTCCGTATTCACGGTTTCTGTATTCGCGGCATATTTATGGAACATATACCCTGCGAATAAAGAGCTTTTACTGTATACATAATTTTATTTAGATATTTTGGTTTCTACATTCTTCCTTATAGTTGTTTTCCCTGAAAAAACAGTTTAGACACAAAAGAAATTTACAATTAACTACTAGAAAAATTATATTCATCTTTCCATTCGACATGTGACCAGTGCAATATTGTGGTCCGAACAACATGAATGACGTCTGTGTTGCGGGTCATCTGTTTGCATTCCATTTCATTGTATTTTGTAGTTCATTGTATGGACAACCATACCATTGGGAAAATCCCGGCGAAAGTTAAGTTAATAGTACATAAATTTTTACCTAAAGTTTGAGGACCATTTTCTCGAAATAGCCTGGCTTTTGCGTTTTAATATTTTCTTAAACGAACATTCCAAATGTGTACTTTCATTATACTAAATCTCATCCCGATCTCAGATTTTAACCACGTGACCTCCTCTTGTAAGTGGATTTATGATTTTTTTTATTTAAACGATTTGTTTATATATGGTTAAAATTAGTATTAAAAATTAATAAGTAATGATTCGTATCTAAATATTTTTACCAAAAAACCAACTTAATTTTGAAAAAAAAAAGCTAGAGAAAACCTTGGTCTACCAGATATTAAAATGGATTTTAAATGTATAATGATTATTGTTCATTTGTATGCTCTGTAATACATATCAAAAATTTATGTCCGATTTTGTTGAAATTTTCTACATTTGCGTTTCAATACAAGAAACACCACACTATCAACTTTTTGAAATCCAGAAGTTAATTAAAACATAAATTGAGTGTTGGTGTTTTCAGTAATATATTTCATAAATATAATCTACTTTTTTTATGCTATCTTAAGATTTAAAGGAAATAACTTTCCTTGTGCTTATTATCCCTTCAAATTATTATCTTTTTTTCAATAATAACATTAAATTACATTCTAAAGAGATTAATTCCGAAGTAGAATTGTCATTTCTGTTTTTACTCAATAGAATATACATCTGTTAATCATATGAGCAGTAATTTCTTATAGATTAATACCTTTACATTCATATTTTTTTAATCAATGAACGAGAAATATTGAATAAATACATTCTTTATAATTTAATAAGCAGAATGATAAATGTATTAAAAGAAATATCTAATATTTGAGGCTGTATAGTTATCCATATTTTTCTATATAAAATCATCAATAATTATTATGTTTGCTTTATTTCATGAAGCATGATAATTCATAATCTTACCATTTTTATTTTCTTTTATAAATGTATGTGTGGATATGATTTCGCCACTCAAAATTTTCAGAGCTTCAATCAATTTTTAACAGTAGCAAGAGTTGCTTTATTTTACAGAAGAAGAATGAAATAAAAAAAGGATAAATAAAACAACTAATAGTAGCTGTTACGAAATGAGAAAGAAGATAACTATACGGATAATTATATATGTAAGTTCTTGCCAACCAGATTACATAGTTGAAACAGCAGCACCCACATATGCGATGTGTTTCTGTTAAAATTATTTTTCTTAACTAGACGAATTTGTAAATGTATAATAAATATGATTGTAACATATTAACTTTTATTTTAAGAAAAGATATATTTCACGAACCAGTAAAGACAATTGCTAAATTTGTTTATAAAACCAATTAAATTCATATTTTTCATTAAATTTATTGTTCCCAGGGTCTAATCTGAAATTTAATTTCTATGAGATTTTTATAACTTGTATCTTTATAGTGTAATAAAAATATAGACATCGTATTCATTATGGAAACCATAATTTATTATAAATAATTGATAATAATAATGATTAAATCAGCTTTTTATTATTATGGTTTATAAATTCAATGTATTAAAAGAAAAAATATCTAGGTAAAAAATTCTTAAAACAATTTTCTATAACTTGATATAATTGCTCATCTAATAAAAAAATTATAAATACAGCTTTACAAATAATAAGGGTTTAATCATTTCAATTTTTGAAATTATTTTGCTTCTTTTCCATTATTTATCACCTATTATATCATTAAAAACTTTTAAAACTTGTAATGTTCAAACATATTTTTATCATGTATGGAATGTTCAATATATGTAATGTATAAAATATTTCAATATAGAATGTTCAATATATGTAATTCTTGAAATATTTCAATCTGTAATGTTCAGTATATGTAATGTATGAAATAGTTCAATATAAATGTAAACAATTTCTTTACAGTTATTTTTTGACCCGAGGATTATATAGCTACAATTTAAATACATGCTTTTTTGAAAACTGTAAATTTTGTAAAAAAAATAATAACTAAACGTTTCCTTCTAGCATTTGATTTCTTTGATAAAACTTTTATTTCATCAAGAAACCTTCTTTTTTTCTATAATTTTTTATAAAAAAGCAAGCATTTTTTATTAACATACCATTAGGTAAACTGCTTGTCTTTCTTTGGAGCGTAGAATGCTAACTACAGCTGGTTGAAGGGGACCAAATGCTATCCATAGGCATACAATTTGGCCCAATGTCAACCAACTAAAGCATAGCACTAAACAACAAAATCCAAACACGACAACACTCTGCTTCGTTATTTTCCTGATAATAAAGAACCTGTAACAAAAGAATTAGAATTAGTTTTGTTCTGACAGTGTCACTTTGCTAAAGTATCGAACAAAGAAATAAAACGAAAGCACATTGACATATAACCATGTTTTCTCGATAGTAAACATCCTGTAATAAAAATTGTAGGATTAGTTTTGTTCTGACAGTTTGACTTTACTAAAGAATTTCGATATGAAGCAAAATATATCTTGCTCGGGAATTAGGTTTTATTTTATTGTCGTTTTTGTCTTCTTTTATTATAGATGTTTGAATTCATTTATTTGCTGCTAATCCAAAATACATTATCTAAACAGAATTTATTATTCAGCCTATTAAAATGATAAATATATTGAAATTAAATCTGCTTTTACTTTTCAGAATGAAATTATGTTCGTTTGTAAATACATTTTTCTTTAACTCTGAAATAATCATTTTCCCTTTATGTGTTTAAATTTTTAAAAAAATTCCTTTGACTGGGGCATTTGAATGAAATATCTGTAGCTAATAAAATTGCACGATTTAAATAGATAAGCACAAAAACTAAAACATATCTGGTATCACGGCTCTTTCTTGTTACACTGAAAATAAAAATTAGAATCTATGACTAAATATTTTTTTTAAAAATCTTAAAACAGCTTTGATAAATAAAATAAATTTTTTTGGGTGGAATTGGGGAAATCTTATTTCACATTTTCACTTAAGAAAAAAATAACTTTTTAATTTTTCTTATCAGTGTCATAACTCTTTCTTCAGAGATATTGAAAATAAAACTGTGAATCTAAGACTAAGTATCCTTAATTAACAAGCATAGAGCATGGCTGGATAAAAAAAATAAAAATTTTCTTTTAATTGGTCAAATCTTAGTAATTACTTTTTTGATGAAGAAAACAATAACTCTTTTTATTTCTTCTTATTACTTACTTTAAAATGGAAATGGAAATAAAGTTATAATGGAAATGAAATGTGATATAAGATAGCTATAAGGGAAATAAAGATGTGGATGTAAGAGTAAGTACTCATTAATTAACAATCATAGCACATGCGTAGATGTATACAATAAAATGTTCTTTTTGAACTGACAGAATTCTAATGACTTTTTTTGCCGAAGTAAAGAAAACTGAGATATTGGAAATAAAAATGTTAATCAAAGGATAAATTATTTATTAACAATCAAAGCACATATCTAGATAAATAAAATTAAAAAACATTTTTTTAATTGACAAAATCCAAGTGACATTTTTTACCGATGTGAAGTATATCTCTTTCCATTTTACTTATCTGTATCATGGGTTTTTTTTTCTTCTGAGATATGGGTAACAAAAATGGGAATTCAAGAATAAGTATTTATTTATCAACAGTCATAGCACATATATAGATAAATAAAATTAAAATTTTCTTTTTGAATTAGCAAAATTCTAGTGACTTTTTTGCCGAAGTAAAGAACATTTTTGATTATTTTAATCAGTATCATAGGTCTTTCTCTGAAATATTCTAAGTAAAAATGTGAATCTAAGAGTAAATATTTGTTAATTAATAATTACAGTGCATATCTAGATAAATAAAATTAAAATCTTCTTTTTGATTTGGTGAAATCTTATTAACTACCATTTTACCAAAAAATATTATTACCATTTTCCATATCAATAGCCCATTTTTACAAATTGGGCCCAATTTATTCGCCTTAAATTAATGCATTTTATCCACCTTAATTTTAATTTATTTTTAAGACTTCAAATTAAAACGTTTTAGAATATTTTACTATTTAAAGTCTTCCAAATGATCCAAAACACTTTTCTAAAGAACAAATAAAAGTCTGTATTTTACAGAAATCTTTAATGCATGCTTTTAATTTCAAAATGACCTATATCGACAATCCTTCTACATCAACATCAACGAATATTTAAAATCGGTTTATTAAATATTTCAAATTTTTTTAAGTAATTAACCATTAAGTCATACTTTACCCATAACGTGATGAAACTTATAATATAGATTATGATAAATCGATTTAGTATAAAAAAAGATTTATAAAGGTAAAGTCAAGTCATCTTTTTAAAACAAATACAAAATGGCGAGTTTTATACCTTCGTGGTATAAGAGGAAACTTAAAGAAACAATTTTGATTTGAATATATGATCATTTTCTCCCAAAATTCGGTATCAGTCCCTAATTTTAATGCTGAGACAGCATATTAAATTACATTTTTTATTTGATTTGATCCTTATATCGAAACACCCAGGACAAGATCGATAGACCAGCATACAGACACAATATCAAAATGAAGTTTTCTAATTCAGGAAGATCTAAAATGGGGAAATTCATTAAAATCACAATTTCAACATTTTCATAATTTCTCTTCATATGTCTAACGTGTTAGAAAGGAAAAGTACTGTAAAAATCAAATTCCTCAAGTGAGTTAAATAAAGAAATTCTTCTGTATTTGTGTATAAAAGCTTTGATAAATATCAAAGCTTTTATACATAAATACAGAAGAATTTTTTTATTCATTCCCTAGATTACTTTTATAGACTCTCGGATCGATTACGAAATATTTAAGCGAAATGAACATTTTTATCAGTAAACCATTTAATATGAATAGAAGTCAGTTAAAAATCCATGACTGAAACGCAAAAAATAGCTCCCAGCTCAGAAATTAAGCCATTTTCCATTACGAGGAATTCGTCATGCTCTTTAAATCCGGAATTCCATGAATTTTTAAATAGTGAATTATGCTCGACATTTGCGTATTTTTCTTGGCTTTTAGCAATTCTCATTAATTGAGCACTTTCTATTCTTGCTTCCTCTTCACTTTACTTCTTTCAATTAAAGTCGTCTTCTGTACGGCTGAATGAATTTAATTATTTTTCAGTCAAAAAATAAATGGATGTTCTCTTTGGTCCTTAACCACCCGTGGGAATTACTTAAGCCTCTATTTAAAAATATTAATATGCATTTCAATTGGAATGAATTAGTTCAGGAATATTTTGTAATAGAGGCCGAGCAGCAGTTTGAAGATTTATGAAAAATAAAATGATTTACCATTAATTTGCAGTTAAATAACTTTAATAATATTGAAATTTTATATTCTCTAATATCGTTTAACACTTAATATAATTACTCAGAAAAATCTTTGACTTTCAAAGAAAGCAATTTTAAGAATCTTATTTGGTTAAATTGTTTTGAAAGAACAGTTTAAAATAATCTAAGCAAATAAATAGATATTAGATATAAATTAACATAATCAAACAATAGACATAAATGTCTTAACAAATTCTTCTTTAACAAATCTTTGACTTAACTTCTAGTTTTTATTGAGTCCTGTGGGTTGTGACTTATGGCACTTTATAAGTCAAACAACAGTTATTTGTCAGTGATTTAAGTCGAGTGAGCGCCTCTTACTTTTCAATAGTGCCAAATAGGGTCAAAAGTACCACTTAGCTATTTTATGCTCCACGTTCGCTTGCACAACCCCTTTATACAAGGGGGATATTCACAAACCTCACAGATGGAACACCAAAGAAGAAAAACCCTTTTCTACTCATGATTATTATTTACATTCATTTATATTTTCAGCTGATAATTATCAATCTTACTGATTATGAAAATAGTTCACAAATTCATCCCATTAGAAACATTAATTTATACGCAAGATGTACAAACTAACTTCATTCCATAAAACTGGAAACTACTAAATATTTTTTCGGTTGAAAGATTACTTTAAATGACACAATGAATTATATTTTATGTTTTTTGAATCACCAATGTAATGCTTTAAAAAAACAATTGCTTTTACAAGATAATGGTTTATATAGAGTCCTTCTACACCAATTAGTCAAATACAATAAAATATTTTTTACACGTTAACACTTTAAAAAAACGATTTCCTCTTCGCTCAAAGTGCATTATTAATGAGATGTTTTCTAAACATTTCAACGATCACCTTTGAAAATATCCTACAATCAACAACTATCCTTATAATAAGTCATAGAATTCGATTAGCCTGTATAGCAAATGAGCATTTAGGTGTACTGACCTAGGTGTATCGCGTTTTTCCCCGTGGAATCCCGGATTCGAATCCTGGTTTGGTCATGGTTATACTTTCCTCTGCGCTCTATTTGTGATGTGTGGGAAAGAAACCCCCATGCAAAAAGAGGTTGAGCAAGCGAGTATATGCGTCATCGTCATATAGGCTAGAAGTTAGACTTTTGCCCTCGGGTGCTCTAGTGGCTCTTTAGCTGGCTTGTAAAAAGACATATATAACAACAGTAAAAGACAGTATTTCTGCAAAATATTTAAAAATATAATATCAATAGGTCGTTTTCTTTTAAGAAAACGAAATTCTGTAGTTGAAATATATTAAATTTATTTATTTTCCACAGAATTAGTAAATATTTATTATATTCATTATCGCATTATTTTCCCATACTAGAATTTTAATTCATATTCAAATCTTTCAATTAAAATATTAAGAATATTATTTGCTTGTTATAATAGAAAATTTAAGATCCAAGTATTATATTAAATAATCACAAAGTAAATAAATACATTTCAATAACATTATTTTAAGAAATTTAAAACATATTGAATAGAGTGGTAACATTGGCTTTAAAAATTAAATGAATTCTAACATTTTAGCTAAATGCTTTTAAGTATCTAGAAATTTCAGTGATTTCCCGGATACTTAAAAGTATTTAAGTTTAAAGATACAAATCATGATCTTTAAACCAAATCATAATTTTTTTAATAATTTAAAAAAACCACTCTCATATTACAAACTACGGACAAAATTTTAAGTAGCACCATGTAATAAGTAATAAGTAACTTTGAGAATGTATTCATGCATTTATTTTCAACATATATTAATATTTAAAACAATAATAAGAATATTATTATGCTTATAAGTTTCCTTAAAATCATCAGATTGCCTTAAATATAATAATTTTTTACTTGAATGTGTTTCTAATACCTTCACTCAATTCAGTTTACCTTCTAAAACGTTTTTAATTTAACTATTTTATGTAATTTAAACAAGCACAAAATACAATAATCAGTTATCATTGAAATCCATTGAAGAGTACAGCTTGTCTCAACTCGGAAATCAATAATAAGACTTTTATTCAGATTCCATCATTTATTAGTTTATTAAACATCAATGGTAATTTAGAAACCTTATATTTCCAAATGTATGAATTGAATTCAATTTTATTATTGAATTCACTAAACAATAAAGTATCAAAACAATAATGCATTAGTGAATTCAATTAATGCATTTATGTTAATAAAATGTATAATGGGTTTACAAGTAATATCTGTTTGAATACAATCAAGTATGTGGATCTTTATAATTAGTTGTATTAATCCTGAAATACTGTTTGTATTTAATATGTAGGTAATTTCTTATGCATTTCTTTCATTTTGAAAATGATTATTCCAAAAAGTGTTTTTATGCATCAAATTGCTATAGACAAGAAGCGTGTTATTTCAAAATCATCATACTTATTCTGCTTATAAGTCAACCTTTAACATAAATATCTCATAATAACCTTGAACTTTAATTAATTTATCCTTTTTTAACTATATATTTTAAATTTTTAAAATTTATTTATTTATTGATTTTTTAACAATTAATTTGTTAAAAATTAATTGATTTATTACCTTTTAATTTTTTAATTTTTTAATTTTTTTTTAATTTTTTTATTATTTACTTTTTATCTTTTAATTACTTAACGCCTTTTGCTGTTCTGCAGTTCTATTATGAAAATATTTTGTAAATTTTTTCTTTAATTTTAAAAAACTAAAGAACATTCTGGTAATAAATATTTGATGAAATAATGAAAGTAGTTTGAATCTTCAACAGTAAAGAATAGGTGATATATTGATTAAATTATAATAATGATTAAATTTATACAAAAATATTGATTAATATTGATTAAATTTATATTTAATATTTAATATTATTAATTTAATATTGATTAAATTTATACAAAAACATTTAAATTTTCAAGATTCAGGCAAGACAATATATGGTGGCTAAATTTGTATCATTAAATTATAATTCTTGGAATTAAAAAACGTCGAGCTTTCCTAAATATATAACAAAATTTGAATACTCAAATGTTGAATATATTATCTCCGATAGAAGATAATGATGTTTCACGAATTCTTTTAAGAATTGTTTTATGATTTATTTATGAAATTCAATGATTAAAAGATTATATTGCTTGTTGCATATTCGTGGTGAACAAGAATTCATCCTAAATCGTATGGTATTAATTTAAAATTTATTTCAAAAGAATAAATAAACAATAATTTTCTTATATTTCGTACTATATTGAAGAAGAAGAAAAAAAGATGATTGAATGTAAATGCATAAGATAAGTTAAAATATTATAACAAATTATAATTTACCAAAAGATGTTGAAATTTGAGGAAGAAATTTGAAATTAGGAATTATTAAATTTCTGTCATTAACATCTTTGACAAAATAATTTTCTAAATTTTTAATCTATACTTTTCTTTTTTGGAAAAATGAAATATTCAAAATTTTGAAATCAGTGAACTAATTTAAGCAATAATTTTTCTTCAATTTAAAAAGCTCATAGTCTTGATAACTTTTTAAACAATAAATCACGATTTAAAATTCTTAAAAACTTGAATCGTGAAACATTTTCTATCCTGTAAAAGAATATATGTGTCAAATTTCATAGTTGTAGGGTTGCAAGTATAGACAAGATCATAAGCTTTCATCATCATCATGATTACGGAGATTAAAATTATGAATTAAATATTTTTATAATTAATTTTGATGATATTTGATATTCTGATGTCAAAATTTTGATTATATTTATCATTTTCCAACATTTAAATTTAACACGAAAATCGAGAATTTTTATTTATTTACTAAATTACTTATATTAATTTACTAAAATATGAACTTATTTAGAATTTTTAGTGTCTTAATCTTTATTTGACAGTAAATATTTTATAATTATAGAAATTATGAATATATATATAAGAAAAGATGAATAGATAGATTTGGATATAGAAAAAGTTAGATGGAAAGGTATTTAGATATTGGTAGATGTATAGATAGAAATAGATATACATGGATAGACAAGATATAGATAATCTAAATAGATGCAGATATTTATAAATGCAGATAGATGTAGATAAAGATGTATAAACAAATATAGATATAGTTAAAATACATAGATATAGATATTTATGGATACATAGATAGATAGCGATAAAGATAGGGATAGATATATACCTTGACCATTGAAAGAAAATTTACTGTCAAACTGAAATCAAAAACTAAATTTCATGACTGGTATAGCTTCAAATGAAGTTAATAGAAGTTAAACAAAATTTAATTGTGATTTCTTTATAGTTTGAGAAAGTTTTAAAAGATAAATCAGTAAGTATTCTCAGACATTACATATATTCCCATGCTAACTGTTATTGTAATCAATAATTTAAAAAACCCAAAACAACCATAAAATGATTTGTATTTACCTACTTAAATGTATTCTAAAGCCCTTTGTGACTTAAAAACTTTTTTTCAAAACAAAAGGCGAAATTTTTCATTAAAATTTTTATCAAAGTCTATTCGGTAACTGTTACTAATGGACTTCTCGGATTTCTTTTGAGCCAAAACCCTGTGACATATCATCCAAACACAAAGCAAAATAAAACCCACATAATTTTCATCTAGACATACTACCCCTTATTAACTTAAAAACAATGGTATAACTTTTTCCCCAATCATGATTAATAACCAAAACTATAAAAGTTTATTATAAATTACTGCGATTTTTCTTGCTTAATGCACTAATTGGGTAAATCTAATTAGTCAAATAGGCGTTTTTCTTTTCACTGAGCTAAACCACCTTAAAAAATATATTGATATTTATGACTTACGTTATTAATTACGTTGCGTGTTACAGTGCTAATTAGATTTTAAACGGGCAAGAAAAATTGGTTCCTCATCCCATGTATATTTAAGGCTATGTATATGTATAAAAAATCACAACAGAGTTCTGTGTCAACACGGTAATTACAAAATAGGGCGTGCTTTATTTTGTTAGCTTACTGTTTTTGCCTGAGTATTTTTCTTTTTTATTAAAGTGGTTAATTTGTTTAATGTTTTCATATTTAATTAACATACTAGCAAATCACTTCATTGAATTAAAAAATCTGCCAACCCACTGCTTAACTTTGTTTTTTCCATTGCTGATGCTTAATAGCTTTAAAACAATGGTAATATAGCTTTGTAAAATACTTGTTGTGATACTTGTAGAAATGTTTATGTAAACATTAAAAAATTTGGTGTTTATTAAATTTGTAAATTATAAATTGTCTTAACAAGTATTCGTAAATTGCCAATTCCAAATGCCGATGTTTATTTGCTTATAAATAAAGGAGTTAGGCAATTTTT
>JAPMOQ010007081.1:0-11072 GCA_026543055.1 Argiope trifasciata
ACCTGAAATTTTCTGAGTTTTAAAAAATTCTTTATAAAAATGGGAAGATTTCCTCTTAATCCGATGTCATGTAAGTCTTTTAAAATTCCATACCTCCAAGTTCTGTCATATGCTTTTTCAATATCAAAAAAGATAGCAACTAGATATTTTCTCTGTAGAAAAGAGAGACGGATATCGGTTTCAAGGGCCAAAATATTATCGAGAGTGCAACGACCTTTTCTAAATCCACTTTGGGATGGATGTAGCAATTTACTGTCTTCCAGGTAATAAATTAATCTGTTATTTATCATTCTTTCCATTAGTTTACAAAGACAACTTGTCAAAGCTATTGGACGGTAGTTAGATGGATTAGTCGGATCTTTGCCTGGTTTTAAGAGATTAATAATTACAGCCTGTTGCCAAATAACAGGAAAATGGTGTTCTCGCCAAATGCGGTTGTATAGATGTAACAAATTCTTCTGTGACTCTATTGTTAGATGTTTGATCATGGTATAGGTGATATTATCTGGGCCAGGTGCAGATTCATGCATCTTTGAGAGACTTGTTTGAAATTCCTGAAAACTAAAATCACAGTTATAGGACAGATAAATCTTAGAATCAAAATGCAATTTTTGCTTTTCTACTTTCTTTTTGTTCTCGAAAATCTTACGAGGGTAATTTTCACTATTGCATGCATCAGCTGAAGACGAGGCAATGGTATTTGCAATGTCTTTTTGGGTGAATATTGTTTTTCCTTTATCTACTAAAACAGAAACACTATTCAATTGAGGGACACCAGAATTTTTTAAATTTTATACCGAAGTTTTTTGCTAGATATAGTTGATGTTATGCCAGAAACAAACTACTGCCATGACGCTCTGCGACTAATTGTTTGAATTCTTCTGGATTCCGATTTAGTTTTTTTAAAAATAATGAAATTTTCAGTTGTAGGGCGCCTGCGGAAAATATCCCAAGCCTTTCTTTGTTTCTTAAAAGCCTGTTGGCAGTCAGCATTCCACCACCGTTTATTTTGTTTCCTGTAACTACCAGTCGTCTTGGGTATTGATTTATCTGCTGTTTCAATTATGGTTTTGACAATATAATTAAGAACATCGTCTATAGTGGAAGATCTAATTTTTTCAGAATCAAAATTTACTAGTGAAGTAAATCGTTGCCAGTTAGCGGCATTTAGGATATATTTAGGTGGCCTGAAAATACTATTTGCATTATGTCTATTGTCAGTTATAATTAATGGAAAATGATCACTGTTATACAAGTTATTGTCAACTGTTAAATTCAAAAAAGGCAAGAGAGATGGAGAACACATTGCAAGGTCAACTGAATGAAATGTACGTGTGGGTAAATGAAAATGAGGTTTTTCATCAGAATTTAAGAGACATAAATTATGATCTGAAAGAAATTTTTCAATCTGTAGACCACGGGAATTGTTATCAGAACTACCCCATAGGGGACTATGACCGTTAAGATCGCCAACAATTATAAAAGGACGTGGGAGTTGATAAATCAAATTATTAAGATCTATTTGACTGACATTTTCATTTGGAGGTAAGTAAATGTTGTTAACTGTAATTAAGGATTGTGTCTGAATACGTATAGCCACAGCCTGAAAGTTGGTATTAAGGTTCAGGGGCATGGAAGGGATGTCAGTTGCAGCAAGTATTGCAACACCACCAGAAACTCGTTCTTGAGCATGATGTTTGCTATAGATTTTATAATGACGGATATTATGTTTGTCTGTTTTGAGGTAAGTCTCTTGCAACGCAATAAAGGTGGGATGATATTTGTTAATAAGATCCTTTAATTCAGTATTCTTGTTTTGAAAACCACGACAGTTCCATGAAATGAACGAGGCCATAAAGTAGAAAAGAAAGAAAAATGAAACAACAACAACAAAAAGGAAACACCAACACAAACAGAAGGACAAAAACACTAATGAGAAGTGGGAAGAACTTCTCCGTCGCTGGTAAGCATTTCATCATCAGACAAATGCATTTTAAGGAGTGGATCGTTATCAAATTCTTCACTTGTTTTTTTAACAGAATTTTTCAAAAAATCTTTTTTAGTAGGGACACTATTTGTAAGAGAGTTTAAAATATCTCTTTTCTCAGCAAGTCTTCTTGCACGTTTGGCAGCTTTTGATTCTTTTAATTTTACTAAATCGGTAGATTTGTGTTCCTGTTTTTTATCATCTCGAGGTTTTTTAGAATTTCTTTTAACTAAAGAACCCTCTTTTGAAGAAGGTGCATTGTAAAGAGGAACTTTATCTAATGAATTATTGATATTTGATGAACTCGTTGTAGAAGATGTATCAATATTAAATTGAAATTCGCTAATATCAACTGTGGAAGAAGCAATGGCTGGAGGAATTGTTTTTACAACGACTTGGTTGGTAGTATTCTGGGACATGGTAGAAGCAGAGGAAGTTTTTTCCCACGATTTTTTTTATCTCAAGCAGAGCTAACTAGTCGCTTTTCTTTATTGTAATTGTTTCATTATCTACTGAAGGATGTGTTGTTGCAAATGCTGTAGACATGGAACTTGTTTGATCATTTTTTAAGTTTTGCTAAGAGATAGTGTGAGAGGGATTTAAAGCTGCTGAATGGGATAGACCTGGTTGGGGAGTGTTGTCGTTTACAATTTTCCGGGCTTCTGGAAATGAAATGTTTCGAGTAATTTTAATCGTTTGTATCTCTTTCTCTTGTTTGTAACGTGGGCAGGATTTTGAATAAGCTGGATGTTCTGCGGAGCAGTTGCAGCATTTTGATGTTGTAGAAGAGCAGGCATTACTTTCATGATCTGGATTTTTTTTTTTGGATTTTTTTGGGTTTTATTGGCACAAGAGCCATGATGTTGACTATGCTGCGCCAAACTATGTTTTTTTTCAGGATTCAAATGTAAAATTTTATATAAAAAAAAAGCGAAAACTTTTTTTAAGAAAAAGCTGAAAAATACTTAAATATGTGGATAAAAACCTATTGATTTCAAAAAGGCGAAAAATTGAGCATGTGGGGTCTTACCAAGTAAGAAAGGTAATGGAGTGTTCGTGTTTTGAAAAAAGTGCAAACGCTGAGCATTGAAATTTGGACATTCAGACAATATATGTTGGACAGACATTTGACAATTACATTGAGAACACTGAGGTGGTTGTTCGCCAAGCAACAAGTGGAGATGGGTGAATCTAGTGTGCCCAATACGTAAACGGGTAAATACTGTATCTGCTTTTCGATTCGGTAATGAAGTCCATGGTTGAATATGAGGTTTGATAATATGCAGTTTATTGTTAGTTTCTAGGTCCCACTGAGCTTGCCATTCTGAATAGAGGAGGTTTTTAATGTGCTTATTTATGTCACCCTTGAAATAGATGAGATCACCGGAATGCTTGCCAATTTAACGGCCTTGTCTGCCTCCTCATTGCCCAGAATTCCTACATGAGAGGGTATCCAACAGAACAAAATAGTAAAATCAAGGGAAGTTAGTTTGTTAAAAATATCTAGAATTTGGAAAACCAAAGGATGATTATGAGGATGAAGGTAAAACGATTTTAGTGATTGTAAAACACTTAGAGAGTCAGTATAAATAATAAACTTTTTTTCCGGTCTCTCAGAAATTTCTTCTAATGCATATAAAATCACAGTCATTTCTGCCGTAAAAATAGAACAGAAGGAATGAAGCTTAAAAGAAATTACTGTATCTGGGAAGATAACTGCGAAAGAGACATGATTAAATGATTTTGACCCATCGGTGTAAATTGGAAGAAAGTCTTTATATTGTTGTCTGTGTTCAAGGAAAATTTGTTGATAAATAACTTCTGTTGTCTCAGATTTGTTAAAAGTATTGAACAGGTCTAAAAATTGCATATTAAGATTTTTCCAAGGTGGAAAGACATTTGTCAGAAGAGGGGTCAATTGTAGATTCAGCAGGTTTTCTGAAAGGAAGTTTTGGACTCTTGTAAAAAACACTGGTATGGACGACTTTCTAGCCGCTTGCAGTCTATTTAAATACGGGCGAATTTTAAAATTATGAAATGGATTATTCATGTTTGACTGAATTCTAAAATAATAGTTCAAAGACAGCATTCGTCTTCTTACATCAAGAGAGGGTTCGTTGCATTCGATATAAAGGCTTTTAACAGGAGATGTCCTGAAAGCTCCGGAACAAAGTCTGAGGGCTGTGTGATGAACAGGATCCAGTTTTCTTAAGACTCTTTTTCTGGCAGATCCATAAATTTCGCTGCCGTAATCCAATTTAGAGAGCACCATGGCTTTATATATTTTAATCAAAGAATTTCTATCCGCACCCCAAGCTGTAGATGACAAGACTTTTAAAATATTCATAGCTCTTTCACATTTTTTCCGTAATAATTTTACATGAGGGAGGAAAGTTAGCTTCTTGTCAAATATTATGCCTAAGAACCGGATCTCGTCTAAAAATGGAATGATTACATCATTTAATTTGATTTCTGGGTTAGAGTGTAAGTTTTTCTTAAGGCAAAAGTGAACACCCGCAGTTTTTGATGTAGAAATATTAAAACCATTATTATTGCACCATTGTGTAATGCTATTAACTGCAATCTGTAATTGCCTTTGTATAAAATTCATATTTATTCCGGTGCATGAAATATATAGGTCGTCAACGTATAAATGGCCCTTCACAGTAGGCGATAACTGTTTTAAAATGCTATTGATTTTTAAAATAAAAAGTGTCACACTTAAAACACTACCTTGGGGAACTCCTTCCTCTTGGATGAAGAAGTCTGAAAATTGGGACTGTACTTTAACTTGAAATTTTCTGAATTTTAAAAAGTTCTTTATAAAAATAGGCAGGTTTCCTCTTAGTCCAAGATCATGCAAATCCTTCAAAATCCCGTACCGCCAGGCTCGATCGTATGCCTTTTCGATATCAAAAAATATGGCAACTAAATGCTTTCTTTGTAAAAATGCAAGGCGGATGTCTGTTTCAAGGGCTAGGAGATTATCAGTGGTGGTACGACCTTTTCTAAATCCACTCTGAGATGGATGAAGAAAGTTATTGTTTTCCAGGTAATAAATTAGTCTGCGATTTATCATACGCTCAAGTAATTTACAGAGGCAACAGGTTAAAGCAATGGGGCGATAGTTTGACGGGTCTTGAGGATCTTTCCCTGGTTTCAACAATGGAATTATTATTGCGTTTTGCCAAATAGTAGGAAAGTTGTGTTCGTGCCAAACACGATTGTAGAAGAGTAATAAGGTTTTCTGAGACTCGACAGTTAAATGTTTAATCATGGAATAGCTAATATTGTCCGGTCCTGGAGAAGAGTTGTGGACACTAGACAAACATGATTGCAATTCCAGAAACGTTAGATCGCAGTTGTACGGCAAAGTAGTCCGAGAATTAAAATTTAAGTTTTGTTTTTCTGCATTTTTTTTGTAATTCAAAATTTCAGGAGTGCAATTTTGGCTGTTAGAAGTATTAGCGAAAGTTGCGGCAATGCAATTTGCAATATCTTTTACGGATGAAATTGTATTTCCATTATGAACTAAAATAGAAACACTATTAGTGTGAGAAACACCTGAAGCTCTTTTTACTTTGTTCCACAGATGGCGACTGGATATTTTAGAGGTGATATTAGAGACAAAGTTTCGCCAAGAAATTCTTCGACTGCGTCGTTGAATTTTTCTGGATTCTGCTCTGGCCTTTTTAAAGTAGATAAAGTTTTGTGTGGTGGGATGTCTTCGGAAAATACTCCAGGCCTTTTTCTGTTTTTTGTATGCCTGTTGGCAGTCGGCATTCCACCAGGGCTTGTTTTGTTTTCTTCGAATGCCAGACGTTTTTGGAATAGAATTGTCTGCTGCGTCTATTATAGTATTGACAATATGATTTAATGCTTCCTCAATAGTTGAAGATTTAATTATATGAGAATCAATATTAGCCAGAGAGGTGAACTTCTGCCAGTCCGCTGCATTTAAGACATATTTAGGGGGATGGTAAGAGCCAGTAGTACTGTGTCTACTATCTGTAATAATTAAAGGAAAGTGGTCACTATTATAAAGATCATTGTCAACAGTTAAATTTAAAAAAGGCAGAAGTGCTGGGGAACAAATAGCCAGATCGACTGAATGGAATGTTCGCGTTGGTAAATGAAAATGTGTTTTTTCATCAGTATTTAAAAGGCATAAATTATGGTCAACAAGCAGTTGTTCGATTTGTTGACCTCGTGCATTTGAATTACAACTGCCCCATAAAGTGTTATGACCATTGAAGTCTCCCAAAATAATGAATGGAGATGGGAGTTGAGAAATCAAGATATTCAGATCTGTTTGAATAACTGTTTCGTTGGGAGGCAAGTAGAGACTGCAAACAGTGATCAGGGATTGCATCTGAACTCGGATTGCCACTGCTTGAAGATTAGTGTTCAGAGTCAAAGGCATGGATGGGATATTACTCGCTGTAAGAATTGCAACGCCACCAGAAGCTCTATTTTGCATATGATGTTTGCTAAAAATCTGGTAATTAGAAATATTATTTTTATCAGTTTTAAGATATGTCTCTTGAAGTGCAATACAGGTTGGCTGATATTTATAAATAAGGTCTCTAAGTTCTGAAGACTTGTTCAAAATCCCTCTGCAGTTCCAGGAAATAAATGCGGCCATAAATTTAAAACTCTAAAACAGTAAAAGTGTAAAAACTGTCAGAAGCGGATGACTACAGAGGGAGCAAGGAATCATCAACCTCACTGGTGGACATATCATCTTCAGATGGATGAACTTTAAGAAGTGAGTCACTATCTTCACAATCATCATTTGGATTTTTCTTTCGAGAATCTTTCAAAAAGTCTTGTTGGGAAAGTGATCGATTTGCAGAACTTTCGATATTTTGATCTCTTTTATTGGCTAGTAGGCGAGCACGTTTGGTAGATTTGGATTCTTTTATTTTCTCCTTATCATTTGACTTCTTCATCATTTTTTTATTTTCCCGAGCACTCTTTGCATTCGTACTTACCAGGGAAGAATTGTTTTTTGTTGATAAGGATATATTATTATTATTTGAAGATTTATTTGATGTCATTTTTTCATCTAATAAATTATTTTTAGAAACTGGGGATGTATTTCCTTGTTTATCACTAATAATAGTTGGGTAAGGTGGATTTGGGTGAAACTCTTGCACAGGAGTTGAACTAGTAGTTGCCTGTGATATGACAGGGGAGGATGAGGCATTCTCCCAAGATTTTTTAATTGCAAGAAGTTCAAGCCAGTCACTTTTTTTAATTGTTATTAATTCATTATTAACCGGAGTTTTTGCTGTAGTTGATTTTGGATTATTTATGGCAGAGGTTGTTTGTTGGGAAGGAGGAACGGAGGAATTAAGTGCAGATGCATAAGAGAGATTTGGTTTTGGTGTTCTGTCCGTGACTATTTTTCGAGCATCTGGGAAAGAGAGGTTTTTGGTTATTTTAACCGTCAGGATTTCTTTTTCTTGCTTAAAATGAGGACACGTTCTGGAATACGATGGATGATCACCATCGCAGTTGTGGCATTTTGTTACGGTAGAATTGCAAGAGTTGCTTTCGTGATCTGGAATAGAACAACGTGCACAGATTTGTTTTCCTCGGCAAGCCGTTATTGTATGGCCAAACTTTTTACATTTAAAGCAGCGTAGTGGATTAGGAATAAAATGTTTAACTGGGCAGTTTATATAAGCTATTTTAACGGATTTTGGTAATACAGGTGTGTCAAATGTAAGGATAAGATGTTTTGTTGGAAAGTTCTGACCATTTCTTTTGACTGTAATTCGGCGGACTGCAATGTCTTTTTGGCTTTTCAGACATTCTAGTATATCTTCTTCCAGATCTTTTTGAAATTCGCTTTCAGAAATAACGCCTCTGGAATGATTGAGTGTACGACGTGGAGTGACTTTGACATCTATGTTTCCTATTTTTTCTAGTTTCAATATATTTTCTGATTGTCTCATGTTCATGACTTCGATTAGAAGTTTTCCACTGTTCAGTTTTTTAATTGATTTTACTTCGCCGACAAGTGAAGAGATACTTTTATGAATCAAAAGGGGAGAAATGTTCTTCAAATCATTGTTTTCAGAAAAAACTATAAAAAATTTTAAAAAAGCATTACTGTGTTGATCATTAAAAAAACCCATGCGATATTTAGAAATATTCGGGCCCGACGGCACCGCCCACCACGGAGCCCAACAAGGGATGGCAGCCACCGGCTCCAGACAATCCCAGCCTCGGCACTTACCATGGTGCTAGCCGGAACCTATACGCTGAGAGTTACCCCCGGGGACAGTGACCACCCTTAACGCCAAGCCCAAGGAGTAACCCCTTCGCTTGATCCCCTTGAGCAGCCCAGTCAAATGTCTGGGATACCAGCCGATTGATACATCAGGGACCGAAATGTACCACCCGTCTGATGGGTCGCCACGCACGGCTAACACGTGGGGTTTTTGACTGTCCATGAGAAGCAAGAAGCAAACAGAGCGGCTACAGCTTCTCATGGAGAGCTCCCTCGCTTACCGTCGAGGGATGGAAAAATGAAGAGAGAAAAAAGGGAGGAGAGAGCGGGGAGAGTAAGAAGAGAAAAAAAATAGGGGGGAAGGGAAAAAAAAGAAAGAAAGAATGAAAGATCCCTGGGTACCTCGGGATTGGGACACCCGTACCCACCTAAAGGAGGTGGGCCCCTGAGGGGTTCATGATCTGGAAGAGAGCAGTAAGCACATAGTTGCTTAGAAGATTTACAAGCTGTTATTGTGTGACCAAATTTTTGACATTTAAAACATCGAAGTGGATTTGGTATATAATGTTTAACTGGACAATTAATGTAAGCATTTTTAACCGATTTCAGCAACAAAGGAGTGTCGAATGTAAATATTAGAAGTTTTGTTGGGAAATTTTGACCATTTCTTTTTATTGATATTCTACGAACTGATATGACTTTTTGTGCTTTTAGAGCATCAAGGATATCTTCTTCGGTATCTCTGTTAAATTCGCTTTGTGAAATAACACCTCTTGAATAGTTTAATGTCCGATGTGGACTAACAGTAACTTCTATATTTGCTATTTTCTCAAGTTTCAATATATTTTCAGATTGTTTTGAATTTGAAACTTCAACAAGTAAGTTTCCACTGTTGAGTTTCTTGATCGATTTCACTTAGAAACAATAGTTTTGTGTATTAAAATTGGTGATAAATTGCTCAAAATGTTTTTTTCAGCACTAATTACAAAAAATTTAGGATAAGCATTACTATAGTGTAAATTAGAATTAGCCATACGACATTAGAAAAGATTCGGGCCCGACGGCATCGCCCACCACGGAGCCCAACATGAGATGGCAGTTACGGGCTCTGGAAATCCCAACCTCAGTACTTGCCATAATGCTAGCCAGAACCTATACGCTGAGAGTCACCCCCGGGGACAGTGACCACCCTTAACGCCAAGCCCAAGGAGTGACCCCTTCGCTTGATCCCCTTGAGCAGCCCAGTCAAATGTCTGGGTTACCAGCCGATTGATACATCAGGGACCGTAATGTACCACCCGTCTAAAGGGTCGCCACACACTGCAAACACGTGGGGTTTTTAACTGTCCATGAGAAGCAAGAAGCAAACAGAGCGGCTACAGCTTCTCGTGGAGAGCTCCCTCGCTTACCGTCGAGGGATGGAAAAGTGAAGAGAGAGAAAAGGGAGGAGAGAGCAGGGAGAGTAAGAAGAGAAAAAAATAGGGGGATAGGGAAAAAAAGAATGAAAGAGTGAAAGATCCCTGGGTACCTCGGGATTGGGACACCCGTACCCACCTAAAGGAGGTGGGCTCCTGAGGGACCATTTCCTTGATGGTACGGTGTTGAAAAGCGTGGATAAGCTCCTAGAAGTTTTAAAAATTCTTGCGTTAAACTTGATGTAAAATTAGTTGCATTGTCCATTACAATCACTTCGGGAATTCCTGTCCTACTGAAAATTTCCAGCAGCACTTCACACGTATTCTTAGCCGTCAAAGATTTTAGAGGGACTGCTTCTGGCCATCTAGAATGTTGATCCATCAAAGACAGAATATACTTATGTCCCTGTGATGATATTGGTTCTACAGGACCTATTAGATCTACATTTACCACTTGGAATGGTAGTTCGGGACGACATACAGGTGTTATTGGAATCTTATCAACTGAACGATTTACTTTTCTGCATTGACAACCATGACAGTAACTACAATATGCTCTAATCGCCTTGCTCATACCTGGCCAATAGAATGAGAATTTAATCCTCTGAATTGTTTTCCGAGCTCCTAAATGTGCTCCAGATACTGATTCATGTGCAATTTCTAGTATCTTGTTCTTTCTAATTTCAGGAATCACTAGCTGTCTTACCATATTTCCACACATAATCTCTTCATGGTATAGCCTATTATCCTCCAACACATATCCTCTTTTGTTTTGCTTAGCCAATCTCCATGCTTCTTGAAAAGTATTGCACCTCCTTTGTTGATTCTTAAAGTTCTCTGCTTTATTTCTGTTATTCTCTTCAGCATCATACTTCCCTATTATCGGCTTCCCTTCTTCCATTTCATTATTCACACTCACATTCACTGCTTCCTTTTGAGCATCTGATCTTAAGTTCACAGCAACTGCGACAGTTGGATTATACATTCTCTTTGGTTCCTTCAATGCTTCATACGTTTCCATATCCTATAATATGTCAGGATTTAGTCCATCCAGAGTTGCCACTATCGTCTTAATTACAGGTGTAACATACGAATTCGTCACTAATCCAATTTCCACTTCTTTTAGTTCAGCCTTTAAACACGTACCAAACGCAGATTGCAACATTATGTATCCTTTAGAATCTACTTCTTTACCCACCACACTGCTTCTAAACACACTTATTTGTGCTCCTGAATCTACAATAGCTTCGTACTCAGTTCCTCCATATGAAATTTTTACTATTTTAAAAACAGACATCTTTGGCTGAACAGCAACCCCTTTCTGATTTTCCATTACAAGCTCACTGTTGAATCTCGCAGTAACTACTTTGCTTTCGCTCTCTTTTTCTTCAAGAACTTTGACTTCCGCCACTTTAACCTCAGTCCTTCC
>JAPMOQ010007084.1:0-10512 GCA_026543055.1 Argiope trifasciata
TTGTTTATATAACATCAATTTTATCAATAAATTGAATTGAATTTTTGATTTTTTTTGTTAGGAATGTTAAAGAGACTGGTAACATTGTTAAAGTCTTTAACACCGCAAGCTCTCTTTTTTTAAAAAAGATTATCAAAGAAAATTTATTTCTTAGATAAAACAATAGATTTATAAAATATTTTTTCTAAAAAAAAGGAATTTCAAAGATTCTGTATTTATTTTATAATATTTTGAAGCATTTTTTTGTTGATTTGCAAATGAGAATATTCATTAAAGGATAAAACATGTGTGGATAAATGAGATAGATGTATCTTTTGTAAAGAGCAGCAGGAATTTTAATTCCATGTCTCTATGCACATTCTAATGCAAAATAATCCAGATAAATGCTTCAAAGATGCGTGGGCGATAAATTATTTTTCAATATTCAAAAATATAGCATTCATAATTATGCCTTGAAATAACAATCTGTTGTTTACTCGTATCAAATAAGGGATTATATATTACTTCACTCACATTTTGTTACTGATAGGGGTGTTACTTATGAAACGAGACTACAATTGCTCACAATGGGGCAGTAACAACCTTAAAATTTGCGGGCTCCAAACTGGAAAGCAATTTTTATCAGTACTTTATTATTATTATAATTAAAAGCAATCTAACAGTCTAATACTACCATTAATCTTTGCAATTAATGTAAAGATCAATGATAGTGTTTACCTCTCTACTTTCTCTTATGCATATGTTTATGCAGTGCAGCGTATCCGTATTTCTTTATACTGTTAAATAGAATCAAGTATGTATGAAGCACGTCTTCCTATCCTTTTAGATTGGAGCGAAAATTGGATACGTGTTTGTAATAATGATGTCAAAGCAAAGCAATTTCATGTATCCTATTTTTAAATGATTAATCAAACTCTCATGAACAGACAGACTGACGGATAATCACTCCTTTTACAAATTATATTCAAAAAATTAATACAATTATATATTTTGATAAAATTGCAGGATATATTTAACTTATCTAGTTGCTTTTGTTTTTAGGTATCATGTTCACTTATAACCGATTCTGCAAATTTTTAGTGTATATTTAAAATTTTGACCATTAGATATGTCATCAATGATCACCAGCTCTCCGTACTTTTTTTTAAAAAAAATTTAGACATTATAAACTTACCGAAATTTATGGGGAATAAAATACTCTTGCATAATATCTTAAAAGAATTGTTTGTTCATTTTAGCTGCATTTGAATGTTTTTAAAAATACCAATTTCATTGAATGTGAATTTAAAGTGGTGGAAATAACCGAGAGAAAAAATTGCGATAAAATGTCGATTGTTTTAAGTTTTATTAAGACTTTAAAATCATTAGAAAAGTATACAACAAAAATAAATTCTGGATAAATATATTTGATATGCATTTACATTGGTACAATTCATAAGGTTTTGAGTTGTATATTTCATTACTTGGAATCATTTAAAAACGAAAATGTAATTATTTTTCAATAGAGAATAATGATTATAAACAATATTGAATTCTGATAAAACAGCTATGAGATGTTTTAGGGCCTGGGTAATTAATATCTAAATAGACAATTATGAGCCTCTAATACATTTTTTTTAGCTGTCCAACCAATTTTCTGACTAATTTTTGCTAAAAATGCCTAGAAAAAGTTAAGAAAACATTTCTCTGTGCAACGATTCGCAAAATGATGTTATCAACTGTCGGGGTTTGACTAAACAGAACAGTCGTCTCATTCTCTGTTCTTAGAATCCCTTAGACCTTGAAGTAGTGCACAATAAACGAAAGCGATAACATTTGGCTTGAATGAGCCTTAACTGTCCTACCCTTAGGGACTCTTGACCCCTCGTAAATTTGAGGGAACGCAAAAATTCGCCTAACTCTTTTGCAGTGCTTCTCGTTTGGAAAACCGATGCGTTTTTATGACACAAGTCTCGCATCCCTGACTTCAGGTTTCACATGTAGAATGAAACCATCCAGATCTAGGATGGTAATGTGATTGAAAGAAATCTGTATGAATCTCAGGGCATCTACATAATTTTCAATAAAAAAAAAGGCTCTCTTCAGCAGAATTTTTTAAATAATAAATTGGGCAATAATTTAATTTAACAACAAAAAAAGAGTATCATTTAAGATATTCCTGCCCTTCAAATATCCGGTTTAATCAGTGTCAATAAATGATTAATAAAAAAAATAGGAAAAAATAGATTAAAACAAAATATAATAAATAGAAAAAAAAGGTTTTTTTTTCATTTTTTTATTACAAAAAGCTACAAATCTTTTTTTATATCTTAAGCACAAAATAAATTAAACCATTCCCGAGAACTGCCATAAAAAGCACAAAATATCGAATTATTATTTTTTTTTTACTGGCAAATGTCTCATTGATCGGCTGAACGTTTTTCAACGAGTATATCCTCCTGAATTTTGATACAATTAGTTGACGAAACAGCATATCAATGATTGATAACCGATTGCTGTCAAAAGAAAGTAATTGGTCTTGAAATCCTACAGAGAATATCTGCTGGAAACCTGAAATTGTCTCAGACCAATGATATATGTAAAGACGCTGTTATTGCAATAAAATTTACGTGATCTATCATTTTCGGTTTCACTTATAAGTTTAAATAGAGATAGAATTTTCAAGCTTATGAATTATTTCTATTACTTCGTACTGTTTATTCAAAAAATTCAAAATGAGTTTTAAAAAAAATGAAATTTCTTTTACACAACAATGCACGGAAAAAAGTTTTGGAATTTTGCATAATAATTAATAAAAATTTTGGGAGATTAAAAACAAAATAATGGCTTTGAAATTCTTTTATAAGTTTGATTCATAAGACATTTGAATTTATTTTTTGTTTATGGAATACTTTGAAGTGTTAGAAATGATGCCTTCTTAAATGATATAGAAAAAATAACTTTTTTAAATTAATTTTTCATATAGAATTAAAAAGTGAATTTTTGTATAAGAATTAAAATTTAAACTGTGAAAGCAGTAGAAAAGTATTATTTAAAGTAAAATTTTGTCCTATCACTTTCACCCCCCCCTCCCCTTTTTTTAAGTGTGTTAAATATGAAACAACGCAACGATTCAAAATGCTTGCTGATTGAAATCGGCGTGTGGGTAAAAGGTTTGCAGAAAATCAGCTGATGATTTGAGCTTGGGAGGTCCGTCCTTTATTCACCTTTCCCCTGAGTTACTGGACCCCTTACCATCTTTTATGACTCGACTTCCGGGAAAAAACACTATCTGAAAAAAAGGATCAATATCTTTCGTTTAAATAGGCAATTACTAAACACACGTGAAGACTTCAATATGTTTTTCCCACACCAATTTTTCTGATATATGCAGTTTTATTTTGTTTTCGCCTTTTCAAGTTTTTGTTTTAAATAAAAAAAATTGTGACCAGAATAATCTTATTTTATTGTTAACCATATCTTAAATTGATAATTTTTTAAGAATGTGTTAAAAACCGCTGCAGATGTATTCGATTAACAAATCTTGATTATGATTATTGTAAATTTAAATTTAAAATGTTTTTAAACTATAACTTGGATTACTTAATGTAAAAAAATAAATAACAATAAAGCTAAAACTTGAATAAAGCTAAAACTTGGTACTTGAATCATAGTCATCAATTGTCCCATTTAAATAATTTGCCTTAAAATAGGAAATAAACTCATTACTAATAATGCTACCTCTATCATTCCACCTGGCAGCAAATCAAATCGCTTTTTAATCAATTGCGGATTTATTTATTTCGTACTCATAGGCAATACACAGAATGAGACCACTTTTTTCTGATAAATTGGTCAATTATTTTTATATTTATTTTGTTTAAGTTGATTTTTTTATTTCATTAACTAAATAGAAATACATTTTTTTTATTGATTTATTATGACTCTAGATTTTCCGGATTCGCATCTGCATAACAGTATTGAGACAAATTTTTTAGTTACATTTATTCATTATTCACTTGTATCCAAATCATTCCCCTTTGTATATCAGAAATATTTTCGATAATTTTTACTCAATATTTATATTATATAAATATTATAATAGAAATAATAAGACTGACACATACGATAAATTGTTACTTATGCTAGTATTTTGTAAATTTTAGAATTTGTATTTTTTAGTAACTTATTATGAAACTAGAAAAATGAAATTCTTTAATTTGACCTGTTTGTGGCCTCTTCTCATCCTAGAGACACTAGGGTAGAGCCCCGCTTGACTTGTCGGAAATATGCTACCAGTTTTAGTACTAGAACTGCAATTATAAGAATATTGTTGGGATATATCCCAAGATCAAATTTTTATTTCTGAGGGGCATTGCAGAATAAATTGGGCCCAACACTTTTTTTTACCTCTCCTTAGTGTTTGGAAAATAAAATAAAATAATATTTTGATAGTCTAAATATAATATACTCAGATATTAGTATTTCTATAATATAAATATTGCATTAATATTATCAAAAATATTTCTGATATACATAGGGGAATGATTTGGATACAAGTGAATAATGAATAAATTTAATAACTTAGAGAATCGAATAATATTAAATTTTCAAAGAAATTCTCATTTTATATATATATATATATCATAATGCTTAAAAATTGATATATGATCAATCATTCTTAGGTGAACGTACCAAAAGACATCGAAGGAATCAGTATATCCCCCCTCCTTTTTTTGTACAATACTAATGTAAAATCTACGAAAGGCAAATATGTTGCAAGTGGAATAAATAAATAAATAAAAAGAATCGCGATTTCCTTCAACATAAAACTGCAAGGGAGAGATTCCTCGTATTGACTCGCGTGGAATTAACCGACACCTTGGAAAGATAAGAATGGGTATCATTTGATCCCCTGATTCTTCTAGGAAAGGAAAGGAAATACCAGGAACATAAAATATTTTTCTCTTGTGTCCTCAGAGAATGCCCCATCTCCTTCACTGAAGCCGCAAAATCCTAACATTTCATTAATTACAAAATGTTAATTATCAAAATAAAAGCGTCTTCAAATTGCCAATTTTAAGTTAAAATAAGTGCAATACAATTATTTTTTAAAAATCTAGCATATTTTTTAATTATGTTTCATATAATTTTTTATACAAATTGTGTATAAGAAAGATAGAGCAAACAGCGATATTTGTGATTCTCGAAACTATATAGTAATTGGAGTTAGAACAACTGAATATATATATTTTTTCTATATTTATAATATACATTATTATTATATTATAATTATATTTATATTATATATCATTTCGCTAATATAAATGATAATTATATAAAGTTGCAGAAATAATCTCATATTTTAAAGAAAATATATAATTTCAAAATACTCTCCAAAGAATCATAAAAGTTTTAAAGATCGTAATTTGTAAAAATATTTTACTCCCTTTCTGTATTTTGCCCTCTAACACATTAATCCGGCAGATGCTAGCATAAAACTCATTCCATTTATAAATTTCCGAAAAAAAAAAAAAACCTTGCTTTTGCTTAATATTTCAAACATAGATTTTAAAAATAATTTACAAAAATGATACTAAGTTTTGTTTATTCATTAAGAGGGCAACAGTCAAGCTAAGTCTGTTAGGCACATTTATATAATTCTCATAGCACAAAAATGTGGTTCACAAAAATTTAAAATAAAAAATAAATAACGCCCACGATTGGTTTTTGTAAATTATTAATAATTCTTTAATAAATCTGTTGAGTTAAATACGATATTTATATTTGTTGTTTCCATGCAGATTACTGAAAATTGAAAGCTACTCTAACCAAAATGATAGATCAGTTGATAATTTAATACAGTTGCATTCAATAACAGAAAAGGAATACCACATAAGAAATTACCATCCCACAACGATGAGATTTTATCATTATCAATGAATGATAAATAGAAAGTTTTCTTCAAATATTTACTACAAAAAGATAGAAAGGTTTTTTTTTATAAATGTATCTTATGCATGAAAAGAGTTAAAAGGCTCTTGATGTCAATCGTAATGAAACATAGCAATAAAATAAGATATTTATCTGCATCTACCCCTAGCAAAAGTTAACTCCTGAGTTCCCAAAGAATTATCTGACCAAAAAACGCATCAATCAATGTCAAAGATCCCGTAGAGAACATCTGCAGTCAGAAATAACCCCAGAAGAAATAGGAGAAAAAGGATGGGTGTCCCCAGCAGGAGAACAATAAACATCAAACCAGATTTTCAACCCCAGGCCAGCCATTCTTCCCATCCCCTTCATTGAATCGTAAAAGGGAGAAATCTGTGAATGGACCACGTTGTTATTCATAGAATTACAGAATCATTCGAAACCGCGTATCACTGTAATTGGTGCTATTCACAGGAAGTGTTTGTAAGAGTGAAGTAATTGCTTTTTTTGTAGTACTTGTGATTTCTTGCTTGACAATATGAGTATCCGATACAGATAATTCTTGATTGCCCGTGAAGTGACCTTTCGGCATTCATTTTACAGGCGCCATCTGTTTGCAGAATATAGAACTAAAGTAAACATTTTAAGAAATGATACTTTTTAATTTCAATTTTTTTCAGGAAATACTTAAATCCAATGAATGAATTAATTAAATGGTTGTGAGAAAAAATCACGCTTAAAACTTTATCTCAAATAGATAAATTTTCAATCCTACATTACTTAATAAATGAAATATTAATTATAATTAAAAAAGATTATTTATTCTAATTAGTAAATTTTAATTAAAAGTGTGATTAAAATAACAGATATTTGGAACATATATTTAAAAATAACAATAGCAAAATTATTTGTTATTGAAAAAATCGTGGATTATGCATCTCTACTCGTTTCCCAGCTTTTCTAAGAATTTAATAAATCTGCCACTTAAAGATCCCATGTATTAATTTTTGTACTTCTTTAATGAAATAATCACTTTAACTATTTTAGCAATAAAAGTGCATTGTGTACATAATTTTAAATATAATATCTGCATTCTATCAGTGATGAAAATTTGATCTGAAACTTTTGTGGGGCATATAATTTAAGTGAATATACTTCTACTGATTTCTATTATCCCTTAAATTTTATTTCAGTCAAATAAATAATTAAAAAACAATAGTAATGAATTATTGATTTGAGATACAGTCCTGGCAAAGTATAAAAAGCCATTTGTCAAATTAACTGTGATAAACGTGAACTATTCGGCACCTGCATTTTTTTTCTTCTTGTGGTAACGACTTTCTTTTAAACCATATACGCTTTTTGTTACTCCATATATTTTACGATTGATGAGTGCTTAATTTTTATTATGGTATCATCAGAGAAATATAACTTTAAAAAAACATTAGTTTAAATCATTATAGTAGAAGAATTACCAAGGGAGACAAAAATAAAATTTAACATAAGATTCCCTTCCACAAATTCTTTGGATTCTTAAAGATAAACAATATTTAGATATAATTTAACATAACTATTTACTTAAAAGGAAATCAAGCATGGAATAACTGTCTTAGTCATGTATTACTCAAAGTTTTCTGTAGTTAGGCAAGTAAGACAAAATAGAGAATTTACTTGTTTTTAATACAATTGATATGCATTTATCAGAAACAAAATTAACCAGTAATCCAAGAATAACTATTAACCATTTCTTCTTTAAGAAAAATTCAAATGGTGAAAACTGAACAAAACTGATTTCAACTTTTGTCCATCCAGGACTACTGGTGTAGCTACCATGATTTTTAATTTTTTTTTTTTTTTTTTTTACCTCAAAGAATAAAATTTACTTTTTTATTCTTTCACATAGTAAAATTATGTTTTTAAAAATTTGATTCCTGAACATTTTAATTTCAATAAAAGGTTCAATTTTTTTTTTTGCTTGAAACTATGAATTATAAATACTAATAATTTTATATTTTTATAAAAATCTGATAAAATACATTACGCTACCATACCAAAATGTCAGTGTTTTTACAAAAAAATTATAAGAGATTTCTTATATCATCAAATTCATTTACTAAATTTTAAGCTGTAAATATTTTGAATTTTTACTTGAAAATTTTCTGAGCTAAACGAAAAAAAAAAGGAAATGTAAAACTGAATGAGAATAATAAATTAGAAGAATTATGAGTAATTTTGAAATTTTTATAACAGACATCAAAACTATAAAATGCATCTGATTACTCTTTACAAAATATAAGACGAATGTTGCAAAGTTATAAATATAAGCATTTTTCAAATATCAAAATCATAAAATAAATTGTGGAATTACGAAATAAATTATTACAAAGAGAATTTTATGTAGAATCTGAAGCTACTATAATGAAAGTAACTTTTAAATCGTTTTTCACAAATACCACAATAAGATGTAACGTTTATAATCTATTCATCTTTAGCAGATGAATCCATAATTAGCAGAATTTATAAAACAAATGTATTTTAAAGGGATATCACGTGTTGGTGCAAAAAATTAGCATACGTAGTAAACAAGTCAAAGGCGCCACTGCTCAAAACCCAATGCCGGAATAATCAAAAATAATGTTATCGATTAGAGTTGCCTGGTTGATATGTCCCCGGGAAAAGTTCGTTCTCTCACTGCCAGCTTTTAACTTATTGAGTCGTTCAGTTGCTACTGAACTCCATGTCAATAGCATCAATTCACGGGGCTTGTACGTGTCATGAACTTATTAGCATGGCATTTAAACCAACCACGACCTCCGACAACTTATCGGGGGGCGTGCAACTGGCGTTGAAAGTTCGCGCGTTATTGGCATGACATCAACTGTGTTTGCGCGAGATGACAAGTGTTTTCTTTTAAATTAAAAGTTTAAAAATTATGTGTATAACACTGATGCAGTTATCTTAATCTCGATAAAATGGAGATAATAAATTAAATGGATTTCACCTGATTTTAAAGAAATACGGACTTGATTTGCAGTTTTGTTTTATTTTGGGTATACAATGTAAATAAATTGTTTTTGTGTTTTTGTTATTAAATTGTATTTATGTTGTATATTTTTCGTATATGCTTATACTTTTAAATGTATCATTCTTAGGTTAGTTTTTTTTTATTTGTCATTATTTGAAAGATTTTCGTAACATTTACATCAAAATTTTTACTCGAACAGTCGCGGATAATAGCTAGTAGTATATATATATATCAGAAAAATAAATATTAATCTAGGAAGGTTCCAAGTATGTTTAAATATGAACATTTTATTTTACAACAGAATAAAAAAAAAAAAAACGGTAAAATCCTATTTTAGCCCACCTCTGGCGACTTTTTCAAAATCTCGACAAATCGAAAATATTTGATTAGTGGGAAGGTATTAGACTTCGCAGCGATCGGACGTACAAAATAAGCACTCTGTAGTGTTGCCGCATTTCTCTTCAGATGTTGTCAGGGTTGCCATTTTGGAATCATTATCGCTGATTATTTGGCGGGATTTTGAAAAAGTTGCCAAAGGTGGGCTAAATTAAGATCGACCCAAAAAAACTTGTTATGAAATAATTACTATTAATTATGTTATTTTTTGTGTTAAATTAGAAGGGTTTTCAGAGGAGTTTTATATTAACATATAAATTTAAATCGAATGAAATGGTGTCGATTAATTTTTTGTCTTTTGATTTTATTTCTTAATTTTTCATCTTGTGCAATCGTTAGACATGCAAATAATTATTCAGTTTTTCTATGAGATTTGCTTTATTCTTTGTATATCTATAACAGGAATATCAAATGTTTTCAATATTCTGAGTACTCAAATAAATTACATCTTTGTGTTTTTTTTTAAATTTATTTTCAAAAATTAAATGCAATAAGATATAATATCGCCCGTTTGGCGCTAAACGTGCCAACGCAACAAGGAACTTGCGATATGAACTCTTCCTACAGTAACCTGTTTCTATAATGCCCGCCGTAAACACAGACGCTCGTCTAGCAGAGTTTTTGTGATGGACAGACAGTATGGGTCATTCACTTTATGACCAGATCCTAATCTAGCCGCTGCTATCTTTACTCGAGATATGAAGATTCCAACATTCTCTTCAGGTAGATATTTACTGCTGGAAACTGCATCTAATAGCAGGATAATTCTTGCTCTAGTCATGGGTTTCAAGATGTCTTTTAAGATCTTTCACGCTATTGTGCCATCTATGTGTCGGCATTCAAACTTCTGAGCTTAAGATTTATATTCGTATATATCAGAGTTCTGTCTTTTCTCAGCTGATGCTCGTATATCTTGAATGTTCTCAATTCTACTAGTTTAGTCTTTATAATAAATTTCCAGCATCCAAAATGCATAAGAATGACTTGTTCATCATGCTTCTATGTTATATTGCATCAAAATATAACTCACTTCTTGAGAGCATTTACAAAAAAAATTTTCACAAACAAAAAAGAAACCTAGTGGGTGCATATATAGTCAACCTCTACTGCTAGATAAAATAGAAATGTTATTTTTGTTTTTGACAATTTTTCTTTCACTCAGTATTATCAATTAAGAT
>JAPMOQ010007088.1:0-13474 GCA_026543055.1 Argiope trifasciata
GCTCTTAAAACATAAAATGATTTTGCGGTTTAAGTATGAAATTGGGGGCGAAAAAGGCAATTAAATCCTTTGTCAGGAAAAAACGAAATTACTTTCCGAACAACCTAATAGTATATAATTTAAAAATACTTAGAAAATATTTTTAATGCTTCTATACAAACTGATATATTGAAATTTAATTATAACAAAAAGCAATTTATATATTTTACTTACAATAGTTTTAAAAGTAATCAATAATTCTCCCATCACCCACATAAATACTTAACCTAATAGTTAATGTGTGAATGAAATTTAGAGTCGGCACTTCTAACCATTAACAATCTTGAGTGCTTTTCAAATTCTGATAATTGCGCGAAAATTAATATGAAAGAGGAATTTCTCTCTTATTCATCGGGCGTTTCTTTGTTCTATTAGGAAGAAACCTGTTATTATTTGCTGAATAAACGACTAAGGAAATTGTGACTTGTTAGAATAATTAACATGATAATTATTTCATTAGCCTTACTCTCTTCAAGAAGATTAATTAAAGCATATTTAGTCACCATCAAATGATGCTAAATTTCTTTTATTCCTTTGAGCAGATCGATTATTAAATAATAATTCTGAATGCATATTAGCATCTTAAATACTTTATTTATGCAGTATATGTGAATCAAACACAGGTATTAAATATGACCAATGCAAAATATAAACATAAAAAGAAATTTCATCAAAGCTATTGAAAACGAAGTAGCAGTAAATTTCTTAAAAACCTTTATACCAAATTTTATAATAGTAATAAAAGTTTATTTTAATTATTGGTACATTTTTTTATTATTTTCAGGACATTACAATAAATATTTTGAATTGAACACCATTTTTTAAAATCATTAATACATTACATCTACTTGTATGGAATATTAAATTAATTAAATTTAGTGATTTATCTAAAGATTAAATACTCAAACAATTAGAATACGGCAACTTATTTACTTAAAATGTTTATAGAAAATATATAAATCGAGCATTTGAATATAGACTATTATGAATGAAAAATATAAGCATGAAAAGAAATTGAAGGGAAACCGTTGAAATGGAAGCAGTAAAAAAATTTAATAAATACTTTATATAAGTTCAATAAGAAATATATAATTTTAAGTCTTTTTGTTTGAAATTTCTTATAATAATTATTGTCGAGTTTTGTTCAAAAAAAATCAATTATTTAACAGATCATGTCAATTCATATGGAATACTAAATTAATTATATTTCATGATTTAACTAAAAATTAATAATAAATATTTTAAGATAGTGGATTTCCGTTGATAATATCAAATACAATTTCAGTATTCTGACCTAGTTGTAAAGGGATTGAAAAGTATTTATTCCTTAAAAAGTGTATTATAATTTTAACTGTATATTTTTTATTCTCTATTTATTATAAAATAATTTTATCGAAACTTGACACCCTTTTTAAACAAATTCTTTAACTTGAAGGGATATCAAATTAATAAATTTAGGTTTTAACTAAATAAAGAAAACTTTAAAATAGTGTATTTTCATTTAAAATAACCCAGACAATTTACGAATTCTAATCAATTCGAAAAAGAGTGAAAAATATTTTACAAAATATCATCTTCATAAATTGGGAAAATGCAAAACACTTTTTGTAAAATCATGCAGAGCAATTTATAATGGCTCTATAAAATAATTTTTATTTTCATTTTTTTTAGTACAATGCTTTTAAATCTTATATTCCACAATTTTAAAGACAAAATCTGCGATAAACTGGCAAGAAGAAATACCAAATAAAAAAGACCCAATAAAGCAGTAGTTTGTAGTATTAATTTAAAAGCCAAAATAATTAAGAATTTTAAAAGGATGTCTTACCAACTATTTTTTCTCACACAACGATGGAAAAAAATACGGATATAGCGACATAATTTTCCAAGATACTTTTTGAATTTTATAATATATTTTTTTATGTTTTGAATTTTATGTTTTTTATTTTTTTATTTTTGAATTAATATGTTTTGAATTTTATAATATGGAGGATTTTTCTTCTTTGAATAGCTTCCATACCCATCATATATTCAAAAGGTAAATTTGATGGCTGTTTTATGCTTGCTGAGAATATTTTTTAACATAAACTCTTTTAAATACAAATATTAAACATATTTCTCAACAAAATAACGTCTCTATCTGTGTGTCAATATCTACAGAGTCTGGTTTCATACAAATTGTGGCAATCGAAAGTACTTGAGTCATGATAGTAAACATGCATTACTCACCTCACCTGCGATTGCTCTTTTCGCTCCGAAATGAAGTCATATCGAACGTATAAAATTGACATTAATGCAAGTTGTTATTAAAATTGATCATTCAGTCATCAGCATAGAAAAGAGCCAATCTGAAAAAATACCAAGCATTTAATTAGTTGAAATTATTTACAGAGTTATATACAGGAATTTTAGTATGAAATGGAGCTGTAACACACTCATCGCCGAAAGCTCCAATTTCGTTTTCAGGAATCGCTGGAGTTTAATTGTCTCAGTAGCAGTAGAAGTGCTTTCCGTGACACAAATGAAGTCGAATAACAGAGCAGAAGAACTTAGTTATTCGTATGCAAATATCACAATATAGGAACATACTATCTTAGTCATATTATCATTTTATTTTATCTTAGTTATATTAACATTTTATTTACAATGTTATTTATTTAAGAAATTCAAAATTTTAATGAAATCACATAACAGGGACAAAGTCTGAACTTATGTGCTTGTATTTCAACATCACTAGGGAATGGGTATTTTACTCATGGCACTAGATATAAACGTTTTTCTTAATATGTTTCTGCTTGATGAAAAATCGATTATAGTATTAAGATTTCATAAATAAGTAAATAAAAGAATTCAATGAAGTTAAATTGCGTATTTATATATTTCTTTGGGGCTAGAAGGAAACTCCTTTTTATGAAAATGAAGTACTTCAGAATTCCACAATAGTACATAAGTGTATTAAAAAAACTGTTCGAATGAAATCGAAAAAACGCACCACTTGAGTTCTTAATCTAAATAAGGAAAGTATTTAAATGTTTGGTAAATGCTGGCATCGATACAAAATATTAATTGATGATAAAAAAAATCAAATCATGAAAAACAAGTACACAATTCCATTCAGAAAACATTGATTCTTTAGACAATTTTCCATTTGAATCGAGAAATTTTATTTCTTTACAATGTCAAGAATAAATGTTAATAGCTTAACATTTTAAATGGACATTGTATTTAATTTTTCGTGATTAACCTCTTTTGAAATTCTCGTATTGAAAAAAAAGAAGTAAAAGAAAAGAGCCCAAAAAACGAAAATGTTACTCCTAATTAAGGCATGTATATAAAAGGCTTCATTAGGAGAATTCACGAGAGTTGATATTATAAGATTTACTACGGCGCTCCTTATTCTTTGTATTAGAGCATTCAATAATTAAAAAGACTGTTTATTTTGATTAAATATTTTGAGGTTATAAGATTTTATTGAATAGATTTTAAGTGATTATTTGTATGAGACGTTGAGATTAAATAAAAGTCATAATTTTTTGTTGTAGAATAGGAAAGTTTTTAAGGAAATTTAATAAAACAGAAGAGCATATTTTAAAACCTACTATACGTGAGCAAATATGTAAAATAATTCTTGTTTACATGAACTTTTTTATGTTTACTTTTTCTATAAATTGTAATGTTTGATGATATATCTTTAAATGAAATATTTCTTTCAATGAAATAGATATAATTATTTATATTGGAGCATAATTTTACTAAATAAATTATAACAAGAGAACATATTATATCAGAAGATTGAATTACAATAGTGGAGATTTCAAACATGAATATTACGTATTGAAAATTATATAGTATGTGTAGAAAATTAAATTTAATATATTTGCTTCCTTGTATTAATTTATATTTATGAAGTAAATGTAGCTCCAAGTAAACGTTCATTTATATTAATAATATAATATTAATATTAAATGGCTGTTTAAAATAATGAGAATTTTTTTTTCAAATAGATGTTAATAAACGGAAAGCTGTGTTGTGAAAGTATAAATGCAATATAAGTGATATGGAAATTTCTCAGATATTTCTAATTTCAATGCAAAACATGCATACTGAAAATGACATATACGTCTTCATATATTTTTATTCCTGAAATATTCTAACCTCTTTTATATATGCTCATAAATTTTTTGAGGGAATTGTTTATATTTATATTGAAATATAATTTTATTAAATAAATTATAACAAGAGGGAATATTATATTAGAAGACTGAATCACAATAGAATAGATTTAAAAAATAAATATTTAAAATTTAATAATATATGCAGGAAATTATGTTTAATTATATTTGCTTTCATATATTAATTTGTATTTATGAAATGTTTGGTGAAACTGATAGTTTGTATATGACCTTATGAGTGGTCTTTGAAATTTTTTTGAACGGGGACTGTATAAAAATTTTAATTTTTTAAAAAGGTTAAGCTGTTGAAAATTTTATTTGATCTCATAACATGCTGCTCCTTTTTTTATGCAACTTTGTAATTTTCAGTATATGTGTATGGTAAATATTTGAGGAATAAAGGATGAAGGCCACTGTCAAGATATTTTAGATACCCTGTGTGTTTTTTCCTGTGTTTAAATTCCTGATGGAATCAAATCATAAGATTCGATAGTACCATTAGAAAAAAAAAATTCCAATAACCTATTTTCTAACTGTACACCGTCATATATAGTGCTTTAAATTCACTTTCTTATTCTTTTCGATACATCGCATATATTAAAAGAATAATTCTCAAGTTTTGTACTGTGAAAAAATATGCGAAGAAAAATTCGATAAAATAATGTATTTACAATAAGAAGATACAATTTGAACCTGCAAAAACAAGGGTTTAGTTTATTTCTATAGTTCATGTCATAAATCTTCGAAAATGCGAACTGCCTTGAATTCTCGGATTCGAATATAATTTATCACGCCTATAGGCGCATTTAATATAATCTAAAAATCTTCAAATAAACCAGGAAATGCAATCATTATCGCATGTTAAGCAGAATGATGATTGAATGTTTTGGTGCATTCTAAAATATCAAACCGTATTCAGGATTTGTGAGAATAAACGTGTGCCGATAAAACATAGAAAAAAGAAAATCAGTATCATTATCATTTTTAAAGCCCTAGAATGATGTAAAAATGCAGAATGCCTATGGAGATTCTCAACCAAATATCTGATGATGTGGTATAGAATTTTCCAAGAAGGGGTATCAGATCAACTGCCGTCCTCACCATCTGATTGGGGTTCAAAATTACGAGGTTCATCCAAAAGTAAATCTAGTGTTTCTTTAAAATGCAACAACTAAACAAACTCGGTAAAAAGCCTTGAAATCTCCTGCAATTTTTTATGAGTAACATTTGAAAATCGTAATCAATTTTGACGAGCAGTAATCTCTCTGTTAAAAGATATTCATATCAAATTAAGCTGCTCCAAATGTAATATTTTATCCTCTAAAGCACCACCATACACACACACACATACACAAGATTCTTCCGTCTTAAGAAATAGAAAAATATGTATTAAATGACCCATTTAAATTTTATAATGCATTGAATTATAAGAAAAATAGCATATATATTTTCACTCGGTCGATTTTAGCAAATTGACTGTTATACTGACAAAAGATATGTAAAACAGGTAATATAAATAGAAAATTTACGATTCACCTCCTACTTTGGTTAACAAAGAAAAGAATATTTTAGTTACTTTTCATTAAATAATTGTCAAAAAATTATTAAATATCAAAACATTACTGATTTTCATAACAATTGAATTCGTATTCTTCAACTTCACGTGAAAAATAATGAAATCACTGCGTTTTACCGATTGCTCCACTGACTGTTGGCTCCAATTTTTATGACATACTACTAAAACTCTAATTAAAGTATTTAAAGTTAATTAAATTTAATCAATGAACTGTTTAAAAGAAAAAAAACTGTTTTGACATTGAGTGTCATCCTCTACAATTTAAAAAATACATATTTGAACTTCAGCGGAGGAATAAAAATTATTTTATTGAATTTGAACATGATATATAAAGGAATATATATAGGGAGAACGTGAACTAATTGTAGAATTGAAAGAAAAAAAAACTCTCCCATACTGCTAATTTGAAAGATAAAATATAATAGCAAATTTTCTCAAACAGTAACCATAAAATGAAAACTAACTCATTATAATATATAAAGAAAATATACATAAGTAATTTATTTTAAAATTCACTTAAGAAACATTTACATTAATAATATAGATTGATCAGTTTAAACTTCGAAAATGGTAAAAGAAAATTTTATTTAACCAGCAATACCAATAGAAAGTAATTCACAAAATAAATAAAATTGGTTTTGCATTTCAAGAATTATTTTTCAGTAATAACTGTTAAGAATATAAGCGTTTAATGCAAATAGTATTTTATTTATTTTACTTATAATTTATGAATATGAAATTACTCAAATTGAAAAAGAAAAAAAAGATGAAATATAAAAGTAAAGCTAAGAAAGGACTCTTTATAATTCTTATTCTTAATTAAGAGTAAAAAAGAGAAGACTTCGTTAGGGAAATTTAAGATATATATATATATATATAAATCTTCAAGCAAAATTGGAAATCGATTTTACAACTTCAAGCTTGTTTAGCCCATTTTGTCTTTCAATCAAAAAGAAATCTCACTGTATAAAAACAGTGAATAAAAGCAAAAAAGAGTAACAAAAATTTTTTAAAAATATCAAAATCCTCGTCTAATCCTTGTCATAAATCTAAATATTTTTTCAAAATAAAAAAAAGAAATTTCTTATTTCTGATATTTTCTGAAAAAAATTAAATCCTCTGATAAAAATGTTTCACCATTTTGCTAAGTTAATATAATTCAGTATTAGTGCATCTAAATTTGCAAATTTGTTATTAAGATCTCATGCATATAAATTTTCTTAATCACCATTCTCTTTCACAGACATTTTATAACCTATTGTATTTTTTTTTTTTTGTTTACAAAAGTTGTTTTGAAATTTCATGACCTGTAAAGCTTGTTAAACTTATCACATATGAAATAGTCAGACTATTACAGAAAAGAAAGCTAATCAGTGAAAATATATATAATGTTATATTAAATATATAATATTATAAATAGAATTTAAGTTAATTTAGTACAAAAGCAAAGAAAAATGCATATTATTATATAAGCAAAATTGTGGGAATTTATTTCATAATTCTATATACAGAATGTTGTTATTTGAATGATATTAAAAAGTAAATCAAATAATTATCTTTAAACTTTTTATAAATTATTATCATTTATTTTAATAGTAACCTTCATCTGTAGGTACCCTCTGAAATATTTGAAATCAAATTTACGGCATTTTCTTTTAAGAGACAATATTGTCTTTTCGTTGCAGCAAATACAATAAAATAAACATCATTTTTGTAAAAAAAAAGAAAAGTGTTGCACAATACAGAAAAGATAAGAACTTTGCGTAGCAATACAATAAATGTTTATCTTTTATTTTCCATTCCTTATTTTTATTAACCGAATTTTTAAACAACTTACTTCGTTTCTTAAAATAAAAAGTTTATTGAACTCCACCAGAAAAAAATAATAAGACTTCATCACATTTATATCTTATCTTTCTAGTTCTCTTTTAAGAGAGGGGAGCTATATATATAAGAGCATCTAAAAATAGCTAATATCTTCTCTGCAAAAGCCGCAAGGAAAAAATGACTAAGAATCTACAGCTGCAGAAAATCTTAAAAGCTTTCTGTTATACCGGACTGAGGAACCAGAAGTAATGTTGGCGCTTTGCGGTAGATGGCGCTATTCAGAGCGAATGTTTTACTTGACAGCGAGTAGAAATGTGCCTTTATTCCTTCAGTTGTTCGCAGTTCTGGAATGGAAGCGATGAGAAACAACAGGTTGAGAATTGGGTGCTGAAGTGTTGTACGAACTTTCGCCGATCTAATTTGTTTACTTCAGGATTGCCATAGCTTTCGATGGAGACTTAAAACATATCGAGATTAATTATCAGCTGCTTCTTTTGTAAACAGTTATCGATAATTTCGTCAGAAGAACAAAGTTTTATACTTTGGGAATAAGTTTCGAAGTTGGTTTCGGCGTTGGCCGATTTCTATTAGGACGGAACTATCTGGAAAATGCCTGGCGTTCTATAGAAGTTCAAAGTTCTTTTTTTTATTTAAATTCTGATATAATAAAATATGAGTTAAGAAAAAAATAATAAAACAATTATTTTAAAAAGATTAAAATAATTTTAATTTGAACATAGATTTAAATTTTTCGGTAAAATGAAAGAGCGAGCGAATATTTTTTGAAGATACCAAAGATTCTTTGATAAAACTTTTTTTTCTTTAACTATTAAACAAATGTGTTAGAAATTTTTCAGCCAATGATATAAATTGCTGTTATGATATTCGCTAAATAAAACAGATTTCGACGAATCTCAGATTTAAAAAAAAATTCTCAATCGCTGAAAAATTAATAAAATTAATTATTCTTATTTCTAAAATAAAAAAAAAGTCTTCTCCAGCATTCATTACTATCAAATGCAAATTTGAATCATAAGTTCCGATTGACTGAATTGATTTAACAATTGACTGAATGGATTTGACAATTGACTGAATTCTACCATTGAATTCAATGAAAAGTTTATTTGAATGAATGTTTTCAATATATCTGAACAAGTAGTTGTTTGACACTAACTTTAGTGTAAATAAATGTTCCCTGGCCTCATTTTTAATACCTCATCGCAAAATACAATCCAATTTTCACAATGAAAATTATTAAACACGCACCATTTATTCATCTTTCTTTGTTACTTTGGTGTATATTAGAATTTAATCTTAAGATATGCACAGGACAAAACACAGACAAGTCACCAGTCCGACTGGCTGTTCTGGCTCCAGGAGACGAAACTCTACCTTTTGCTTTGCATAAAGTAGTACCGGCTGTTATATATGCTGTACAGACACTATCCAAGCAAGGTGGACGACCGATAGAAGTTCTCCACAGAGATACTGAATGTTCCTCCACTTATGGTCCACTGCATGCATTTGAGCTCTACAACTCTGGGCTGGCTGATGTTCTTTTGGGTCCATTATGTCCTTATGTTCTTGCCCCAGTTGCCAGGTATTCATCTGTGTGGGACTTGCCGATCTTAACAGCAGCAGGACAAAATGACAACTTTGACATCAAAGAGCCCCATTACAGGCTAATGACCAGAATGAATGGCTCTTATTCCCAAATCGGTCTAATATTTTTACAAGTTCTCAAGAAGTTCAATTGGAAAGTCGTTGCCCTGCTTTTTCATAACTTTGATGATCGTACTCTTGGAAACTCTGATTGCTATTTCACTCTTGGTGCGGTGTATACTGCTTTGGGAAGAAAGTCGTTTTACAAGGATTTTGATGAAACTCTCCCCACTGTAAACTACGAGGAAATGCTGAAAGAAGTTTCACAGTATGCTAGAGGTAAGAATTATTTGTATACATATACAATGGAATGGACATATTCTTAAATCTGTTCTGGAATGAAAATATTCTTTGTTATATTTTATTGCAAAAATATTTTTTGTTCTTTTATGAAATTACTGTATTTTTAAAGATTCAATGCAATAATAAAATTAAAAAAAATATAGGTATGCTAAAATTCATAAAACAGGGATAAAAAAGGTAATTGTTATTTTTCCTCAAATATTTGTTATTAATATTGAAGCAAAACTGAATTTCGAATATTTCATTTATAAAAAATTACAAAATATCTCATTTTTTTAAATGTTTTGAAGTATGAGATAGGAAATTTTGATCGCAATGAAACAGTTAACATTTCATAGTTATTTCAGCTGATTTAAAATTTGATCGCAATGAAATAGTTAAAATTTCATAATTATTTCAACTGATTTAGAGTCTAAAATGATTTAATCATTCAGAAGTTACGATTTACCAGTATAAATTATATATATATATATATATATATATATATATATACTTTTTAAAAAAATTCTAAGTTTAGTTTTGGTATTAAAATATTTTGGATTTTATTTAAGCACAAACATATCATTAGGGTTTTTTTTAATGCATCATTTTTAAAGAATCAATTCATTTCAATAATGAAAATTTATGTTTATTAAAATAATAAAATTTATGAAATCTTGAAAATTTAGTGAAGTTTTAATTTTCTTTTTATAGGTTTCCTATTGATATTTAAGACAAAACTGTTTCCTAATTGTAATTCGGAATATTTCATTTAGAATATTTATATAAATTCCAAAATATTTGGTTCTTAAAAAATATTTTTGCACTAAAATATGGCCTAGGAAAATTGAGTCTCAATGCATGTTGAAATAATAAAAAAATTCACCATATTAATAGCTTAAAAATGTTTCAGTTTATTTAGAACGATAGTGACGGAATATGTACAGTATATTGAAGCATTTATTTTGAACAAAAACTTAGTTATGATTTACATGCACTGATCAAATATTAATACTTTCCCTATTTTTTAAATTATTGTTCTTGAAATTTATATTTATTTGTTTAAACAAATTAACTATTCACAAATAGTTTAGATTTATTTTAATCGTCTGCTCTGGATCAGAACGAAAACAGAACGAAAATATATCACATTCTGCTTGATTCATGATATTTTTTACTTAGAGTGTTTTCTTTTAATATTGAATAGCATTTTATTTTAGAGTTAATTTACGAAATTATTTCGTCAATTTATCAGATGAAGATTTAATGGTTGCCTCAATTTTCTATTAAAGATTTGATATAAAATTTATATATTTCCATTTATATATTTTTCGTAGTTTAATAATATAAAATAAATTTGTAATTTAATAGTATAAAGTGGGTTTAAAAATCAATTTATATATTTTTCGTAGTTTACTAGCATAAAATAAGTTTGTAATTTAATAGTATAAAATGGGTTTAAAAATCAATTTAATGGTAATTTTCGTAATTTAATAGTATAAAGTGAGTTTAAAAATCAATTTAATGGTAATTTTCGTAATTTTATAGTATTGTATATAGCTTAAAAATAAAATAGAAATATGAATATTGTTAAATTATTTTCTTTCAATGCTTTGATATTATATTTAATACTAAGTTATATACCGAATGAATAATTTATTATGCGTATCATAAATGTAATCTAACTGAACCCATATATAATTTTTTTGAGAAAAATTCAAAAAGAGATTTATTTTATATTTTAGCAAAAATATGTCATTAAAAGTAAGTATTTTATAAAAATAATTAAAATTAAAGGTAGAGGCTCATGAGTGTTAACACACTTTTGCTTTCTCTAAGCTATTTATAGCATGTGTGGAACGCAAATAGATTTGAAACAATGGACTATTTATGTAATTTGATCTAAATAATATAAGTATTTTTTATAGTGCTGTTCCGTTTTTTATTTCTTTGTATTTTCATTCAAATTGATAAATACATTCCTAGATTTATAATATTCAGTATTTAATATTTACTAAAAAATGGCATGGAAATAACGTTTCGCATAATATAATAATGTGAACGATAGAAATTTTATAAAATCATTAAAAAAATGACTGCAATGTGGAAGCTCGTTTTAAGAATTTGATGCAGGATTTTTTAAATCGTTTTTCCGTTAATAGATACTATCTGTGGATTTGCTTTCTCTCTTCCCAATATAAGATCTATGAAGGTTTTATAAATTTTCTTTTTACTCGTTTACAAATATATTTAAAACAATAGAAAAGTTATTTAATTTGAAATAAATACTAGAAGTGGTTTTATATCGTTCTTGGAGTTCAAATTTCTTCCCAATGCCATTAAAGTCGACAAATACATTTCTAGATTTACAGTATTTATTATCAAAATATTATTAAAAAATAGCGAAGAAATAACGAGTTGCATAATATAATGTTGCCAGTTGTAGAAATTTTATGAAATCATGAAAAAATTGGTTGTGATGTGAAGCTTCTTTTAAAACTTGATGCATGATTTTTGATCCGTTTTCCCCTCCATTGAAAGAATAAAGAAAGGGGAATCTGGCGTATCAAATGTGCTTTTTTAAAAAGTGTTAACCCTTAATAATTTTAAATAACTTGAACAAAAAAAAGCTAGTTAATTTTTTTTTTAGTTTCAATGTATTCTCATAAAATCGAATGAATAAATTCGTTTATTCATAATGTACATTACCAAAAATATTGCTAAAATTATATGAAAACAGCAAATGATGCAATAAAATTTTGAAAACTGAAAGGGATTTTAAATTATCTGCTGCAAAATCAAAATAATGAGAAACAAGTTAAGAATTTAATGTTGGGTTTTATGAATAAAATTTTATGAATTATGTTTTTTTTTGTTCTGATATTGAATCAGGAAATCGAAGTACGACGCATTTTTGTATTTTTTAAAAATTGTATTGATCTTTCATGATTTTTAAATCTTTTAAATGAAATTATAAAGTATTTTAAGACTTTTTTTTCAAAATCTGCATTATTATGAAATCTATTAATATACAGTGAAACCTCGTTACAACAATATTTTAGGGACCAAATAAATATATTGTTGTAGAGAGGCATATTGTTATATCGAGGGCCTACATATTTTGAGCATTTAATAATAGTTTTTTTTTTACTGTTATTGGTTTAAGGGGCATAACATACTACTTTTAAGTCTATATTTAGAAGAAATTAATTTGTAAAATACTAATAATAGTGGTTTAAATACTAAAAAAATAAATAAATAAGATAAACTCAGAAAATAAGCACAGAAATATTCACATTCCTGAAAACACTTTTTATTGAAAATAATCCAGTATTTTTGTTTGTTTATTCATTTTTTTAACTGTTAAGTTCACCAATACTGTATGCATTGAGTCTAGTGCACGAAAATGTTCTTCATTTGTCGACGGAAGGCTTGAAAAAAATGTCCGCAGGGAATTCACAGATTGAAGAGCTTCCTGGGATGACAATAAGGACTGCGATGGACCTGTATTATCATCATCGTCAATATCATCATCATCTTCATAATAAGTTGTCGATTATGAAACTTGCTTGACCGGTTTTTGAGGGTAGAAACGGAAAATTGCTGGCGACATTTCACCGTGTGATAAGGCCTTTAGGGAACAATATCGCATGAAAGAAAGAAAAGTTTAAACCAAATGTTTCGCGTAGAACTCAAAATCGTTAAAGACTATAAAACAACCTTTGAACTCACTTTTCAGACGTCACTTAACAACACCCCGCCTCCATCTCCCCCTGTTCCTCTAACAAAGGGCATTTGTTCTTTGACAAGGTGACCAGACAGGTCCAGATGTCCTTAAACCTTATCAGAATTCCAAAGCTTACTGGGAAATGAGACTAGGCATACATTTACACTTCAACCCCCCCCCCCCCCCCCC
>JAPMOQ010007088.1:30714-64265 GCA_026543055.1 Argiope trifasciata
GACAGAATTCAGAGAGTCGAAAAATAAAAGCCAAACTACACGCTGGTACTTGTTGCAGACCAGGTATTTATTTCCAAAAAATTGCCAATGATCAATTGTTAAATACTTATAGTGACTGATATTTCCTCATAATTGTTCGGCATTGTAATGCAATTAAGGTATATATATCGGTTTTGTTCCCTATGCAACGAATTGCATATTTCTTATGCGTGAAATTCTGATAAAACAAAATTTTGTGCTCGTTAAATTTTCACAATTTTGAGAGGACCCATAATTTGACACATTTAAGAAAGGAAGATCGCATGTTTATATTATTAGATTTCGTTTAGTTAAATTAACGTCCCTTTGAAAGGCAATACTAGAGCTGTTTGGGGATGGACCTTGCAATTTTGAACCGCGGTCAGATGACAATAACTACAACTGAGTTGGCATCCCTCTCTTCTCACCACACCGCACCAGCGGAAGGATGTTTGTCCTGACAAATTTAGCTTGCAACAGGCACCCGGATACGATTGTTCTTCAGTAGAATCATGTCTTGAACCTGAAACCCTCCGATTACGGAGTCAAGACCTATCCACCAGACCACCGCGGCCTCACGTTTGTGTATGTGAGCATTCAGAAAAAGTTTAGATAGACAAATTCCTGCTGATAGTATACATAATTTAAGAAAGTAATTTGATTTTAATTTATTTCTATCTAATTTGATTTAAATTTAAATAAAAAATTAGAAATAATTATTCATTATAATTGAAAATATTTTATTACAGTAAATTTGATATAAAAGATTAATAAGATGAGTAAAAAAATAGTCCATTGATTATAAATTATGATTGATATAAAGTTATATAAACATCTACAAGTTTATGCATGCCGTGGATATACAGAAATATTTTCCCCAGAAAATAAGTCTCTTCATAATTTAGAACCACCAAACATGCGACGATTCCCTTGTCGTAAATTTCATTTTGTTCTGTTCCAGCCTTCAACATGTATTTTGTTCAATTGCTTGGAAGTGACACTTATAGGGTGGGGAAGGAGGCTTTAGTGCCCAGGAAGGAGATCATGTGATCGATTTCAATTCATGAATGTTGCAAGCCACTGTCGAGCTGAACGCGACAATAACAGGGCTGAAAAGTAGCCTTCATTTCAAATTGGATCAGCAGAACAGGGAAAAGGATTTATTTATTATCGAGACAGAAAAAGCTCAGTCTTGAATCTCATCTGCTTTTAATATAAACTACAAAATAGCTCTTTCTTGTAATTCACTGTATATATATCTTCTTCTTCTATTCTTGGCATTTTGAATAATTTTTGTTTGTTCGATTTAAGAATATTTATTCATTTAATATTTCTAGAAATATAATCAAAATGTAAATTTGAAAACAGGAAATTTATTTTTTACAATAATTTAAAATATTTTAACTGCTTTTTTCCTTTCTTTCTTTCTTTTCTTTGAAAAAAAATTGCAAAAAATCATTTAATTTTTCTTATTTTATTTTATTACTGAACACAAAGAGACGAAGCAAAACAAAATATGAAATATGTACGTTTTAAATTGAATTTTTAATTTTTTTTTCTGGATGTAAAAGCATTTAGCTTTAATATTAGTTAACAATCCCCAGTTATCTCGTTCGAAGGGAAAAAAAGTTAAATATTGTGTATAGTATATAAAAAATGTATGATAGTTTTTAAAACGGGGAGCAACACAAAGGGAAACTTAACATTCTATACATTGATATTGGTTCTCACTTCTGACTGGTTTACCTAAGCAATCTCTTTTACCGGAGCACCGAGTACACTGTCTCGTTGGATTTGATTATTTTTCAGTTGCATTAATCACTGTTTTCATAATCACCACCTGAAAATTCATCTCTTTCGCTTTCCTCCATCATGGATATTATTCTGACTTCTTTTCACTACATTATACATTACCAATCCACATAAAGATGTATATTATACAGTGACGAGTCCTTCCAAAACAACTGCAAAATCAACCAAACTTGGCAAACTGCCAATCAAAACTCAATATGTCCTTTCATTCCCTCAAGGCTGAGTAAAACCGTGATAAAATAAATCGTACTGACGTATTATTTTTTGCCCGAATTTTCTTGGGATAATAATTAACTGCTCTATATATGGATCAAAGATAATTCGGGATAACCAGGCTTGCGGTTAAAATCATAGCTGGCATTTGGACTAATGTAAAGTATATTAATTCTAGAATCTATATATACCTTATAAAGAGAACTCAGCAATCAAAAGTAATTTTTGCACAATTGACATCAACTTTACTTTGTTTTGTTATATTTGTACACAAACCGTGAACTTGGTAATTTAATTTTATGTGTTTTTTCGACATTCAAATTAATTTTCAATGAAACTAAAACTTTTAAGATATATTAGGAAAACTTCATCACGTTCTAGTTTTAATTATTGACCAACATTTTTTTTCTGCTCTAGAATTCTCATAAAGATTTCATTAAAATTGTATATCGGTGGTGACATTCTTAATTAGTTCTTCATGCAAAAATACCTTTTTAAAATTTCATGTAATAATGTCTTGGGAGAAAAAAAAAATTAAATATTTTTCATCTGATGCCTTTTCTCTATCTATAAAGTTTTTCTTTTGAAACTTTACATAAATTGATATTTTTTAAATTTAAATTTATCATTTTAGAGGAGAATTTGCATAAAATGAGATTGGTTTTTAGCATTCTTACAGTCCTGCTAGCACAAAAATATTGTACAAATTTCAGTTCATATCTCACAGTTACTTTCCACAAAAAGAATCAAATATATTTAGTGACATCTTCAAAATAACTTCAGTCTTACTGTAACATTTCACTTCATTTGAATAACCCGCATCATCATAAAAGCATTCTGGTGAAACTTTGGTTCTTATAACCAGCACCGATCACAGAGTAACTTCTCTTGATGGAGGTATACTGAATCGTTGGCATATCTCTTCGATCTCATCCAATCAAACTCGGCCTTTATATATTACCTTTTTAAAAATCTAGAACTAACCACAAAACGGAAAGCTCTCATCAATTATCAGGCGCCCTTTGGATGGGAATTACATATGTATAAACTACAAAATAAAAAATGTAATACAGTTTTCGTATGAATATAATTTTTAAGAGCATTGTTTGTTTTTTGCAATCATTAGAATAACTTCAATAATAAATTTTTAAAATTTTTCTTAAGAAATTTATTAGAAGGAATTTAATGAATGAAGTTATAATTAATAAACTTTCGCAAATACATTTTGAAATATAAGAAAAAAAATTATATACTATTTGAAAGGAATGCAAGGTGAACACATACTTTCTAAACAGATCAAATTGTCATAAGAATAAATTTCATTAGATTATGCTTCAAGGCACTTTTAAAAATTTTTAATTTCATGCTTTTTAATCAAAAGTTAATTGTAAAACTATGTTTTGGTTGTCGTTTAGTTAAATAAGCATATTAGTCAGCACTCATTGTGACATTGAGACATACAATAAAGCACAAACATGCAGCAATAAAAATTCCAAACAAAAATAAGTAAACATAACATTTTAAGAAATGTGTTTTTAAAAAAAAATCCTAACAATGTATTAGGTCATCCATCAATAAGAACGTGACTCATGACAATACATCTGCTTGTCACAATATATCACCGAAAAGCATCCTATTATTTTCCAATTTTTCAGCAAATGCAATCAAAGCTTCCAAGAAAGTTTTAAAATTAAATCTCGGGAACGATATTTTCATTGGGTTTCTATAACGTCAGCTTCTGTAAAAGATTTATTATCCCACAGGTGTAGCTTATTTTGTAATTTATTAGCAAGTATGGTACTCATATTTTAAATGTATTTATGGACAACATGGATTTTTTTTTCTTTTTTTGCAATTAATTAGGTTGCATGCATCATATTTTTCATCCATTTTTTCCCTTCTAAACAAGCATCAACATGGAAATGATTAATTTAAACGCCAGGACGTTATTAAAATTTTACTTGAGGCATCATAAAATTTATTACATTCTTTTATATCTTTGAGATTTGAAAATGCAATGTAATCAATTGTTATGACTCAAAAAATTTGAAAATCTATACATCCAACTGCTAGGAATTCCGAAATAGTTAGAATCAGCCTTTTGACATTACAGTAACTTCAGTGGAATGATGACGAATAAAAGTCGGCAAAGATTGGATACGACAAATCAAAAGTTTAAATCAAATACAATTTATTAAGAGGAGAAAACAAAACACATGATAAAATATTTTCAGATATGATGGACAACTTTTAATAGACGGTTATTTTTAGACTGTTATTATAGGACCCTTGTGGCGAACCTTTATGGACAGAAGTGTCATTTTTTCTAAAGAAATGCATAGTAAAGTATTGATAGCATACTTCATAGATAGTATAGACGTGGCATCTAATAATTTTAACTCTTGATTACTGAAATAATTATAGACTTAAGTATTTCCAACTTTAAATTATTAACAAATACATTTTGCATTATATATTAGTAAATAATTTAATTTTGCGTGTAATTCAAAATAAAGTAACAGAGTGACTTCTGTTGTTGTGTTGCATAATAGATGACAAGTAACGTACTAGGATTGAAAATGTTGCTTTTATCAGAATGCATGGTGAATTGCTGTCATCTACCAATGGTTTCTAAGCGATGTTAATGTTAATCGTATATGATGTATGATGAATATCGTATATAATCATTTAATTTTAATCGTATATGAAAATAAGGATTCGCTGGCATAGATAGATGAAAAATGGTTAAAACAGCATGAGTCAGCTTCTTTCAATATTTGAATGTGTCTCGGATATGTTTCCAAAATTTGGTTACTGGTATTTTTACTTATGATGCTTTTTAATCTTTCAGTTTCAATAAATTCCAACTTTTCCATTCTTTCAATAATTTTTTTGAATCCATGTCGATCTAAGCTGGAAATCAATCAATTGCATTTCAAATTCTTCCACTTTCAACTATTCGAATCGGGACAAGTTTAGATTATCAAATGAACACAAATCATGGTATATCATAAACTCGAACATTTCCGATGATTCTTTGAACTGAGAAAATCTCGATAAAAATTTCTAGATTAAAGAATCAATTACAGAAATATATTTTTGTATTTTCTCACGCATATCTAAATCTATTATATATTTTCAAGTTTGGAATATCTTGTAGTTTCTTGTAATAACTTAGTTTCTGAAAACATGTATCTTAGCATCAAGAGCGCAAATGAGATTCATTATGACGTTAATTGTTTTATTTCTTCCTTGAGGCTATATGTCCAGTTTATTGGCTTATGTCTGTAAAAAGCATCATCTTTGAAAGCCGCATAACATCCAACAACTGTAAATATTGCTTAATCCCCAACTCATTTTATGCTAAGTCTGATTTCTTTCAATCAGTCAACAAATCTTTAAAGTACGTTTACTATGCCGGTCAATGGCATGCAGCCGATTAACTTGTCGCAATAGTATGACAATTTTTGCTATCATATATAATCAGAGATTTCGACTGTCTCTGTCTGTAAAAAGCACCAACTTTGAAAGCTGCATAGCATCCAACAACTGCAAATATTGTTTAATTTTCCTGTCGTTTTGCGCAAAGTTTGATTTCTTCCAATCAGTCAACAGATTCTTGAAGTGCGTTCCCGTACGTACGATTACTATGCCGATCAATGATATTTGCTGCTGAGTAATTTGTCGCGATCGTATGATAATTTCTGCTAGCATATCTAAGCATAGATATCGACTGCTTGTGTGTGTAAAAAGAATAAATTTGAAAGCCGCATGACATCCAAAAATTGTTAATATTGTTTAATTTCTCCCTCATTTTGCACAAAGTCTAATTTCTTAAAATCAGTCAAAAAATCTTTGAAGTACGTTTACTATGCCGAGCAATGATATTTGCAACCGAGTAACTTGTGGCGATCGTATGATAATTTTTGCTAGCATATTTAGTCATAGATGTCAGCTATTTATTTCAGTCTTTTATTGTAATTTCAGGGAATAAGAATATGTGCACGTCATCGATACTTCAAACTGAATTTTTTAAAATTTTGAACTAAAAAGCGAGCCTTTTTATTTGGTGTCGTGTCCAAAATATTGTGTCAAGTGCCATCAATGGCATGCGTGCCACTGGTGTTCCTGTTATAGGACCTGAGTTCAGCATTAAACACATACTGACACATGTCCCAATTTATACCATGTCTAAAATCTTGTATTTGTATATTACCGAGGGTTATCCGGTTAAATAAAAATTGCATACAGTGTCAATTAAATAACTATATGCTTGATGTCAAGTGAAGAGAATTGTACAAAACAAATTGCGCAGATTCAAAATGCTTTGCATCATTTCGGGAGAAAAAAATTGAGTTTAAAATTATAAAATAATGCCGAAATGTCCTATTGGCATCAAAGTTTTTTCATCTACAATCAGTGGCAGACTTGTTTTAGGATTTTAATTTCAAAATTATTCACTTTTACTAACAAAAATATTTTAAATCATAATATTTTCCATTTTATTATATTATTAAAAATTTGAAATTAAATTAAGCATGGTTTTTGATGGAAGTTCTGTGATTCAAATTCATATTAAATAATATTTAGTGTACTTACTTATATGAAGCAACATAAAATATTAATAATAAGTAAATAATTCATTAAAATATGTTTACAAAAATCCTATCAGGATTCGAAAACAACAAGACTGGATAATAATAAAATTATTTTCGATTTGTAAGTGATTCCCTATTCCTTTTCCTGAATCCTTTATTCATTTCATGATTTTGTTTCTACAATTATAATAGAAAGTAAATTAATTGGAATAAAATAATTTTTATATAATAATGCATTCTACTTTTAAATGTAAAAAAAATTGAATAATTATTTTATTTACTTATGGTTATATTTAAATCGAAAATGCATTCAAAACAGAATAAAAATTGTTCATATTTCAAATTTTTCAGATTTTAAATTCCTACTATTTGTTTATACTTTCCCTATATATATTTATTTGCATATCTTGTTTGAATTTTTGATCGTTAATAAAATACTTTTTCTTCCCCCACTCGAGTTCAAATAGATTTTTTTAAAACGGGGTGGCCCTTGATGTTAATATAGTTTTTAAAATAGTAATTAATTGATTAAAATTAATTAATTTTTAATACTTTAAATAGTGCTTTGGCAGTTTGTGATGAAAATTGAAGTCAACTGGCAGTAGGTAATCAGTCAAGTGCAAGGTTTTCAGTACGTTTCAAGTGAAGACATAGAATGCGAGTATATTTATTTCGAAAATCAACAAGTTATTAAATTTTTGATAAAATAATTTTTTTGATAATTATTTAACAAAAAGTAACCGAAATAAATGTTTCCTTTGTTTGTCTAAGTAGGAATTGAACTTAAAAAATATATTACTTTATTGTTACATTTTAATATTACTAGTATTCTTATAATCTAAAAATTATGATTTTTTACAATCAAACTTGAAAGCCTTAATTTTTTTAATATTTAATTATTTGTAGTTCTTAGATATTCGAAATTCTTCAGTGTTTTTTTTATTATTTACTTTCTTTAATAAAATAAAATAAATATGGGATTTAGCATTCATTTATTTAAAATATATATAAATGATGCATATTTATTTAAAATTATGATTTATCGAGAATCCTGAAAATATTCTGATGAAATCATAGTTCTTGTTTTAAAAACTGGGAAAGGCCAGAATGAGGATGCACACATAGTTTATAAAGTATTTGAATGTAATATAAAAATAATTTATTTAAAATAATTTAAATAGGTAATAATTTTTTGAATATAGTTACTTTCTTGGGCAAATAATGAAAAAATTGAATTTGTAAGCCCTCACTTTACTATTTTCACTATCTGGATGCATTTAAAATAAAAGAAAATAAAACCAAATTAGCAGGCACAGATTGCGAAAGGCAGAAAGAGAGGGATTTTTAAATAATAATAAAAACATTACAATACTGATATTGATATTATCAGAAAAAATACAGGCCAGTAATTACTACAATATAACAAGCAGAAAATAGATAATGCTAAATTCTACTTGTTCTCGAGTGATGAAAAAATATATATAAAGAAATGAATGAGTAAAAAAAATTATATACATAAAATATTTTTTTATCATTCAACGTCTTTTTCTGGGATTCTTTTACATCCTCAGAGTTTGCATGCAAATTTGGCTTTTTTTTAGCTTATTTATTTATTATTACTGGTGCTTTAAAAAAGGAAATTGACTTACAATTTGTATAATATATTTTAATGCCTTTTGTATTGTATTTCTCAAAATGATCTTTTATTGAATACGCCGGAAATAATCTTTTAATCAACCTCAGCTTTACAGGTCCAAGCACAACATTTGTAATTTTTATAATTTTCCCTATGACTAAAATAATGCATGATGCTTTTCGTATATTTGTTTATTCTTTATTACTATTTATTCATTTCCATTTATTTATTTTATGGATTTTATTACTATATTATTTAAAATTCATATACGAAATCCGTTGTTTGTTTTTTTGCTTTTACGAAAAATGTTTTTTTAACTACTGATATTTCTCAACAAGGCAAATTGTTTTATAATCATCCTAGATAATCGCATATTGTCAAATATTTCAATTATTCTTTTTGGGCAGGGCGTTTTAGACTCAATATTTATTTAAAATTTTATCTTCGTATATCCAGCGCCATTAGAAAAATGTGTATTAAAAAAACATCTTCAAAAATCTCTCCCCTTTAACTTATAGATTTCTTTTTTTAAAAATCTAGCTCTAATTTATGATCACCTTACTTCAATGACTTGGCGACATTGGGCGTCATTCAAGCTTCAGCGGAACCATTTGGACCAATCATTTATCAACACTATTGACCAGTTTTATCCCAAAACCCACGGCTAAAACCTTACTAAACTACATCACATCCACCTCCTTTCAATTTACTCCAAATCTCTCCATCCCTTTAGTATTCAATGTGATGCCGTCCCAAATGGAGCGATGAAATTGTTAGTTATAGAACTTCCCACTTCAAGCCTTGCGGATCATTACCGGTTTTTCACTTTGACGAGCAAATTTGAAGTGCTGCTATATTATTCGTAGTTGGCTGCAGCGGTTAAATTTACTATGATTTAAAGAGATAATAAATATCCAGATTAAATAAACTGTATCATTTATCTCTTATGATAATAAAAGAGAATGTGTGTGCCTGTGTGTTAGCGCTTTCCCTCCATCGTTTGGCCAAGAACGAACTTAATATTGACCATGTTTACTAGTCTTATCCGAAGAAAGGAAATCCATATAATATTCTCGTAAATTATATCTCAACAGAGAAAACGAAAGAAATCTAAATCTGACAAAATAATATAGGAAAGATGAATCTTTCGGTTCCATCTGTCATGCTAAAGGCAATGCCAACCAGTAATTTGTAATGGCACATTCATCATTTTTCACCCTAAAGGCGAGAAGGGTTTTCCGAAAACCATTTCCATTAATAACTGTACTTATTTTCTTACATGGGGTAATGTAATAAGTGATTGATTATTTTCACACTACTCTTTTTTGCGAACTTTTCGGTATGACGATCGTTAGATAGAATTGAAGACATGGCAAATAAATTTTTTTCAAACTGATGTTTCCAAAAATGAAAAAAAGAGAGGAAATCAGATGACTTCTCTACTGACGGAAAAAAAACTGCGTTATATTTGTTTGTGTCAGTTACTTTTTCACATTCGAAGAGCAGAAATATTGTCATCGTCAAAATTACAATCTCGCCATTTTTCCAGAATTTTAACCTTTCTGATACTCAGGGAAACAAAAGTTTAATATTATGCTTGTATGCGAATACAAGAACTCAAAACTACTTTGAGACAGACTGTCCTGCCAAATTTATTTATTTCATTATATTTTGAAAAAAATCCCTTCACATAAAGCCTGCAAGGTCCATGTTTGCCCGCTGAAGAATAAGTTAATTCAAAAACTACAAAACGGAAAGAACTAGGTGGTTAATATTTGACGCATATATTTAGCATATAAAATTTAAAATTCCTATCAGATTTTGAATTATATTTAAAGGATTGTTACTTTCGTATACATGTAAATACAATGACTTAAATCAATGAAATTTGGTATTTGTCTTGTGAATACGATTGTAGTTACAGGTCAAATTTTAATTTCAATCGATCTAAAATCAGGCTTCAGAAATATGTATATTATCCACATAATTCTTCAATAATAATGTTGGATTCGGCTTCAAGGATATAAACCCAATGCGTCTATTATTCGAAATGCATCCTGAAATGTCAACAAGTAGCCATCTCGACTAATTTGCCAATTCTTTTGACAAAGTTGATTTTGTTCTTCTCCTTTTATACAACTTCAACAACTTGCCGTAATATTTGAACAGAATTTTTTTAAATTTCTTAATTTTTTATTTAATTTCAACTCAAGCGCCGTAATTGATTTTTCATGATATGAATAACCATACCTCTTTTAAGAAATTATGCTGTCTTTGCTATGTCTTATTACTTTGTTTAAAAATTTACTTTTTTTTTAAATTCAACTTATCGTCGATTATAAATATTACCTAATATCTATGAGTAGTTGCTGAGTTTCTTTTTGACCAAGCATGATCATTGAGTTTTCATCTTATGCATATAAACGAATTTTTTATTCATTTATAAACAATGTTCCTCTTTCATCTTGTTTTAAAGAATTTAAAAAAATCGATAATTATTCATTTTTACGGCTACCAGATTTAAGTTGCGATATTGAGATTACACCAAAAACATCAAGTTCCTTCATACATGCCAGTAATTCATCAAAATGATTGTATTCCCCAGTTTATGATAATTTTCTGATTAAATCAAGATGGACTAACTAGGAGACTAAAAATACAGCAAGATAGCTAAGCTCTCTTATACTTAATGTTCCAAAACGGCACATTAAGTATACATTCTCGAGTTTACTCATAGCCTTTTTTAGGCCATTTTATTGACCGTAACGATTTTCAGACCATACACAGCTTTACTATATCTAAGATGTCCATATTTTGCCTAAATGGTCGGTGACTTTGGATTTCAAAGGTTTGTAATTCTTTGACAATTTATCATGATAACCGAAAAAATAAATAAGCACCAAAAAATCAGTCGTTTCTTTTTTTCATCCTATCATTCCTTATATAGTTGATTTGAAGCCCCATTTTCTTTTTAAGATTTGGATATTTGTCATCAGCCTTAAGAAAGTTATATTTTATAAATGGAAACTCATATTAGTTAAATAATCAATCTAATGAATCCATCAAATATCACCATTTATTATTTAAGATGATTTCTTATAGGAAATATGAAATGGCCCTCAAATTTATACATCTGATATCCAACATAATCATTTAGGAAAGAAACAATTTATGCTATCATTTGTCTTCATAATGACTTGACCAAAGAGCAACATATCATCACCCCTCTACCATCTTTTTGCCAGCCGGTAGACAAGAAATGAATTTGTGTGCTCACTTTCGATGGGACTGAGTACTTTTTTTATAGGCAATAGTAATAAGGTAGGAAATATAGGAAGTAGGAAGGTAAATATTATTATTCTGCTAGAATCCTGTTGAATTTTCTTTCTCGGTTAGATTCTTGTTGATATTAAATAAGATAAATGAATTGATTAAAAACGTTATCCCAGTGTATGAGATAATAATAATCATACTATTCTGATCTGAATAAAATTAAGTTATTTTGATGTATGCACTAAAGAGTCACGTGAAAAAACAGTAGATAATGTCTAATGGTTAAAATCAAAGTAAAAAAAATTCCAAAATATTCAAGTAACAACTATATTTAACTGGAAAATGTACTACACAGTAAAAAATAAGCTTTGAAACAGTATCGGTAACACGAAATTATCAGCACATTTAGTTGTGTAATATCAACATCACATTTTAAAGCAACACTAGCGTTATTTTGGGACCGATTTCGTAATTTTGTACTGAGATAAGATTATGATTACGACTCCTGAGCTGGCACCCCCTTCCAGACTTCGCTCCCCACCAGATGTAGGATTAATTATTAGAATTAATTAGATTAAGATGGAGGATTTGGCCTAATTTCTCCAGTTTGAAATCTTCCGGCTCCGAAGCAGAGACCCTACCAATATGCCATAGAGGTTCTCATCACCAGCGCTAGAGACTAAGAAGAAAAGAGAAAATAACTAATATCAGCAAAGAAACAACAACGAAATATTTTTTGTGTTTCAAAAAATTTCTATTTGACCTTCTTCAATAATGTTGACACTTTGCATGTGTAGATGGCGACTTGAACCAAAGCATGTGCTGAAATTATCTGTTAGGCACACCGCAGTTGTTTGCTTCTTAATCTGTCTAGCCCTGGTTCTTATCATGCGCTACAGATACCGCTCCGATTCTATTTATTGCTTTTTGCTATGAAGACCACATTCTAATAAAAGTGAAGTGAAGTCCCATACATAGATATACTTTTTTTTCCTTTGATAATAATGCCTTATTTACGGTATACAATATTTTTAGAAAGAAAGGGATAAAGAATATCTATTTTTTTAGGTTTTGTCCATAACCTCGAGGATCAAGAAAGCTCGTGTGATTATAAACGATGATTACGGAATGGATAGAAAAATTGCCAAGAGTATTAGAGAAGTCACTGACTATATGATTGCATTTCCATAATGCAATTACTAAAATAACCATTTTATTTAATACTTTCAAACCAATAATTATTTAAAATGTGTTGACATGACATGACATGACACAGAATACTATCTCTCATTTAAGAAAATTTTGTGGCATATTCTTTCAAAAATATTTTTTCAACTCCAAATAAAATTATTATGCTTCAAAAAATTATCATTTTCGTATAAAATTATTACTGGTTATTAAATTAACAAATTAACGTTCATATCATGCTATGTGAGACTGACATCTTTCTTTACTTATTTTAATATAAATAATATACCGGATATGATGAAAATAACTACAAAGAAAATTGATGCTGAACAGGATGTAGTTTTGGATTAAGATTTTTAAAACAATGCGAAGGCAAAACATTATTGAATCCTCAAAATGCGTAGACAACAAATTGACAATTTTTTGTTTATTTTTTTTTTGGAGTCTAATTTCCCAGCATAGTTTTTCTATTATCTACCGTCTCCTGCTGTAGTTTTTTTTCCTTAGAAATCTCAGTGTTATTGCCTAACTCCCGCAACGTTTTTTAATAAACCAAATAAGTTAAAAAATATTTTTAATCAATAAAGATTGTTTTTACGGAGATAATTTCAACTAATTTATATCAGGTCATTAGAAAATAATGCAGAAGGTTGTCACATTTGGCGAATTTTTGTCAATTAAAGATATAGCTTGATTAAAAAGTAAGAATTCTCTGAATTCTTACTAATTGACTTATGCTATTAACCAGTTTAAAGAGAAAGAGAGAAATAGAAACTGATAGAGATGTCTCGTGATTGTTCCAAACCGGTTTAAATTGGTTAATGACTTAAATTAATTTAGACAAATAATGATTTAATTAATAATAATGTTCTCACATAATGACTTGACATTTTAGGCAGTAGATTTTGTGAAGATGTTTTATGAAGAGTATTAAAATTTTGATCAGCCTTTTTTGGGGGGGAATCCACTTTTTTTTCCTTCTCTCTTTGTCTCTCCCTCTCTCTTTGGATTAAAAAAATCACATTTCGGAAGAAAAAAATAAGATGTTCAAATATAATATACCTTATTATCTGTATTATTTTGCAGACATTCTGAGTTTCAAATATAACTAGTAAGTATATTAATTATCATGTGAGAACATGATGTGATTTTGTTTTGAAGATTTTGAAGTTTGGAAGTGCGTAGGCAGCAAATTTCCGATTTGACGCATTCATTTTCCAACTTTAGGGGTATTAGAAAATAATGCGGAAGGTTGTCACATTTAGAAATTTATCACCCTCTAAAATCACGACTTGATTTCCAAATTACTGATTATCTGAATTCTTACGAATTGTCTTCATTAAATTAAGTCATCAACCAGTATAAACAAGTTTGAAGCAATCCCGAGACTATGCGTGCTTCAATATTATGCGTGTTTCGATATTATGCGTGCTTCGATATTTAGAAAAACGACGGGTTTCTTTCATCTCAAAATTGGTGGAGATCCAAAACTTTGTTTACTAGCTAGAAAAATTGGAAATGAAAGTTTAAATTTACTTATAATTTTACTTATAATTTGTTTAAAGTTCACTTTAATCCATCTGAGGAATTTATTTGCAAGAGAAGACGCTGACAAGACCGCTCACACAGAGCGGCACAAGAAAAAGTAGGGTGGAGGAAGAAAGTTAACCATCCGTTTTCTTATACATCATGTTTTTATAGTGAAAACATGCTTTCTGAGAATTTATACACTATTAAAGTTGTCATAAGGATTTCTGACGCACGTGGAAACTTATAAAGGAAACACGGAGATCCTGTTTTAAAATGTATTTGTTTATGTTAACAATTTCATCATTTCACTCTCAACGTGGGAACCGCTGACTAAGTATTTTTTCTAATCTTCTTTTAAATTAATTAAGTCGATAAAGTGGAATCAGGTCAGGAAATAAAAGAATATTTTAGAATGATTTTGATATGGGATGAATTAAGATAAAGCTTTGGAAATTAATTTCAATTTAAATTAGATGTTAAAACATCATTGCATATATATGGGGATATAGGCCTATATAGAAGTCTCGTTATTGTTTCATACCAGTTTAAACTGGTTAATGACTGGAATTAATTAAGACAAATAAAGGCATAATAAATAATAATGTCCTCACAGGATAACTTGGGATTTGTGATCGGAGATTTCCTTTTTTCTATCATCATTTCACTTTTTATTAAGTTAATATAATTATTTTAAACGATATATTTTAAAATTAGTTAATAATAATTGCTTAATAAGGAAATAATATAATAAGCGCTATGAATGTCTGACTTAAAACTAAATTAAAACTGAGTTAAAAACACATATATTTCTTACATTCCTATATTTCTATTACTTTATTAAAATGCTTTATTTAAATGTCCTTTAATGTGCAAAAATTATTTTTTTAAAAACAAAATAATAATGTTTTACAAATGTTAGCATGCTTAAATAACTTTGTAAGATACTGCACGAATTTCGCTTCTCAATCGAAGCAAATATTTATAATGGTAAATATAAATGGAATTCTTTGGAAAAAAGGAGATCCAGTCGTCATATTCTATTAATTAATTGTCAAATATAAATAAAATTCTGAAAATAATCAATGTGAATGGTTTTCCCAAAACTTTCTCGCATACTTTCTAATAAACTTACTAATGCCTTGAAAAACTCTATTCTACAATAAATACGCAATATTTTTTTTGGCTTGGATTTAGAATTTTTACTTAATCTATTACCTGATCTTTGGTTATTTTTAGCCCATTAATTCCTAGTATGAGGTTAATATTTTCTACAAATCGAATTTGTGTTTCCCACTTGTTCTACTTGGCCTACTGAAATACAAATTTGATAGGAAACTGAACATGCACTCACAAAATCCCATACCAGATTTCATATACTTAGCCTATTGTCTACGCTACGGATGTTAATTCTGCATATTGAATTTTATGTATATAGACCTCTAGTTTTATAATTATCATGCCAACTTATATTCGAAAAGCCTAATATATGGACTTTATCAGAATAGAATTTAGTCACAATTTGATATTTGATGAATTTAGTCAAAATTTTTATAGGTAAAAAACGAGTGTCAAATTTCAACCATATAGTTCCAGGCGTTTTTTAGCTACTTTTATCAGAAAGACTGACTGTCATTACAAAAAAATGGTATTTCTTAACTTATTATGGTCTAAGATTTGGAGAATTCGAAGTTTTTGACGATTACTACAATTTCTCTCAACTAAGTATACAGGAAAGTAAAAATGCCACCCTTAAAATAATATTTTAATACATAATTTATATATTGCTGTTGCCAAAAACATAAAAATTAGAAACATTAGAAAAAAATCATTTTTTTTCTGGAAGACAAGCGTGTACATTAATCTCAATACATCCAATTCCAAAACAAACAAACAAAAGACACTTTCTTTTATGTGGGTATCAGTATTAAAGATAATACTTTCTTACATTCACTTTTAATACAACAATAAATAAGAATGTTTAATAGATATGTGTTATTTCTTTTATACAAAAATGAGAAATAAAACTCTTCTCTGGGAAAACGGATCAAATTCAATAAATCACATAAGATCGACTAGTCATATTTATGATGAACAAGTCCCTATGTAATTCAAGTGAAATATATCTTGTCCCCTACAACCATCAATTGACGAGACTTAATCATATGGGAAAGGCAAAAATTGTGATCCCATCTGTCTTCTTAACGACTCGGTCATCCAGTAATTTACGACGTCCCCCCTCAACTTTCATCATTTCACGCACCGATAGCCAAGAAACGAATTCCGGAACACGTTTCCATTGGGAATTAGTTTTTCCTTATAAAGAGAAATGAAGTAATCATATTATTATCCTGCCATTGTTATTGTTTCTTGATATGATTATTCTTATAATATACTAATTTATTTGATCTTGGGAAAAACAAAGGCAGAATGTGGTAACCGCTTTCTATTAGCACAATCCTGATGTTTTTTTTCATGTATTTTGGTAATTAAGCTACTATGCCAAAGCTTAAGCTAATTACTAAATTGTAACAAAAAAACGTACCTAGCCATAATTTTTTTATCCGTTGCATTGATTTTTAATGTCTGCTTTATTAATAACTTTTTATATGAAAGCAACACATATTTACTGTACTTTCACAGTCCTTGTAATATTTGTTTATAGTTATTTGTGTTTTAAGCTCAGATATAATTTGTTATTATTGTTTTTTGAAAAAATCTGAATTTATTTAATTTTAACCATTTTTCATATTTATTAATTATTTTTAAATGATTTTTAGAAAAAAATGCCAAAATACCCATGTCATGTTTTTATTGACAAATTTTGCCCATTGTTAATAGGTAAAGTCTGCAAAGAAGCCATATTCATTAATTGCGTTGAAAAAATTCCACACTAGTAGAAGTACAAAAAAGCTATCTCGTTTTCATTGCTTCCAAGGTAAACAAGAAAAGGGCAAAATATTTTCAGATAGAACCAAAAATTGGTCAAATAGGCGACATGGCGTTTAGAAGTCTCAATAAAAGCCAAAAACATGTAACTCAGCAATGGAACTTCGTGTTTATGCGAGGTATTGCAAATACTTCATTGGTGTACTCTCAATTTTTTGAGGCAAATATTTGATTATGCTTATTTAAAATAATTCTAAAACTTTTAAACGCAGAAATTTTTCTTTGATTCTTCTTCATTTTTACTTTAGATTAAACAATTTGTTATATGTGAAAATGAAAACATTTTTTCATTTCTTGGCAATGTATTATTTATATTGAAAGAATGATTTAATGCATATTCTCAATTTTTGAACCTCTGTATGTTGTAAAATTTGACACTGAAATTGAAATTGCTGTTGTCACCTGAAATTTTATATCATATATTTCCACTGATTTACAGCTTTGCAGATGAAAGATGCCTTTAGAATTATTTGCTTAACTCTAATGCAACGGAATGCTTTGGAAAAAAATCCAATTATCCCATAGTAACAAATGTAAATTTTAGTTTCAGTAAAAGTTCAGGTTTGGTTGATGAGATATGTAAGAATGGAACCAATGATGGTTATTTGCTCTAGAAAGAGTTCATCCATGTTAGAATAATTCGATTCTTTTAATTTAAAAGTTCAAGGAATCACGAAATTAGCGTGAATTTTCTCTCACTTTTTGCTATATGGTAATTTTGGACAAAGAAATCCCAAAAGATGTATTGCAAAAACTGAATACAATGAAGTTTAGAAAGTAGAAAATAAAAGCATAGCATTATAATTTTTTCCTAAAATGATGTAGATATGTTTGATAATCCCATAGAAACATTTTTCATCCACGCTTTGTAAACAGGGCTATTGGTCATTATTCATAAATCTACTTTAGATTTGACTGATTATAGCCAGAAAGGTTTCACTTTTGCTTCAAAATAAACTCGGCAACTTCTTAAACTTTGTCAATATATTACCTTCGATTTTTCTTGAATTGTGTGTTCAAACAACGTGTTTGGATATTCAACAGTAACAACAAACTAGAGGGAGAGGAAAAAATATTTTTGAAATTTTTCCGTATACTGTTTAAGATATCCGAACACGTTGAAAACGTTGATTTTCGCAAAAAAAAAAGACATTTAAAAAAGTTATTTTATTGGATAGACCATTACTTCAGTTATCCGAAATAGGTTTGCTTTTGTGTCAAGGTTAAATAGAAGTCAAGACATTAATACTTTCGTAATGATCGGTAAACCAGAAGTGAACATTTAAATAACCGAAAGCGCTGATTTAAAAGCCCCAAAACATGTAAAAAATGTGTATAAACACAAATTTAGTTTTAAATAAGGAAACTGTTTGGCACTGAAAAACACAAAATGCCAATGAGAGTTTTAACGTTGTTTTAGTGGAAATTCGGACCTAAAGAAGTTTTTATTTAGCTTATTATACTTTACTTTATTCTTTGCCTATATACTATGCTCTAATTACTATTTTTATTTATCTTAACTTTCCTTTTAAAAAGAATTTCCTAACACAAAGATGACGAATTCACAGATTACAAATATATACAACCGAGACGAAGACAGAACGTCAGACAGCAGCACACTACAACAAACAATATCTTACAAGCCGTAAACTTTAGTAGAAAAAGCCACAGCAAGTAAAACTACCAGACATTATTCAGCAGGAGAAGGAATTTTCTTCGATTCAGGCTGCGCTTTCTAAATGCTGAATTACTCACTGTCTCCTCTCTACAGCTGCACAACTAGCTGCCGACTCACTACTTTTAGCGGAACTCGATACTTCTTCATGTATTCAGCCAGCCAACCATGCCACCACTGAACGTAGCAGGACTCGATACTGGTTGATGATTGGCTCTGATTCCAGATTTCAATTCAATGCTCCTTGCACCTTGAGAATGCCGGCATTTCATAGTTCCCGAGAAGCGGACCTAAGAGCTTCTAGGCCATTCATGGTTATATCGATTCCTAATGGACGTATCGTAAATTCTTGAAGTTACAAGTATTATTTATTCTGTCGCCAATGAACTGAAATCACTGACCCGACATCTGATCAACATCCACCATACTGATCGTAAAACAGTGTTTCTGACGATACTATTATTCATAAAAGGAAGCAAAAATACAGGTTTGTAACAATATCCATGTTTAATGCAGTTTATTAATGAGAGCTGTTTTTAAATTGTATCTAGTTCGAAATCAAATCAAACATGAAACTAATAAAAAAAAAGCGTCTAATTTTTTGTAGCTAGAAGGATTTTTCTACTTTTCGACATAATTTACTATCGGCTTAAACATTTTTTTCAACAAACGGCGTGTTCATCGCCAACGGTAATAGCCAATTATCAACAGTCGATTACATTTCGTCATTTCAGTGCCTGCCACAAAGAAATATGGCGGAAAGAATGGAAATCACTATACATAAATCCAGAATTATATGGTAGATGGATTTTACATGGACTACATGAGGCTTCAAGCTTGAACTGAAACGTAAAGATGTGCTTTATCATATCAAACAATAATCGTTTTCTTCAAATGACTTTTTCGTCTATCCATTCATTCTTCTTTTTAATGTACTTATTTCTTTATCACTGTGAATGTTGCATACGTTATGATGAATTTTCGGATTTTATGTTTCTAAGTGTTAAAAACTGATTTACTTTTTCCATTTTACAGTCAGTGAGATGATTTATGTTCTTCACTATCTTAAAATTATATTATAAATCATGCTCACTGACCTCGTCCATGCATAAGGTATCAAAATTTGCTCAAGATATACGAGGAACATTACATGCATAACCATATCTAAAATTTCATGCATAGGCATATATAAAATTATATGTATAAACATATCTAAAAATTAAACATGTAGGCATATCTATGTGCATGAGAAATTTAGAAAGCTGACTATGTTTTAAATTCAACCAGAGTTTTGACATTCTTATTATTTACTGTAAATTAAGATAAAAAATAATGAGCAATTATTTAATTTGAAATCTCCCGCCCAAAATTATTAGATATATTTATTAATTAGGTAAGAAATTAAACAGCTTCTTAGTAATTTTTAATTTTTCAGTTATTTTTCCAGAAAAGTTTATAAATATATGGAGAATTGCTTAAATTTTACTGAAAGTTCACTAAAATCTGACATTTGTATATAAATAAAAAGTAATGCATATGTTTGATAAACTTAATGGGCCTAAAATGTAACTCCTCTATCGTTTGGCTCAATTTTCCCCTATACTATTAAAAATATACTTATTAGCTTTTATAATCGAATAATCGCTATCACTGTAATGATTGCTATAGGAACTTTTGACCTACCTGGAAGTGAATAAAACCAAACTTACTTTGTATGTTTTCTAATTAAATAACCCGCCTTAATATTTGGAACTTCATTATGCAGTCTTTCACATGTGTTGCTAGAATAGGATTGAATAAAGATTAATCACAAGTAAACCATTTTTTTTTTATATTTCTCTTACTACTCTCCATATGGAATTCTTGATTGATATTTTTCCAAAAGCAAGCATTTTTATTTATTTATATATTTTTTGCATTTGGTTTTCCTGAGTGTCTTTAAATAGGAAGCGGTGTCAAATGCGGAAGTAAAGATGTTTTGGCGCTTCAAAATCGGTTTGACAAGCAGATGTGTAAAATGGGAATCTAAGAAAAATGCGTCATTGATAATTCCTGTTATATAGCTTATATAAGAGGCGAAGGAAACATTTGGTTTTACACATTTTAATTTCAAATATGACTCTTTATTTACTCTTGATAATTAGGCTCTTTCTTTGGAAAGCGTCTGTAAGACCGCATCTCCCTTTCAGTGCTCCAGTATCAAAAAAGGCTTAGGAGATGACGCAAAATCTTGCTCTTCCAAATATCATCCAAATTCTGATTCTTGCCATGAAGCAGAGCTCCAAAGGGTTTTAAATGAAGCCAAATTGATTTTAGTGATGTGGATGATAGTACAAAATTTTTTTTTCTATGACAATTCGCATTCGGTTGATACTGATATGAGTGCTCAAATATAAGAAAATTTTCTAATGACTATGGGTTTTTTTTTTTTGAAAATTTTCTAAAAAATATTAATATATCAAGAAAAGCCCTCGAAACCCAATAATACAGAAAAAAAGGGTAATTTTTTTCCAATTGTCATTAAAAAATATTTCTCATACAATTGTTGAATTTTCCATTATTTTGCTATTATTTACCATAATACAGAAAATATCACACTGATTCCTACTAGCGACATCCACTTTTTTCTTTGGTGTCAAGCTACAAACCTGTTTAACGAGTAATCTCAAGCTAGAAAGCTGCTTCATGAGCAATCTCAAAAGAATAATAAAAATAATGCTGGGTTGTTAAAATTTCGTTATAAGTCCTCCGATTCAGCAGGGAGGACAGGAAAGAAGGAAATGAATTGAATTTAAAAGCCCCCTTACCCTATCTTATGGGACATAAAAAAGAAACCACTAACTGAAACCTTCATTTTGCTCCCGTATCGATCCGTTCCTGTTTTTTTTTTTTTTTTTTTTTGTTTGTTGTTGTTGTTGTTGTTATTTACAGCAAGTGATCTGATTTCAAGACTTGTTATTTTGGAAAGATTGTGTGAAGAAACAGATGGTGTTTTTAATTTCTTTTACTTTACTCTTTTCCAAGAACTTATTTCATGCTGTGTCCCTCCAGTTTAAAATTTATATGCTAAAAGACAAATATGTATATTACATAATCTGAAAATATTATTCCAGTAACATAATTTTTATTCTACTTTAAAACCACAAAAATTGTATGTTTCGTTATTGTAATTTCATTTCGGTAAGCTGTCATTTTTTTTTTCTTTTACATCTGTATTTTTTAGTTACAATTTTTTTTTTATATATTATAATAATCATCTATATCAACGTTTTTATTATTTTTAAAATACTTAAACTAAATTAATCGTTCTTTCAAACCAGAAAATTGCATAATTTTTATTATTTAAATTTTATTTTCAAATTTGCTTTCTTTAAGTATCAAGTTTGAGGCAATATTTAACACTTATTTTTCAGTTCCTACTATTAGCTCATACTTTCCCAACAAATATTTATTTATTCAAATTTTCAGTCGTTGATAAAATACTTATTATTCATCCACTCAAGTTCAAATACATTTTTTTAAACTCGTAGTGGATGCTAATACAGTTTTTTTTTTTCAAACTACTTTTTTCTCAATTTTTTTGTACTTTTTTCATTTATAGATTTTGAAAAATTTATATACGTAATTAATAGTTTATTTATCTTCAGCTTTCTTCATTAATTTAATTAAATTAATATTTAATACTTTAAATAGAGTTTTAGCAGTTTGTAATGAAAACTGAAATCAACAGGCAATGGCTAAATCGGTAAAATGCAAGGATTTCAGTATTTTTCATATGAACGTCAAGAATTTGAGTTCAATTAAGTCAAAAACAAATAATTTTTATTCTTATTTTTTTTAATATTATTTATTCAAAATATCTAAGTACGAACTGAATTATAAAAAATGTATTACTTGTTTTATACGGAATGGATTCAATTATCAATACATTTAATACATAAAGGTATGCATTCATTTAATGATACACAAATTACTCTAATCAATTTATTATAAAGAATATATATAAAGAAAGTTATATATAAAGAAAAAAAAAATGTACTTTTTTTCTCAAATATTTGTGTACTTTTTTTTCCATTTATATATTTAGAAAAAATTATTTACGTTAATTAATTATTTATTTATCCTAACTTTATTGTTTAAATTCAGCTATTAGATTTGTATAAGCAATGGTTAACAGATAAATATATTCATCTACATGTATCTAATGTACTAAAGTTATACATTTATTTAATAATATTATGTGAGTTATAGACTCAGGGAAAACAGTGCATAATGTATGATTGATACACTAATCCTCTAGTCCACAGCGGTTGCTTTTAATGAAAGTGGTATATTTAGCATTTAAATGAATAATATGATGAGCGAACCAAATTAACTAATAGCATCGCAGACGCTGATCAAACGAACCCACTAAGCAATTCCAGACAATGAGATTGAAATGGAAATGCAATTACACACCGGTTATTAGTCACAGCTGTATTGAAATGATGAAATTACTTGTGGTATAAGAAAGTCAAATGCCTAACCGTATTTCCCATTTAAAGGAAATTTGGGAACAATCAATCTTCGAAATACATAACAAAGGAAGATTAAAAAACATTGTGCAATTACAAATTGTTAAATTTTAATCAATCAATTCTTGAATTTGAAAATGGTTATTTTTCCAAAATAAATTACAAGTATTAAGTATAAATTACAATCAACACAAGTGTGATATATAACTGTTAGTAGTTATGTACAGTAAAAGCTCCTTATTCGCGTTTTCCTTATTCAAGGATTTAAAAAAGTCGACCCAATTCCTATATTCGAGGCTAAAAATTTCTTTATTCGTGGATCTAATAAGTATATACATAATAATAAAAGGATTCCAATAGGTATCCAACCAAATCTCCTTTGTAAATGCCATCAGATGGACTAATAAAAAAAAGTAAAATAGATCTTATTAGAACTTTGTCTACAGAATGTTGGTAAATGCAAACTGCAAACATAGCCGACATCGTGAATGGAGTAGGACGAGATGAGTTTGAACAGATAAAATCAAGTGACATTCAAGAATTGCTTGAATCGCACTATGAAGATCTGACTGAAACCGAATTGGAGGAAATGTTAAATTCACAGCCCATTGAAGAAGAGGCTTCAACAAGCACTGCAGACGAGACATTTCATTTGAAAAATCTTAGTGAAGGTTTAAGAATGGCAAATGAGCTTTGCGATTTCTTTATGAACTTTGATCCGTCTATGGAACGAAGTCTTATTTTTAAGAGGCAAATTGCTAATGCGACTGCTGCGTCTGAATTGAAGGAGCTTTTAAAAACTGCCAAGCAAGAGAAAATTACAAAATTCTTCAACCCATTTCCGAAGTCTAAGATAATTAATCAAAATGTTCAAAAACTTCAATTAAATTCATTTTTTATGTATATTTTGTTTATTTTGTCACCTACGAACGTATCCCCTATAATCCCAATATAAATTACCATTCCGTATTCACGGTTTCTGTATTCGCGGCATATTTATGGAACATTTACCCCGCGGATAAAGAGCTTGTACTGTATTTTAGTAGGTTTGTAACATAAGAGGAGCGCATCTTTCCAGATATGGGCGTGGTTGTTCCTTTTCTGTATTCTATCTGTGATGCTTGTGAATATACTCCCTTGTAAAAAGGGATCGTGGAAATGAATGTGGAGTATAAAGTGGCTAATTTTCACTCTTGGCCCCAGTTGGTGGTACTGAGAAAACAAGAAGGTTTCACTCAACTTAAATGGCTTATAAATAACGGTCAACGAGCTTGTAAAACGCCATAAGGCACAACACAGTTAATTACAAATAATTTAGTGTATTTGGCTTCTTAATGATGATTTTAACTCCAAATTTCATGATTTGGGTAAATAGTTGATATATGCGATGATTTGGATGTAGAAATGATAATATATTTTGTAACTTGGTCGGTCGTAAAATACACTATTTCTCTGACAATTCGAGAATTTCGGTAGAGTATATAATATACTTACTGTAATTACTTATTAATAAGTTGCTGTTCATGTTTTATAGGATAATATTGGCATCGATCATCGGTGTTTTGATCTACACGGAATTGTTGAATTTAACAGAAAGTATAAGTCTATTTGTGGTCAAGCATTTTGGGTTTTTCTCAGTAAGTGAGATAGTTTGAACATAATTAGTAAATCAATAGAATGTTGATTTTTTTATGATAATCATTTGTAATTAGATGCAAAATCAATCTTAATTGAAATCCAAACTGCGTCAATGTTTTAAAGAAAGAAAACAATAGTCTTTGATTTTCATTTTTACTCACCAGCACCCCAATTACTATATCAGCACTGCTAGTAAATGGTTAGTACTACGCCCACTTTATTTTAACAGCCAGACTACGTTGTAGATGACACTTATAAAAATAGTGTGGTGGTAGCTACATAAAGGAGTTAACAGCTTCGAAACATGGGTGATCACTTTTGTTTGTTGTTATGATACACAGCTGAAGACCATTATTTCACGGGTTCTGTAATCGGAAATAAAATCTCCACATTGGCGATCTTAACACAAAACAAAATAAAACCCTTCGTGCATCTGTTGTCTATCTACATCCAAAAAAGCAAACAACACAAGTCCACAAACTCACAGGACGCAACCAAATTCGTCAGGCGCACATGACGCAACAGCCAACATCCCCACTTAATTTGACAAATAGGCTTAGAATCTAAACTTTAGGGTCCTTTGATATAAAATTCTAATAAATGTTCAGCAAAACCGTGTTTAGAGTTGTCGATTTCATGGTATGTAATTTTGCATGGTTGTAAATGCAATAGCTCACAATAGATTGTGGTTTTGTTTCTATTCTCTTTTATATAATCAATGTCAATAACTGGGGTACAAATTCATATTTGCTCAATAGATTCATTAAAATGCAAGATACCCCTCCAAATATCCAGATTTATTAATTACTTTTTGGCAATGTCATGAATGGTAATCGCAGCTTCTATCAGGGTTTGGCGGAGATCTGAAACCTTTAATGCAGCAAGGTTGCATGAAAGCCATTGCCTCTGGTTGTGAGAATTATAAGAACAATTGTGTGTAAACTAAACATTTAATCTCCGATATGCAGATTAATCATTACTTTTTTTATCATTTTCCTTTTTATATTTTTCTGGGTAATTCATTTAAGTAATTAGGAGTGTTTGAGGATCAATTTTTTGCTTCAATTCCCCCGATTAAGAAAATGTGTGATATTTTTGAAAAAAAGGAAGCTGTTAAATTAACCTTCAAACAAGCAATTCATATCAACCAATGTGATAAAAATATTTTATACGTTTTTCTCGAAAGTGCAGCTTGTATGTAAAAACCTTTTCAATTATCGACGTGCATGCATAAAATTCTCTTTAATGGATTCATATGAAATAGTGTTTTGTAGTATTTTCAAGCGTCATGTATCTATTGATATTTTTTTTTGTGTGTGGAGAACAATATGTTTTTAAAATCTAATTAAAATTATTATCTTTTTCTTCTGAGTTACTTTCAAGCTACGTTATTTGAATATTTCTTTCTAAAATGGGAAAAAAATGGCTAATGTAATTTCGGAAGCAGTATAAAACATTTTATTAATGTACCGCTGTATTAAAATAAATGTTATAAGAATATAAAATTCATATAAAAATTAAAACAATAGAAATTTCTTCATCATTATAATTATGGAATTAATACTCAGTAGCAGTAGGAAACTCAAGGAATTTAAACTCAAGTAGTTTCATAGACATTTATACCCAAGTAGTTTCGTAGACATTTATACTCAAGTAGTTTCGTAGACATTTATACTCAAGTAGTTTTAGTATATACAGTTTAGACCAAATTTATTGATTTCTATCAAATTTTAGCCGAAACTGATTCAATCAGTATGTCTGACTGGCTGTTTGGGTACACCCTATATTGATATGTTCAAAATATGATTAATAATGTAAATAAAAAATAATTAATAAATAATTAATAATTGTAAATAATTAAGAATGAAAATAAAATTTGGCAAATAGGCTTAGCATCTAAAATGTAGGTAGCTTTGATATAAAATTCTGATTTTACATTCAAGGAATTTATACTCAAGTAGTTTCGTAGTCGTTTATACTCAAGTAGCTTTAGTATATAAATTTTAAACCAAATTTGTTGATTTCTATCAAGTTTCAGCTGAGACTGATACAATCTATATGTCTAATTGACTGTTCGAACACATCTTATACTAATATGTTCAAAATATATTGAAGAATATAAATAAAATTTGGCAAATAGACTTAGCATCTAAAATGTAGGTACCTTTGATATAAAATTCTGATTTTTTATTCATTTTTGGATTGATTTTATGGGTAGCTCATATTTCTGAACTTACAGGCTATTGGTACCAATTTTAAGTTTTGTGCAATTCAACACATTTTCAATCTATTTTAAAAGACTGTACTCATTTTAAAAATAATTTTGAATTGTCTAAGCAAGAAGATACAATTTTTTCTCTGCATTTCAAATTTAACATTAGGTTATTATGGAAAATAATCAAGATCTTTATATGGAAAATATCCAGAAACGTCTTTATCTGTCATTGAATAAGATAAATAGCTCATTTGGCAGAATAAGGAAAAAAACAATTTTTAAGAATACAAAAGGTAATGGAACAAAATAGTATCGTTTACTTGCCACTTTCTTCTCTTGATTCGACAAACTTCTCCCGTCTGTGTACCTCTACTTTTACAGCTCCCTAGACAGGAAATTGAACACTGTAGAATGTTAATGATATTTTAGCTTCTAATCAAAACATCCCTAAAATCAGAGCAATATCTGTAATATTTGATTTTTTTTTCACATCAATTGCCACATTCGTCTCTATGGCTGACGATCATCAACTCCGCACCCATTCAGCATTCATTAGAATAATCTGTTAAAATATCCTCCTAAACAGAAACAAAACTGTAAAGGATAACAGTATTACATATTCGTATCAATATATTAGTATTAACTAATGATGTCGGTTGACAAATCAAATTTCAGCAATTTTCGTTGCCTAGAGCATCCTCATTCCCTTTAGCGATCAATGAGGTTTAGAAAAGCATTGTAATTCTTTGGATTGGAAACAAAGACAAGTTTATCACTCTATTCAAATTCCCGTCACTGCAATAATTACATTTGTCTAACTGAATTCTATAGAATGTGGGCAAGATACTGTTGTCATTCGTTTGCTCAAACGAGTTTAGTCAATATAATACATTGTATTTAGAATTAAATACATTTGAATAATTAAGACACAACTTTGTCAGAAAATCTCAGCCAGATTGAATTATTTTCCGATGAAAATATGCATTCATATTACACCTATTGTAATTTACCCATACTTCTATCCCCTCAATCGCATACCAAATTAATAATTAAATAATAAGTAATGCAATGAGAATTTGTAAGTACATTCAGTGGCATCACGAAATAGATAATATTTAAACCGAAAATATTATACAAGATAATTTTACAATATTAAATTTCTAATTTAATTCCTTTAGAAAATTCGTTTCCTAGTTTTTCTTGACATTAGATTTGAAATTCAGCATTTGATGTCCCTATAAATATTTTTATCAAATATTTATTGTATTTTCCATATATATTTATCCACACAATAGCTTGATGCATCTTTAATTTAACAACTGATAATATGATGATGATTATCATATTTAAAGTCTGCATCATGATGAAGAAAATATCATTAAAATCAAAGTATTGAAGATAATTTTATGTGGATATGTATTTGATCTAATTTCCTATGGAAACTCGTTGTCTGGCTTTTCATGAAATAAGATTCAATAACTTAGTTTACACCTCTAATTGTAAAATCTGTGCATATTTTTATAAATTAGTTAATTTTTTAAATAAAAAATATAAATGGCAATTTATTGAAAATACAGTGTTTTTAATCATTGACCAATAATTATTTTTCTGAAGTACATTTTAAGCATTTTGAAATTTCTAATTCTTTTAAATAGCATATGAAGTTAGAATCAATTCATTTTAGTCTCAAGGGTACATTTTTTTTCAGTTTTAAAATTCAAGTGCATTTAAAAGTACCAGCGGGTGACCGAGCTCCGCTCGGAGAAAACAGGTATTCAAGCTAACTCGAAGATTTAAATTTTCAATTGTGATTTATCAAAACAATACATGCCATAAGAAAATTTGTGAAACCATTGGTGAAAAGATAACCGGTTAAAGTGCACCATTGTAAACATTGCGCGTTGGTTGGTTTCTTCGATCACTTCTCTCATCATCATAAACGATTGGGCGAACGGGTTGTTAAAGCGCATGATCTCCTCGAGTAGTTGCAATAGTTCTTGGCTTAACTCTCGGTTGAGCTCAGATCGCGCAGCTGTAGCTTCGTCCAGGTCCATGAAGTACATTTGGGCAAACTTCGGCTGTTCAAATCCATTAGGCAATAGACAATAGACAATAGACAAAGAAAATTCAAGTGCTGCCATCTATAGCCATTATGGCGAACTAATAAAGTTTGAAAATATCCTATCTGTAACTCCGAACTGCTCGACCGTAGCGCTTCAAAACCTACGCCAATCGATTCCTCGTGGCCAAAAACCCCAGACCCCCAAGTTTACCGGAGTTTATTAATTTTGGGGCAATTTTCGACTTGGCAACCATTCCTCGTATTATAGTATAGGATAAATAATATCACTGATAACAGTGTACGAATTTAGAAATTGCACTTTTTTGCCGTTAATTTTTCAAATGAAAATGCTTTAAGAATACCTTTTAGTTATTTTGAAAATTTATAATTCGATTTTATATGCTTATAGTTAATGATATAGAAAACTGCAAATGAAATATCCTTATGTTTCCAGATAATTTGAATTTAACTATAAGCAAAGGCATATTTAGAGATATAATTAAATATGTTACATTTCGATTTGGTCGCATAAATAATTATCTCAAAAATATCTTATGATTATTATATTGAGCAAAATACATTTCGATTAGTATAGTGAACATCTCATTCCTAAGACCATTCTATTCAGTATACTGAAGCGTCCGAGTTTTTCTTGTAAAGATAAAAATATATACTTCTCACTAAAAAAATGCAATAATATCCCCTGTTCTTAATAAACAAATGGAGAGCCCAACTAAATTAATGCTGTTAAGTAAATAAATGCTTGTAAAAATGTATTTTAAATATTCTCAGTAACCTTTCTTGTATGTCAAACTCATTTTATAGAACAAAGAAATTGTAAAGGGTTTTCAATCAATTTCAAATTAATAGCGATAAATAATCGTGCCTTTTGTTTGTTCTTCATAATTTTGTATTAGGAATACTGAAAGTCGACCTTAAATATTTTCATTACATACTTTTATTTACATTCATTCTATTTATATCATGAAATTCCTTGAGAAATTACTGATTACTAAATACAAGTATGTTATTTAAAATTTCAACCCTTTTCGGGTGTCTTCAGTATAGTAGTTCCACGTTTATCTCCAATTTACTATTATTGATTTATATAACACTAGACGCCTTTGGAGACCAGCTGGTTCGCCAAGAGTAATGGGGTCTAAAATTTTCAATTAAATACTTATGTGCCTTGCTCTCTTTATAATTTCTCTGCCGGATATACTTAAACTTCGAAATTCACGTAACACTGATTTACTAAATTAATGATATAGATGTTGCGAACGATCATAGAAACCTTTGTCTTGTATTTCTTTTTTAGAAAACATAACATTTAATATTTATTTAATTTCATCCAATCACGTGGTGAATGTTACATTTTTTTTTCGATTAAATTTGCAGTCATAGTTAATTTATTTTTTAATTTGAACTTCTGTCAGTATGATTTCAACAGAGCTAATAAAAGTTATTTTTTCCCTTTGCTCGTTCATTATTTATTTTAGAAAATGTCACATATTATATTTCTCTTATTTTATCCAGTCACGAGCTAAAAGTTGCATTTCTTTAGATTTAATTTGCAATGATATTTGTTTTTTTTTTAGTTTGAACTTCCGTCAATAGGATGGCAATAGGCTGATAAAACCTAATTTTTCCCCTTTGACGTGCTCGTGCAGATTAAATTTTATTGTTTTGTCCGAAATATATTGTTGAAAAACATGGTTAAAATATTTCTTTAAAAATTCGTTAAAAATAAAAGCTTAAGTTATACATTAAAACACTGATACCATTAGAAAGCTAATTTTTTAATCTTTAAATTTATGTAAAAATCATGTTTGTGCAACAATATGTTTGGAAGTTATAGCGGAAAAACGTCAAAATTTCGCTTAAATTTTAATTAATTCAAATTATAATTAAAAATTCGAAAAAAGGGCTCCAAAGTGCCCATTCCCAACCTTCAAGGTATACATGTACCAAATTTGGTAGCTTTAGGCCCAACGGTCTGCTCTGTAGAGTGCCAACACACACACACACACACACACAGTGAGCTTTATTATAAGTATAGATGCATGGTGCGTTAGAGTCATGTGTTTGATAATGGGGTTCCTATAAGTACAATAGAAATCTGTATATTTATGAAAGCGTCTACTTTCAAAGTAGCCTTTTTTTCTTCTTGCAACTCTTTTATTTTATATTTATTATTTTTTTCTAACAATTCAGTCTGAAATTTTTGAAGAGAGAGCGAAAAATTAAATATGTGAAGAAAGAAGAATGACCGGTTTTTGCTCTTTTCAGATAAGAGAGACCTTCTACATCAACAAGGTTTAAGATTATTAATTTTTACACTATATTTTGTTAACTATTTTTCTTTCAAATCATGTTCTTATTAATTTTTTTTTCTAAAATGATTTTAAAAAATTATATTATTTCCACGTCTACCTTACCATATCTTAATTCTTCTCAGTGATATCTATTTAACTTCTAAGATTCTTGATATTTATATTTTCTTGTCTTCAGTAAAACATCATTCATGAATTGCTAATGACGAAAAGTATGTAGAATTCTTCAACTTTTTCTTGTGCCTTCCACTGAAGTAATTCCTTTACATCAACGACAGTTTTAATTAGGGAAATTCCATGGCCTTGTTTGCTTACGTCTGCACCTCATTACATGGCTGTGCCAACTGTGGCGAATCTAAAGTTTTACAGGAATTCAATAGTTCCTACGTTTTCAGGTAATTATGAATTCAACAATTATGTATTAATTACATTACGTCGACTAGTTTTAAAGCTGTACTGAAATAGCTATGGGTAAAATTTTGCTCTTGTAGATCAGGCATACATCAAAAGTAATTAGTGTCTACAACATTTTAAATACTATAAATATCTTAATGCATGTGACTGTGTTAGGGATAATTTTTTTGATAAACGTCCGTGAATAGCTATATTTTTAATACTTCCATGAAAAATATAAAAAAAGAATATATGAATCCAAAATAAACCACTTAAGTAAAAAATTAAAACAAACTCGGAGAACAGAGAAATCAACCACCTTCATCAAATTGACCGATTTTACCACTTTTCAACTGAAATTGATTTCAGTACATAGCAATTTCGATACTTAGCAAGCATGTAACATAGCTAGAATGCTCTAAATTTGCTATATAATTATGATGTAAAAATCTGTTCTTCTGTCGCAATGAAATGTTTTCTGCAATACGCTCTGCAGTATTAAGCTGATATTATTATTCTGATGGACTAATAGTTTCTTATTTTTGCATTTTGATATTATCGTTATATGATGTCACCATTATTTTTGCATGTAATATTTCTTCAAAGCTTGCAAGTACACTCGGGATGAATTGATTAGATAAAGTTCGAAAATTATTGTGTATATATATATATATATATATATATATATATATATATATATATATATATACTGAAGTGACAAAAGTCATGGGATGACTGTTAATATCGCGTCGGTCCTCCTTTTGCCCGACGAAGTGCAGCAACTCGACGTGTCATGGAGTCCACAAGTCGTTAGAAGTCCTCTGCAGGAATATTGAGCCATGCTGTCTGTATAGAAGTCCATAATTGTGAAAGTGTGGATGGTGCAGGAGTTTGGGCACGAACGGACCTTCCGATGATATCCCATAAATGCTCGATGGGATTCATATCGGGCGATCTAGGTGGCCAGATCATGCGCTGGAATTATCCGAAATGTTCTTCAAACCAATCGCGAACAGTTCTGGCCCGGTGACATGGCGCATTGTTATTCATAAAAATCCCATCGTTGTGTGAGTACGTGAAGTCCATGAATGGCTGCAAGTGATCTGCAAGCAGCTGAACATAACCATTTCCAGTCAATGATCGGTTCAGTTGCACCAGAGGACCGAGTCCATGCCATGTAAAAACAGCCCACACCATTATGCCGCCACCACCAGCTTGAACAGTGCCTTGCTGACAGTTTGGATCCATGGCTTCGTGGCGTCTGCGCCACACTCGAACTCTACCATCAGCTTGTAACAACTGAAATAGTGACTCATCTGACCACGCCACGGTTTTCCACTGTGTCCACTTCGGACCAGTCGATATGCTCACGAGCCCAGGAGAGTCGCTGCAATCGATGTCGTGCTGTCAGTAAAGGCACTCGAGTCGGTCTTCTGCTGTCATAGCCCAAGGAAGACAAATTTCGCCGCACAGTCCTATCGGACACGTCCCTCGTACGTCCCACATT
>JAPMOQ010007088.1:75376-96904 GCA_026543055.1 Argiope trifasciata
TAAATAAATGTTATATATATATATATATATATATATATATATATATATATATATATAGTTGACTAATACTGATGTTTAAGTAAAAACCAAGAAGTAAATTTTATAATAAAATACAGACCAAATCATTTCTTTACTTTATTTTCTCATATTTGTAATATAGAGGAAATTATTGTAAAAAGTATTGCAAATAAATCTAAACTTGATATTTTGATGAATATCCACATTTAGACTTCCAAAAGTTGAAAAAAATTTCTTATCTTATGAAGCAGCATATTAATAGAAATGAAGATATTTTATAAATATTATTGCTGCAATCAATAATATTCAAATGTTTTAATATATAGGATCTTTTTAATTTTTTTAACTAACTTACTTCGTTATCTTCCACTACGACAATGCCAAATTTCGTATTTTATTTTGCAATAAGAATTTTATAAGAGTTCCAACTTTTAGTTGCTTTTCAGTTTCAATAGATACTTTCTCTTTCAGTATCTATGTCTGTTCAGAAAGTAATTATCTGAACTGAAAGGCAACTGGACTTTTAATTTTCTGCTTAACCTTTGATTCTTTTTGTTTCAAACTTTGAAAATTTATGTAAACTTTGAATACAAATCTAGATCATCATTTTTTCGTCATTCCAATGCCTCAAAGTATCGAATTTCTAATATAAAATATAAAGGAAGTAGCTTGTAACATTCCAAATCCTAGCAGAAATAAAACCAGCTTTTCTCTCCTTACAATGTGTGTGTGTTTTTTAAACCAGATGTAGTTCATCATCGGATCACAGAATCAGATTGACTTTCTTTTCTACCGGAAAGACCCAATTTGGATGAAGAAAAAAAAACAGAAACGTTGCAGAATTTGGGGCTTAGTTGTTTCACACCGTTTGTTAAAAAACTCTATTATATTGTAGAATAGCATAAACAATTCGTTTAATTCCAAATATATTTAACTTACCATAAGCAATGCATATAAATCAGGATTCGACTTACCTAAGATAAAGTATTAAAAACTCCTTTAGAAGGAAAGTATAATCCGCAACGAAATGAAACTATAAACAAAGGGGAAACTACTAAATAAAAGCTAGGAATTTCAAATGGGTAGCACGTAATGTTACAAATTTTTGTTCTTTTATCCTGAAATAAATTTCAGGAGCGAATATTTAAGTACGTGATTTAAGAATAGAAAGTGAATTCCAAGACCAAATGTTAAACAAATTGGATGAAGGCTGATTTCACCATGCGATGAATTTAAATAAACCCTAGCAGAAAGCCCATATGTGTGCTCATTATATTAAAAAATCAATTTCATTAAGATTAAGAATTTGATGAGCTGCCTATCACCATAACTAAGGAAATTTTTATTTTCTTACACATGCACAGTAAGCATACCATATAAGAATAGCAAGTGAATTGCGAGAACAAATGCTAATTAAATTGAATGTATGCTGATTTCTCCAGGCTGTGAATTTAAATAAACACCATCAATCTTTGTTGTCCAGATATGTGCTCATCATAATTAAAATGTTAATTTAGCTCAGAGTTAAAATTTGATTAACTGTATATTATCAAAACCAAGGAAAGTGTTATTTTAATTGGCACTATGATCAAAAAGCATTTTAATTGGTTAACTATGCTTGCACAGGGGCCACTAAAATTGGCTAACAATTTAGTTTTTTGTAAATGGGGGTATGCCATTCTTTTATTTTGAGATATAACTGGAAGGGCAATGAAAGGTGAAAGAAGATGGTATTTCCTGACTTATTTTGAGAACTTTCATATAAAGAATAGAGAAGTTTTCACATAAAGTACAAATTGACAAAACAACTACAGGGCTTGTGCATAGAATATACTATAGTATTGAGGATTATTCTTTTTCATGACAGAGTGTATGTGATAGATATTATTTAGAGAATGGGGATAGGTTTTAATGGCCTTTATATAAATAAAAATTGAAAATTTTAGCAGTGTCCTTAGGATACTTTTCTGTTCTCAGTTTTATCACATAAATATTCGATTGTGAGGTTCAGTGGGCTCGGACATCACCAGTAGAACATCAGATTCACATCTCAATGATTATCCAACATAATTTGAAACCAATATATTAACTACAAAATAGACTTATATATATATATATATATATACTTATAGCTATAAACGTAATTTGTATCTGTGCTTATATAAAAGTAAATATAGGAAATATCATTCAGAGCATATATTCCTTATGTTGACATGAAAGGTTTTGTTTTGTTTTTAAAATGTGTTCTCTCTATCCATCATAAAGCAATAAAATATAGTTTTTTAGGCAATTTCTAAAGTGAAGTGTTTTATAAGACAACTAACTACTAATAGTACTATCATAACATAGGATTTGATCCTATCAGGAAATTAAATATAAGAAATATACAAAGTTTCTCAAAACCCTTGACCGAGGCTTTTATTCCTTAAATATTGTTAATAGACATATATTGTAAATTACAAAGTAGCGAAAGAAAGGTGCAAAAAGTTATGAAATTGATAAAATTTTCAGGGAGTTAAACTTTAAACAATACAAAATTTTCATATCGAATCCGTACAAAAAAATCCCCAATGTGTGAAATGTACCCCATCATAAAACAAGATCATGTACAGAATTTTAGAATTTTATCATAAAAATACTGAAAGATATGTTGAAATGAAGTTAGTGAAGGGTCAATCAAAAATTGAAATGCAAATGTTTACAACTTCAGTGCAGATGACACGAAGTAGGAATGCATCATAAGGATATAAAATATGCAAAATGCTGAACAATTTATGTAATATATCTATTAGGTTATTATTTCTATACATTTTTAATACTTTTGAACTAATAAATGGCATACTTATTATTTATTTATTCATTCTTTTCTTTGTTAATTTGTGCATTACCCTTAAAACACCGATATGCGATGCAAGTTTTCCTCTTTGGAAACTCATATCTAGGCATCGAATAGTGGTTCAACTAAGCATTTATCTAGTTTCATATCTTTAAGACTGTTTATGATAAAATGTCGAAACTTTGTCCTTGACGCTATTAGAGGATATTTACTCATTGAGACTTTTTTTGTAATTAGACCTATAAAAATTTAAATTTTGTATTTTTTTTAAATTAATGACTTGAAAGTTTTAATCGATTTCACAACATTTTATACCTTTCTTTAAGCAACTTTGTAATTTATAGTACATGCCTATGGTCAATATTTAATAAATAAAAACAGTGATCAAGGTTTTTGAGATACCCTGCATATTTAAAAGTCATAAAATTCCATATAAAATAAAAAATTGCACAATCAGACCTATAGTTATAATGGGGGCTTACCTCTTCCAGTTATTATAAATGCACATATATTTAATTTTTATGATTTTACTATCTCAATTTTTATAGTGAAATTTTCTACTTTGAGAATCTCAGAAATCCATGAAAATGTTATAGACATGGAGCATTTCACTTATATTTATGTAGTGTTATACAAACAGTTTTATGGGGCATTTCACTTATATTTATGTAGTGTTATACAAACAGTATTATGGAGCATTTCACTTATATTTATATAGTGTTATACAAACAGTGTTATGGGGCATTTTACTTATATTTATGTAGTGTTATACAAACAGTGTTATGGGGCATTTCACTTATATTTATGTAGTGTTATAAAATGTTATATTTATGTAGCATGTTATACAAACCAGATAACCATTTTTAATTAGATAAGTCCACCTATTTTTAAAATTGCATAGCACATTTTTTAAGAATCACCCATTGAGTTCTATCAGATAAAATTTTTAGCACTAAATGGTTTATCATTTATCACAGACTTATACAAATTATCTACTTATCAATGCAGGAAATTATAAGGACTTGTATGTTTAATGATGGTATTAAAATGAATATAATTAAATAATGAAAATAAAATAATTATAACCAATAAGTTTATTTTAGAATAGTCTCTAATGAAGAATTCAAGGTGAGAACAAATAAAGAGTGAATAAAATAATAAACTCAAGTAGGAGTGGTTACCACTGAGCGTTTTTGCCTCCTTTATATTAAAGATAATATTGTTAGGGAATTTTCACCTGTTAATCTGTACAGTTAACGGATTAGTTTAGTGGATGCATGGAGACGCACCTCAATAGGCCTTTGTAACAAATGACGGCTTTATTAACCCGAAGTCATTAATGCGCAGACAAATTCACAGCTAAAGATGCACGCAGGTAACACATCAATTCGCAATAGCAGAACATAACACAATGCCGATAACAATCATAGGAAGATCTCTTTCAACTATTAGCTTGAGTTGAACTCAAAACACTTCCTTCTATCTTCAGTTTGAGATTGTCGACCTCTTTAGCTCCCGGGAAACTGGCCGAGAAGTTATGGACCAATCATGTACATCTCGATTCCGCATTGCTGAAATTTTCGAAGTTTCCAGCAATATCTATTTTGCCACCAAAGTCAATAAATACGACACCAAATGGTCGCCAAACTCTGGATTGACTGATAAAAAATCTGATTAGCATCCAATAGAGCTTATCGTAAAACATTTAACCTACATTTAAGAACTAACCGTGTTGGAAAAGAGCATTACATATTTTAACAATATTCCTTCCTTCTGCATAATTTTTTTTACCTAAGGCAATGCCCTTAATATCATTTGTGCTTGGTTTTTAATTTAAAATATATAAGATGAGTACTTCGTATTATAAATCACATACCAATGAGGGAAAAATAATCTTCGATTAAATATAAAATAAGATTTTTGGTGATCAATTGCCGTTATGCAGCAAACATATGAAGTATGTGAGCCAAAAACATTCAAGATCTTATCAGAGATTCAAGTTTTATGAGAAGGGAGAGGCAGAGTGCCATTATTAGAGAATAGGGTTAAAAGTGTATTGAGAGACTTTGGTAGCTGGTTTATATATTCAGAAAACCTTTACATGTGATGAAGAAAACACTGAATACAAATCTCCAAATGCACAAGATATGTAAAATGTTCTTTGAAAATCCTTCAGGGAAAGGCGAGAATTAGGTCTTTTGTGCAAAATTGCATGGTAAGAAAAATGAGAACAGTTGGGGAGAGTTTTAAAAATATCTTCTAATTTATATTCATATCCTTTACAAACTGATTTAATTTTGCTGAAAATAGCTGTCACTTTTTCCTCCCCTTAAAAAATGATTTGATTTCGTTGAAAATAGATTTCACTTTTGCGTTTAACTTTGCCTTCTTTTTATCACGTTTGCAAAGTCTTTTTTTTAAGATTTTATAACCAAAAAAATTCAACGAAGTATAAAACGTCGTGTGAGATTTCTGGATATTCTCTGGAATTACATTATGGATCCAAATAAATAAAAAAAAGTGAAAATGTTTCATTTATAAGATATAAGAAAAAAGTGATTCCATGTAAGCGTAAATTATGCGGAAACATGAAACACTGAAAAAAATCATGAATGGGTAATGTGAATTTTGAATGCATGCAAATGCATTCTGTTACTCTTTCGAACTTTTCATAAGAGCACAGTTCTTCGTTTTATTCAAAAGCTAATTCAACTCTTGTCAGAATGTCAACATTTTTATTTAAGAAATTGTTTCAGAGAAAGAATAATTACTCATGTTTTGGTAATTTTATAATATTATTTACGTTATAAATTTCATTATAAATAAAATAAAATTGACATTATTTATCCACAGTTAATTTGAAAAATTATCATGAATTGAGAAAATTCCGATATTATTCTCTAACATTCAGGTTTACCTCATATAGAAACGGCTTAAAGAAATGAGTAGTCAGCACATTAATGATATAAAAAGAGAAATTAAAATAAATTTTCATACTTGTGTATTTTCCCATTAAACTAATTAAATAAGTGATAGTTAAATATTGTCTGTCCTCACTTTAATAATTGAAACTCAACTAGTTGTAAATCCTCGTAGTTTATTTTCAGTTAGTAGACAATTGACGGTGCATCCCATCTTCAAGTCCCGATTCGGGCATTGTTGTTATAATGTCTTCACATAAACTTTATGTCTTCTTATAATATTATTTATTTAAGAGCATAGTCTTTATATAAACGCTATGGGTCCGATAATAACCTGCAGATGACACTACTTACATCCTACGGGAGTGGTTGTACCGACTACAGTGATGAGCCTGAGGACTCAACACCCGTCTTCCTGTTTTAGGGGTAGCATATCTTTACCATAATCTGGGCATCCCGGGCTCAAGTTCCAGAGCGGTTATGGTTGCTCTTCTTCTGTGCCCTTTCTGTGAGGTATGTGAATGTGCCTCTTGTAAAAAGGTATTGTGCGAATACAAGAGACACTTATCGGTTTAAATAGCTGCCATATCTGTCGGCGGTCGTGTAAAAGTTTCATCAGTAACAACAGAAAATAGTCAAAATAGTTTTCTTTAAATAGAGAAAGCGTTCAAATCTGTATTGTAAAATAAGTAATTGTTTATCATTTTGTTTTGAAGAAGTTAAATATTTAATCAGATTTGGTGACCCACTCGTTTGCTAAGAATATTGGTGATGATATCTCTATTTTCTTGTCTAATTATTTTTAAAGATCAATATGAACCTTGTAGTTATTCCATTTTATTAGCCTTATAACTCTTTCTTTTACTGCATTGGTAAACCATTATGCTGTAAGGTCCCATGATATTAAAGAGCGATTAAAAATATAACTATCTTATTTATCTTTTTGAAATGGTTTATTGTCTTTCGTCTCCAGAAAGCAATGTAATTATATTCCAACCTCCTCCGCACATCATCGATATCACAAGGTGTTGGATTCGCATATCTTCGGTTGGGAGTACCCCGCCTGCCGAAGAAATTCATGTGTGCACTTTTAAATCTGTCGTGGTCACAAAGCCATCCATGTTGAGAGTGATGTTACTGGGGACGCTGGTTCAGAGGTGATCGTTCTCTGATCCATGTCTGAATAACGATCAGTTCGTGAGTGAACGAAAGGCATGGATGAAGCTGAAACTGTGACACGAGGGTAACTAATTCGTATTCTTGGTTCTAGATGGCAGTACTGAAAAACAGGAGACATAAAAATGCCGGCTTAAAATCCCTGACATAGTCATTAGCTTTTCTTTAACAAATGCCATAAAAAGACAGTCAATAATAATTGCGAAAATACACATGCAAAATCTATCCCTATAATTCCAAATTAAAGTTTGTTTTAAATTGCGCATATAAGTAATAAGCAAATTATAAAAATGCATTTACAATTATCTCTTATTTGAAATTGAAAAATAACTTCCTTCTCCAAATAAAAACAAAATTTTATCAAAATTGCAAACTTTCAAAATATATTGATTTCCTTTTTATATATCATTTCACCTGATTTCAAATATATGAAGAAATATGCTTTAATTCTTCGCAGAAATTACTTCATAATTACCATTTTTTTAATCTGAGAAATCATCCGTTCTGTTTTATCATCACGATATGGCGCTTTAATGCGTATTAAAAGTGTAAGTTTGTCAACCATTGAAAATATGAAATAATAAACATTGTGTGATGTCTTCAAAAGATTATATGTGCATACTTTTTTTAAAATACCAGCAAGCAAGGAAAGGAATGAAGACACTTTTATAAAACTACGTATTTTAAATGAGAAAATTAAAGCGCATGAAAATTAGCAGATTAAAACAAAGGAAGTGAGAAGGGAAATAGTAATAAATGTGTAAAACTTAGTTAATATTACAAAAAAAGGAAAAAAAAATATTATCCTTATAATTTTCCCCCCATCATCTTAAATTTCTTTGAACCATTTCAGTAGAATTGAAATCAAAAACTGAAACGAATTTCTTCTTCATTTATTTTCCCTTTTTGGCACAGTCGTCTTCAGGAAACATTTGTGCGCAAAAGGAAAAAAAAAAAGTTTTTTTCTCTGGATATGGAGGAAAGTTTCTAAATGAGATAGATGGTACAATGCAATGACGAGCCATTCAGTTCCTCTTCTGGAAAAAAGACTACATACACCGGAAAGTGGTACGGAGTCACGCTTTGTTGGAATCGGATTCATGGGCGAAAGTTGCTACCGAACAAGATATCATGGTTGCATGAACTTGTTTTCTTTGTATGGCAACAGGAAAAGGCTTAGATTTCTATTATTTTTCGTATTATATCCGACATAAAAAATATATATCTTTTTTTATATGATAGAATAATGTAGAAGAAATGTGCAGTAATGGTAAATTATGAACGTCTAAATGGAAAATTTTAAATGAACTTGCAAGTTTAATCTACGTTTAACTACATATTTGACAACAAAATTTTATATTATTATAATAATATTGGTGTAAAAGGAATATAGTGAATAAAAAATAAGCACGAATTCCAAGCAACAATTTAAAATGCATAAAGATATTGAAAGCATAAAAAATTAAAGCATTTATAAATTTGTGTATATATGGAAAACTATCAAAAATACTACGTAAAAAGTGTAAAATAAGTTGACAAACAATTTGGAAAAAAGAAATACACAAAAGGGTAAAAAAAATAGTATAGTTCCTAAAAATATGTAAAAGTGTAAAAAAAAAAGTTTTAAAGGTATAAAGAGTATTAAATACAGCTTAAGAAAAAATTTTGAAAGTATAAAGAATATTTTATAAACATGTGTAAAAGCACGTTATTACCGTAAAATGTCTAAAAAAGAATAACAGTTTTTTAAACAGATTAGTTAATTACGCATTACCAAATGAACATAAGAAGAAAATGGACAAAGGCAGAGTGTTCCTAATAGTGATTGTATTATGGACATATTTTTATGAACAAATATGGTGTGATAACTCTTATCTTAATCGTAAGAAGCGGACATTTATTTTAAAGTAAAAAATACTTCAAAAGATGTTAACTACATTGTCAATTTTTTGAGTCAATAAAAGACGTCATTTAACTAGCGAGAACCCATATTAATACAGGAGAAAGATTACAAAATATGACAGTTAGACAAATCAGTAACAGGCCATTGTTTATTCAGAATAAAGGCATCCAAAAATATCAACACATCGCAATTTTAAAGAGTTTCTATAAGAAACTATCAACATTAATGTTTGAAAAAATTGATAAAAACGATAAATTGTAATTAGAAAAAAAAGAAAGTTAAACATTTAATTACCAAAAAACACTAAGAGATCTCTTTATCTCCTTCAGATCTGCGTCATCATCATGGTTTTGCTACTAAGACTTGACTATTAACTGATTTTTCTGAATAACATCCAAACAAAGTCAATCTGTCTTCTCATTTCTTCATTTTCCTCATTTTTATTATCAGTAGGCTATGTACTAAGTAATTACTTTATTTTCAAACCACAGTCACATACTAAGAAATCTTATTCCTATGTTATTATTATATTCCCAAATTAAGAACTCTGTGTTCAAGCACTTCGTGACACTTTCATAAAATCAGCAAATATAGTTATATTTAGTGAGCCATTCCTCATATAGAAACATGCTGAGAAAGATTATTCCACTCTTCGAAGACAATATTTAATAGCGTTAAGAAACATTACTGTTATTTAAGAAAATTACAAAGAGCACCTCCTGACAGTTTTGATGCTTGGCCTTGTCGATCATTTATTCGGGGAAACCAAGGAAATTCAATGTATCATATCATAATCAATTTGGGCAAATGAAAAGTAAGTAAAACGGATCGAAATTACATGTTTAAAATTCGATGTCTCAAAATATTCTGCAAAATAAGACTGAAAAGTCTTAGGAAACCATTAAAAAATTTATATATTATTAATTTATATACGTTTTAAAAAATATAATAAACATATGTTTTTATTTATACAAAAATTTCTTGTACCATTGCATCACGTAAATTACATTACTTTTTAGAAAGGAAAACACACGCGCACACACACATACATACATACACTGAAGTGACAAAAGTCATGGGATAGCAATATGCAAATATACAGATGGCAGTAGTATCCCAGCGAAAAAGTATAAATGCGCAGTTCGTTTTCCAGAGCTTTCATTTGTGTTCAAGTTATTCATGTGAACAGATTTTTCGTGATTTATGGCGGCACGACGAGAATTAACAGACGTTGAACGTGGAATGTTAGTTGGAGCTAGACGCATGGGTCATTCCATTGCGGATATCGTTAGTGAATTCAATATTCCGAGATCCACAGTATCAAGAGTGTGCCGAGAGTGGGAAATTTCAAGCATCACATCCCACCATGGACAGCGCAGTGGGCGACCACCTGCACTTAACGACCGAGACCGCCGACGTCTGTGTAGAATGGTCAATATTAATAGACACGCAGCACCTCGTCAAAAAACTGCAGGAATCAATGCAGGACGTACGAGGGGCGTGTCCGATAGGACTGTGTGGCGAAATTTGTCTTCCTTGGACTATGACAGCAGAAGACCGACTCGAGTGGCTTTACTGACAGCACGACATCGATTGCAGCGACTCTCCTGGGCTCGTGAGCATATCGACTGGTCCCTAGACCAATAGAAAACCGTGGCGTGGTCAGAGGAGTCCCGATTTCAGTTGTTACGAGCTGATGGTAGATTTCGAGTGTGGCGCAGACCCCACGAAGGCATGGACCCAAACTGTCAGCAAGGCACTGTTCAAGCTGGTGGTGGCTGCATAATGGTGTGGGCTGTTTTTACATGGCATGGACTCGGTCCTCTGGTGCAACCGAACCGATCATTGACTGGAAATGGTTATGTTCAGCTGCTTGCAGATCACTCGCAGCCATTCATGGACTTCACGTACCCACACAAAGATGGGATTTTTATGGATGAAAATGCGCCATGTCACCGGGCCAGAACTGTTCGCGATTGGTTTGAAGAACATTCCGGACAATTCCAGCGCATGATCTGGCCACCTAGATTGCCCTATATGAATCCCATCGAGCATTTATGGGACATTATCGAAAGGTTCATTCTTGCCAAAACTCCAGCACCATCCACACTTTCACAATTATGGACGTCTCTACAGACAGCATGGCTCAATATTCCTGCAGAGGACTTCCAACGACATGTGGACTCCATGACACGTCAAGTTGTTGCACTTCGCCGGGAAAAAGGAGGACCGACACGATATTAACAGTCATCCCCTGACTTTTGTCACTTCAGTGTACACATATTTTTATAAATTTAAATGTAAAAATACACATAATGCATGTGTTTTTTTACAATTAAATTTAAAACATTTTAATTTATAAGAAAGTTGATTTAATACTCTCTTGGATTTTTCTAACAATTGTTTGTAATTTTGTAATTTCAACAAGTATTTAATTCAAACTTCTGCCTTAAACATTTATTCCTTAATTAACAAATATTACTTTTACTTTTGCCGTATTATACCCTGCAAAGAAAAAATATATTTCACTCTTAAAAAAAGAATAAATAACATAATACAATAATAATATTAAAAGAAAAAATCCTTAAAATCAAAATTGAATTCAATAAGCTTACTTTCTAATTACTGAACATATTTAAAATTCCCGAAGGGAAACGAAGGCAGTGGTACCTACGAAATAAGTAATTATATTTCTTTATCGATTTTCTGCAAGTTGGCGTTTTTTCGTCATTTCGCATAAACCTTAATTAAATTAAGAATTCTTTTGTATTATGAATTACTACTAATGTTTTGTTTTGGTTCAGAACGTCTTATGAATTCGCTTTAATGAATACATTATTAATCTTGATCTATATATATATAATCACAAATATGGGATACAGTCTACATTCCTAATTAGATAGTATATTAAGGTTAGTAGCAGTAAATAAAAATACTGATGGAAAAAACGAGAGCAAAAACTGACCAAAAATGCACAGATGCAGTTTTTTTTTATGTTCATTAAATGACTTTAATGGTATCAGATGATAAGTTTTGACTTTATTAATTTTTTCTTGTGGGTCAAATTATTAATATAATTCTTCCCGTTTGCATTTTTAAGATGCTAAGGATAAATCATGGGCATCTAATTAAAAATTAATTTTTATTATACATTATTTTGCCATCGCCATTATATTTCAATAATTCAGCAAAGTTACCAATAATTTTGCACTTTTCTTATAAGAATATTTCGGAATTTTTGAAATTTTCTTTTGTAAAATATTTAATATAATTTTCAAATATAAATGACATAAATGTTTTTAAAAATAATTAGGTATTTCATCTAATACATTTAATCAATTCATTAGATAAACCGAAAATATAAATTCATATAATTCAAATTACCTCAACAAAAATTAATAAGACGGACTAAAATCATGAGAAAGAAAGAACTGGGTATAAAACTAAAGTTTAATTTTCCTTTATGAGGCACCCTCTCCAGCAGAAAGGTCATCTCAAAGTAAGTATGTGAAAATAGATATGTCATCTTAAATGTCATCAAAATAGGTATGTCATCTTAAATGTCATCAAAATAGGTATGTCATCTCAAAATAGGTAAAGCAGAGTGGTTGGTTCTCACTGCCATATTCTTTATATAAATGTCATGGGTTTGGCTATCCCCTGCAAATGACCTGACTTGCCTCCTACAGTAGGTTTGTTGCGAGGCCAGTAATTATCCTTAGAACTCAACTATAATTTCCACCAAAGCTATATCGTTCCGTACATTGAGATTTTTCAGATTTTCTTTAGGAGTGGTCGAGTTTTTATTCGGTTGCAGTTACCATTTATAATATTTTATGAATAAGAGTTCGGGCTAAATAATATTTTATGCTTGTTAATATAAATATAAAATGCCACATTATTTGTAAAACTTAGTATAATTGTTTGGAAACTGTAATTCTGAAATTGCATATGATTCATGATCAATGTAAATAGCCATGACCAATAGTAATACTCATTTTAATAACTGGAATTGCAGATGACCAAGATGAGGAATTTTTTTTATTTACTCAACATTTTGCAAAATGATACAACTGATGGGTGATGAAATAATTTGCAGTGCGCTTGCATAATTAACCAATTGCTTTTATCATAATTAATAAATATTTTCCTTAAATTCGTTTTCTTAAAATTTCACGAATTTCGCAATCTTTGATATACGACGATATCCTCATTTCTCATAATGTATTCCGTAGATTAAAATACATGACTTGTTACACTGACGGGAAGTCAAGAATAGGTTATTCAGTGAGGTGTTAAGAGACTTAAAATGACTTATGTTTGAAAAACTTTAAAAGTGTTGTTTAGAATGTAGTTTATATCTGCATTCAAATTAAATGATGTAACATTTAAGCAAAAATACATAAAATATAATGTCCATGAAAAGTTGGAGACAACGTAGGACATTAAAATCATATTTGAAAAACCTGCAATTCTTTCAACGAAAGTTAATTTTAATTTGAGATATAAGTTATATAAAAGAATTTCAAATGTAAAAATTTCTCAAATTCATATAAAAAATGTATTTCTTCACTCTGCCTTGTCCGCACAATATTTAAAAATGCAAATATTTCTATAAACATACGTGAGATATAACCTTATGAACAACGAATACATTTATGAATATGTTTTAGATTTAAGTTTTGGTATAACAAATGGTGTAGCAACTTCTATAATGGCAGTTTTTTTTATCAGTTTTTATTTTTTCAGAATATGATGTCTCACAACTGCAATTATTAGGTATCATAATTACTCTTTCTTTGAGTAATTATTTCGAATTTTTATTAAATGCCCTAACGAATGCATCAGTATTCCGCTATAAGTTATATAAAGGAATTTCAAATGTAAAAATTTCTAAAATTCATATGAAAAAAGGTATTTCATTGCCTTGTCCGCACAATATTATTTGGCTACTTGTACGTGGTAAAACGCTGTTATAACAAGAACTACCAATGAGTTATTAACCATACCAAAATATAAAGGTCCAAATCGACAAAGATTACAATTTTTGGAATATTTGAAATATGATTCATTTAATCACATGTTACAACGGTGCAAAGTAGAAATTTCTAGTAAAAATTATAATTTTTGAAACTTTTTGACTGGTCAATGGCGATATTAATCATGACAATTGGTGGAGGAAAGTAAAACTGTTCAGAGAAAACATATATAACATAATCATAATAATATTTGAATCAATGTTGGCTGCAAATTTTACGAGATCAGAACATATCAAGTTTTTATTGTTACCTTATGATAAGTAAATCGGGATGTGCATTAGAAACGCACATTCTGTTATTGCTGCTTGTGCACTTGTCACCTGTGGATGACCGAGATTTTAACTTTTGCCGTAATTTCTGAAGGTGAAGGACCCTATTCAATCAAGAACAGAAGTCCGGCTTCTAATTCATATGATGATACGCTCACATACTCATATCGTGGCGCTCTTTTACACACCTCACAGATAGAACACTGGTAAAGAGCAACCACGTTCGAATCAATACTCGAACCAGGGACGCTTCGGATAACAAGGAAGGCACTCTACCCCTATGCCAAGACGCCAGCACGGGATTTCTTTTTCTTGAATATTCATTGGAGTTCAGTTTAAATACAGTATGTTTCAAAGCTTATGGGCCCAAATTTAAAGAGTAAGAGTAAACATCTAAACAAGCAACTTTCACCGAGTAATGCCTGGGTGGAGAGCAATCAATAAGCCTCTAGGAGGTATCCTTTACTGTCAGATGAAGGAACAAAATACCAAACGGTTAGAGGAGGTACTGAATAATTTCATTGACGACTTGTTTGGCGAAATTACCCATTAGGGGGAATACATCTTGACCCTAGGACAGGGCGCCAAGACGCATATTCTTCCAATCTAAAAGTAGGGAGTTTTTTTTCAGATCATTAAGGCAGAATTTTTTTTTTTATTATTTCCATTTATATTAATTTTTAGCATTGAAAAAAAAGTCATCTTTTAAATCATTTCTTAGAAAAAAACGAAACGTTTTAAAACAAAAAATATTTTATAGCATCTAAATTCAGCAATAAAATTGAAATTCATCCTTCATCGATAAATATATCTATATATCTGGTAAAATCTTCGAACTTAATTTTAAATTTCACTTATCTTTCTTTCTTTTTTACTTTTTCAAATAAATTTGGAAAAATGTTTCTTTCCTAGATACATTTACTACTGCCACGAATAAGCAATCTACCTAAAAGCATTCGTCTACAAATCTATAAAGTATAAGTAAGCATCTGAATTTTCAAAAATACATCAAGCATGTTTGCAGTAAATCGCAATATGAGTTATTGCAAACATGAGCTCCACAGAATTGAACACTTTTTTTTGAAAATTAGGTTAGCAAATGGGGTTTACGCAGCCAATAGGTCATTCAGCCATATTATTACTTTCCTGCATCGTATACTCATCTTGCATTTGAATTCACTCAGATATTGAATTTCAAAATAGTGCTGAAAATTTGAAATCTCATACTTAAATGTATAAATAAACATAGTAAGTTATCCCTTCAATTTATTACTTAACTATCTTATTACCACGGATGTTACCAGAATATCAAAAATAAATTGATCTAAAAAATGGGCCTCTTTTTTAATAGAATATATGAAAAAACAGTTTTCTATGTTAAAAAGTGATGTGTAGATGTAGTATAGACGTCTTTAAGTTATTTTCAATAGTATATTGCTTAGATTTGAATATTGAAAACCTGCAATAAAGAAATTGTATTTTTCTATTAAGCTGATACTATCTTAATGATGTTTTATCTTATTTCTGTTTAAAGTATTGGTTTCATTAAATACATTGTGATTATAAAAAATATGCAGATATATGAAACTATAATTACCATGTCTATCTATAGGAAAGGAATACAATTTAAGTTCAAGGTAGTTTGAAGTATTCATTGATGAAGTCACATAAAAAGCAACAATGAAACAATTTCTGTTGCAGTGATAAATTTCAAAATTTTCAATGAGCAACACCAACTTATTTTATGAGAATTGTTGTTTATATATGTTCTTCATAGCAGAAATATTTAAGCAGTGAGCAAATCCTACCAGTGGCACAAAAATCACCAGCGCTATACTGATTAAGAAGGGGGAAAAAAATAACAGCAGGGAAAAAACTTTAAAAAAACATTTATTATGTTTCACAAGATTTCTGCTTGACTTGCGTCAACCATGATAGTATTTTGCATATTTTTGCAAATGGTGCCTAGATTCAAAGCAGATTCCATGACAACAAGGGTCTGTGAATCTTCAAGTCTCTGTAAAGTATACTATAGCTGTTATCTCTTTTCTTCTTAATATGTATAGCAAGAGTGATATTACGTCTACAGTTGCTGTTCCAAAGCTATGTATTGTATTTTGACAAGAATAATAAATTAAAGTTTTAAAAAATGTTTTTGTAGTATGAAAATGCTGAAATTCTATTATTGTAACTACAGTTTTTCATATAATTATTGAGAGCACATCTCGAAATACCATGAACCAAAATTTTATTTCCTTCATTTTAACAGTATGAAAATTATAGTCTCATATATCAAGTTTTTTTTTTAAATATAATCTCAATGTTTATCAATAGTGCAAAGGAGTTCATTGATACAAGATGCTTTCATCTGAATTGATTGCATTAAACAATAAAAACAATGTTTATTGCTTTTCAAAAAATATGGAATATTTAGCTTCATTATCATCTTATTAAGTTTAAAAGTTAATTAAATAATTAAAGGATATGCAATTTCATCTTATAGAATAAATATTCATCTAGTTTAGATTTTTTGTTTAACAATGTTTTCAAACTCTGAAATATATTTTTAAAAATTAATACAATAATATTGAATTTGCTGATAAATTTTGTATGCAGTCCTTAAATAGCCGAACATTAATTAATCTAATTAATTATTATTTTATAAACATTTCTAAATTTTGTGCATATGTTTATACATTTACCAACTCATTGACTGCAATAAAATATAAATATTTCAATAAACAGAAATTTCTTTCAGAGCTCACGGTATCTTCGATGTTCCCAAACTATTGGGTAAAATGTGCTTCAATCGGGAATTTAGAAATCAGACTTTATTTCCTTTACATCAATATGCAACTTTCATTCATTCTTTAGAATAAGCAGATGTGAATAACTCTGTCACTAAAGGAAAGATGCCATATGACGTAAATAGTCACGTGATGCTGACAGTTTGTTTCCAGTAACGATTTGTTTTGACACTTTCTACTTAGAAATGATTAATTTCATTGCTGTAATGTGAATTCTGACATTTGCGTCGTTTTGATTTCGTCGTGACTAAATTTGTCTGAAAACCTTTCACGGTATTATGTAATTGGATGAAGAATTATGTCAAAAATTAGCAAAAGAAGAGTTTCTTAAATTCATATCAAATAGCTTTAAAAATAAAAAATAATAATATTATTTTATTCTCAATACGAAAAAATGAATATTTGCTTTTATTTTTTAGTTAATTGATATAAAAGAAAGAACAAAAAAACATTGTCACGAATTTGTAATGGTACTTATCCGCATGAAATATTCCATCTTAAGAAAGATCGTTGTCCGGTCAGACCTTTGTTTAATGATCGAGTGCCGTTATTGCCCTTAGAGTTTGGTCACAAACTTAGGGACTATTTGGTTACTGGGCGACGAATTTGGCGATTTTGGTGATAAAATAAATAATTCTGAAAACAATGTGGATTTTCATGATTCCTCCAATAGGAACTGAGATGTGCTTAGATACTCTCTGATTGGTCCAAAAGCTTCTAGGAACGCCTCCTTGGAAATATAAAAGGCCTGCACTCTCAAGCGTAAGTCGTAACATCGCATTCCGTCTCCAGCCATGGAAGGGGACGGACGTTCAGAATGCTCTCGCTCGAGCCCCGTTTCTGGCGGTAGCCACACCTTTGCTGACACTGTCATAGAAGAAATGAGGAGAAAAATTAGGCAGGAAAATGATAACACACACTGCTGGGACGATAGATTAATAAACTATTACAATTCACCAAACCACTCCCAATACACTGGAAGTATAGCAGGTGATAACTCCAGTCCGGAAAAACCAATGGAAATAGAGACCCCTACCAACACTACATATATGAAAAGAAAAAATGCATCAAACTCAGCAATAATTGACCAAGATAACTCTAGAATTAAAAGACAAACCATCGATGATGGATTCATATAAGTCTCGCAGAAAAAATCAGCAAAAGCCCAAAAAATAGAAGAAAACAAGACAGAAATCCCCACCAATAACAAATTCGAAGCACTTCAACAAGAAACGACGTAAATCAGAAAAAATGTTCCTGCCATAAATCTCAGCTTATCTAACCACTACAACCTAACCCTACAACAAAAACACAGCGAATTTCCCGATGTAGAAAATCGATACTCCAACAACTACATAGTTATCCAGCCATCGACCCCCCAGTAAAGAAATGAAATTATTAAGTTCTTAGATGAAAAAGGTGAAGATTACGTCCTATCAGAAAGTATAGAAGAAAGACCACTGAAAATAATTATCAAAGGGCTCCCTGGTAACACTGACATTGAAGATATCAAAACTGCATTGACCAAGAAAAAATACCAAGTAAACAGAATGTCATAACTCAGAAATTATAGAGACAACAAGCCCTACCCCCTATTTCTAGTCGAAGTGAATAAGAACCAAAACGCCCTCAACATTTATAATGAAAAATCCCTTCTACACCACCGAATTTACATCGAAACTTATAGGAAGAAACCTACCGCTACCATCTGCTACAACTGCTCCAGATTTTCCCACTCTGCCATAAATTGTAGAAAAATACCAAAATGCATCAATTGCGGGAAACCACACCAGACGAGAGAATGATCGATCAAGGAAAGAATCGCAGAACCGGTATGTGTTAATTGTCATCAAAAAGGTCACCTAGCAGCCTGGAAAGGATGCCCGAAATACCCAAAGCTGGCAATCAGACAAGGACGCCTCACATATGTACAAGTCACCAAGAGATCGGAAACTACAAATAATCACTTCGCCTCCCCAAGACCGACTCAGCATCACCCAAAGCACAATCAACAATCCACACGAGAAGCGGACGAACACCCAACTTTGGAAACCAATAGACTGGAGGATTTTAATGATATCATAGAAATAATTGCTGTTTTTAAAGAACTAAGAAACCTACTAAAAGAATTCCCTGGACTAATAAAGAAGGGAAAATTAGCGAGAGAAGCAAAAGATCCACAATCTAGAAAACTTATCATCTTAAATGCACTTATGGAGTAATCTCCATCTCCCGTCTCGAGACTCTACATCCCGATTGGCCACCCCGAAACAACCACTTATCCTCCTCCCTGAGAACGCTTCTGATTGGTTCGCCACCCACCTACACCCCTCACTTGGCTGTTTCTACCTGTTCTATACTCATTCAAGCTTCGGCACTCGACGTGTTAACATCTCTCCCTACCTCTCAAGAGTATCAGGGCAATTTATTGGAAGTCATGTCGACTTTATTTATCAGATCGGGAATAAGCCCCTGCCGGGGCTAGGCGCCCCGTCAACCATTCTCTGAACGCGTAAGTCGTAACGAATTGTAGTCGGAGTTGCCGAAATGTAATGAGAAAATAGCGAGAAAAATGGCTGATGCCAGCGTGTTGTGAAAGCAGCTTCGAGTCATGTGTGCCAAGTAGCAGTTTAGTGGTAGTGACACAGCTAAAGGTATGGACAGTTAGAAGTTTCAGCAGTCTGCAGAGACTGTAGAGTGAAGGTCCGAGGATCTCCTCTCCTGTTGAATTCTGTTTGGCTGCTTTGTGCGTGGTGGACGTTGTTACTACCGGATTTGTACTTTTGATCTATTGTTGTTGTTGTGTGTTACGGTGTTTTTGTCTCGGCAATAAATATTTATCGTCATTGTGTTGTCCTGTCTTCGTGTAAGTAAACGTCGTCGTGGTTTCTCCCCGAGGCCTGCTGATTGTATTTTCTACATCATACACTCACTACAAGCGAACCCGGCTGTGGAAATCCTTAACAAAGTATTAATTAACAGTTTAACATCTTGATGTAATATTAGGGCTTATTCTAAGATTTTTAATATTTAGATGCTTTTTATCAAAATATATGATATATTCAACAAATATATAACTATAATTTTTAACAAAAGTATTGTGGTTCAAAGTAGTTTGTTCATTACAAATTCAAAGAGCATTAGTCTTTTTTGATGACAAGATGTTATTTCACATATGATGTTATTAATATTTATTTAATAATCGTAAAATATTTTGATGAAATACATCGCATTATAGGAAAAAGAAATATGTTTTAAATAAAATTTGTGCAATAATTGAATTGTTTCCAGTTTCATGAAAAGAATAACTATTACTAATTGAAGATTCACAATATTAAGATAATCATAAATATAAAGATGTGATTCCTGGATAGTGAATCTAGATTTTAGGAAAATGATAGTTTCAATAAATAATATTTACTGATTTTTCCCATTGAAATATATCATGTTTATCCTGATTAAAAATATTAGTTTCGCCTATATATAAGCACAAGAATGCTTAAAGTATCCGACTACGTTGAAAACACTGGTATTCGACCACATTGGCGATTTTTAAAAATAAGCGTTATTTTTTGTAATTCGGACTTTTCTCTTTCCAAAAAGTTTGTTTTTTCTTAGAAAAGGAAAGTCTAACCAATTATCCAGAGGAATTTTCAGAAAATTTTATTTTTCAGCTTAAATTCGTCTTTAACTTCAATTTTAATTTTCATAAAAATTATCCACCATTAACATGATATCCCGAAAACTAATAGAGGTATTAACCTAAAAATTTCAGAGTGTGTTTTATATAATATAGGCAATTAAATGAACCCAAAGTTTTATTGTTAGCGAAATACTTTTTCATTTATAGGTATTTTTAGAAAAATTAAGTTGCGAATTTATAGAAAAAAATGCATATATGCGTATGTTTGTACCCGTAACTTTTTTGCATCTCAAAAAGGTTCTTAGATTTTGGTTCATTTCATTCATCATTATATACTATAACTTGTGTACAAAGAAAAATAGGATTGCTTCATTACAATTTTGTGTAGAATGTTAACCATTTTGGTTAAATTTCACTAAAATTTATCACACATTTTCCTATTTCTCAAAATATATTATATTCTCCAATAATATTTTTGTATTTATAGTGTTTATAATTGACAATACATCAAAAAACCAAGAACAGTTTTTAAAAAATCAAATTTTTCAAAAATTTTCCTTCGAATGTAGTCAGTTACCTTAAAATATTAATTTAATTCTGCACATATATCTAAGAATATTTAGGAAAAATATTCTTTTAGTCGAAAATTAATTATTCTTTAACTATCCATTTTTAATGAATTCTTTTTACAAAGAAATTATATAAATAAACACACGTTATTTTAATTTTTAAGTTGATACGTTAGCTAAATATGAGAGCAAAAATGATGAGCATATTGATTTAATGTTGTGTATGTTTCCAGAAAATTTTATTATCACTATTCCTTTACTCAAACATTATTGATTCTTTCTTCCAAATGATAATATAAACATTTTGTGAATGTGAAGAATTTAAATAAATAATAAAAATTATTTTG
>JAPMOQ010007088.1:96914-108377 GCA_026543055.1 Argiope trifasciata
AATTCGACTCGAATAGTATTAATTCTTCCTTTCAAATGATAAGATCAGCATTTTGTGAATTCTTTGTATGACAAAATTAAGTATATCAGCATATATGATTGTCGTTATTTGTAATACATTGAAAGTATACAGGAAATGCAATCGCATACTTTTTCAACTTATTTCTTCATTGCATTATTAATTCACAGATGTATATGTATCTATTATATATTAAAAAAGGGTGGTCAATTTTTTTGCTTTATGATATTCTTTAAGGCCCTCATTAAGGAAGAAATGTTTCAAAAAGTTTCGATATTTTATGGACTGTCCGAAAATAAGCTCTTTATTTCGTCCCCTGAAACGTCAATATAAGGCTCTCATTTATAAAAGATTTATGGCATAGGGGATATTACAGCGCAAAAAATTCCATAATAGAATTTAATAAAGGTCTATAAAAATCTCAAGGTTTATGACTGGCCTTTATCTTCTTTCATTTTTTCCCAATATCTTCATTTGGCTTTTAAAAACATCGCCAAGAATATTTTGTTATCTTGTATACTAATAAATTGTAATTAAATTAAGTATATACAAAATAGCGAGGGCAATAAACTATTTTTTATTAAATAAATGAAGTGTATCAAAATATATGAATTTACTTAATTTTTCTCATTTAGAACTTCATTAACTTTTGGAATATGAGATTTTAAATCGTTATAGGTTAGAGATATAATATAATCGAATAAATTCATTTTTGCGAAAAAATATGAGAATGAATGATAAAATGAATTAACGATTATTTCATTTATTCATTTTAAACATTTCATTTATTCATTTTATTTTATTAATAAATGAATTTATCGCGTTAAATGTAGCATATATGTTAAGTTATAGTAAACATTTTAGATTTATAAATATATTTTTCAATTCCTACTATCATTTCACACTCTTTCTATATATACTTATTATAATATTCTTATTTAAATACTTTGTTAAAATTTTCAATTGCTAATAAAAGGCTCTTAATTCATCCAGTTAAATTCAAATACATTTTTTAAACTTGGAATGGATGACATTTGATGACAAATGATAAATGTTTTCTCAAATATTATGTAATTCATCAAATTTAATAAAATTTTAATACGTTAAATAGAGTTTTAGCGGTTTGTAAGAAACATTGAAGCCAACAGGCACTAATTGAAAAGATAAAATGCAAGGATTTCAGTATTTTTCATCTGTTGGTGAAGAATGTGAATTCATTTCTTTCAATGAGAACTTATAGACCACGATCAGGTTCATAAGTTAAAATGAAAAAAGAGAAAGCTAATAAACAGTAACAAGCAAAGGTGATAACTATATCACTATAACCAACACTATATTTAGGATGGAAAATGAAAAAATTCGCTTTTTATTTTGATACTTAATATTGTGCTTTTATAGCATGTATATATGACAAAATGATATATACATATTATAATTCTGTCATATATACATATGTCAGAATATTTAATTCTATTATATTCTGTAATTATATAATTTTACATTGAATGTAATTATTTTAATAAGGAGTAACTAAAAATTTTCTTTGTTAACCAAAGTAGAAATTGAATAGATTTTTTTATTTATTACGTGATATATTTGAAATGCAGAAAGGTTGAAACAGAATTTGCAGTTGAAGAAATAATAGTTTTTAACAAAAGTAAGAATTTATTGCAAAAATAAAATCATGTTTAAATTTTCATTAGAGGACAATTGATACCAGCGTAAAGATTTGTTTCATTAATTTTTGTGCTGGAGAATTAATTTAATTTTGTCCCATGATTCTTGTAGAATCTTTTTACTTGGTACCAATCTTGTTTTCTTGCATGTTATGATAATATTGGAATCACACGCTATTTTAATAAAGAATGCCTCCATTGTGTTCTTCAATAACAAAGAACATTTCTTTTGCCACTGTGGTACCCGGAGTGACCAACCCATTCATCAAATCTTCATTAATCTTTAAGTATTCAATGCTCGGAGACAAGACCGAAATATTGCATTCATTAATTACTAAAATGCTTTGTAGGCTGAAAGCTATTGGAAAGAAAATATTGGATGAAAAATGGGACAAACGATTTTTGTTATTCAGTTAACTAAAAACATTAACTGGTCATAAATTTTAAAAATATCTATACAGTTTCAATAACTTTTTATGTTTACTTTATAATTATTCATTATTAATATTGGAATCAAAACAATAAAACAATGTTACCAGGAAAATTAGGACATTTTTAAGATTAATGAGTCTAGTATGTCTCAAACAACTGATTTCCCGTTGAGGAAAGGGATAAAGGAATTTTTATTTATATTTATTTATCACAGGAGGTCTTTTTACGAGAAAAAGAACTCATTTTTGCATAAAATTCAGTTGTTTCCTCTAAACTGAATTTAAATTATCATAATGCGATACATCATTTTAATTCGACCTTTGAGCAGCTTTGCAATATTTTTTTTTATTCATCAACAAGGATGAATAATTGTTTGCTTTTTAAAAGAATAATAATTGTATTTCAATATTTTTGCAGTAAATTTAATCGAAAAGGCAACCTAATAATCGGTTTCAAGATTAAGTAGAATTTACTCCTATCCTATTTCTTTTAGTTCTAAATAAATTATTTCCGGAAATGAAATTCAAGCATCATAATTAACTAAAAGTTTCTGAGGTGTTGTAACATAACAGAAAATGCTTATCTGTTTACCACCACATTTTAGTTTCTGTCACATCTTGAAAATTGCAAATTCTGCATCTCGGTTAAATGCCTTCATGCTTTCATTCGTCAATATGCCTTCAGAAATTTTTCATGGTCTACGAATCTATTACAAATGTTAGTGCAATAAAAACCCTCCTCTATACAAAAAGTAAGATATTTCTACTTCTGAGAAAATTTATATAATAAATTTTCGTTCTTAATGTGTATCTGTTTTTATACTTGCTTAGATTTCACAAGCGGTGCACATAAAAGATTCTATGAATTAAATTTCATCGTCAATTTTCTTAAGTGTTACCATAAGATTACTGTTGCTTCGTTTTTTTTCTCATTAGAGTTGCCGACTAGTCTTCTAGCACTTCATTTCACGAACTCAATGCCGGAAGTAAAGTTAAAGCTTATTTTAGGTAGGGAAAAAAGAAAGCACGTATAGATGTTGCTGTTTGATTATTCGTAAACTTATTTACAATTCAGTTTTATTAAAGCTTAAGCTAAAAGTTAAGAAATAGATTAAGGAATAAATACTATTTTCCTAGTCTCGAGAGTTTTGTGTAACTTTTATTCGTTCAAGGGTTTAGATAAAAAAGCGTCTGAAAATAATAATGTATTTTAATAATATACAATAATATGCAAATATTTTAAAAATAAATGATAATATGCAATATATTTTTTATGTTAAACCGTTTAATTCATGGTGTAATTAATTAGTAATCAAATATATGTTAAAACTTACTCATAATACTTCATTCATATTATTTAACTTGCATCAATATTATTTTCTTACCAAACAAAAATAGCTAAAAATATCGAATATATTAAGAAAACCTATTTTAAGCAAATGGCATTCTAATTTGCATATATTAGAAAATATTTATATCTTTATAAGTTATTTGATCAAGCGCATCTTTAGAAGGCAAGCGCCTATTTGGGATTATACATCATGAAAATGAAATCAAATGAATGCGCATTTTATTTCTACTTAGAGATTTTTGTTGTCATTTCAAAATAAAATGCTCGCAATTCAAATGTCTGTGTAATATTATAAATTATAAATGTGTCTTCAAAGTAAAAAAGCTATCTTCAAATAACGTTAGAATACATACCATTAAGTTATATACCATTGCCTTTTATTAATGTATTAAAAGACTAATATTTATATTTAAATATAAATAGTAGCCGTAGGATAATATTCGTATTTAAACATGTTAAACTCGCGCTTCATACACTTGTTTGTTAAACTCGCGCTTCATACACTTGTTTGTTAAACTCGCGCTTCATACATTTGTTTTTAACTACTTATATATTTATTATAAAAGAACGGCATTATTCCACGGCATTTAGAGTATTAAATATTTTATTGGCACTTAAATTTATTCTAATGTATATCAAAATTTTCTTCAAAGTAAAAAGAAAGTGATGTTTCCTTTGTCATGTATATAAGAAAAAAAAATAACAAAAACAACATGTTCAAAATGATAAGACAGGCTAAATAAGTGTAAATAAAACTTATTACACTGTTTCAAGAAATATTTCATATATTTAGCAATTTCTAATATGAATTCAGTAAAATGATAAAAATGCTTTATTAAGGCCTCTAACATATTTTTCCTTTCTATTTAGAAAAGTTTGCTACATTTCGAAATTCAAGAATACTCTTATTATTTGAAAAAATGTTTGATTTAAAACATATACTAATAAACCGATAATGAAGCACAATTTTAAAATCTATAAAATATATTAATATTAATAAAATATTTCTTGTAGCCTGTCAGATTACTTTTATCTCTTTGAAATACTTAGAAAAATACACCCTTACTTTTATCAAGCTCCGAAATCAGGGCTTTTTGATAGCGACAGATCCATCAATAATCTGCTTTTCAGAATATGATTGAATTTCGAGCAAACCACCAGCTGAAGGAGCAGATGCCATGTGACGTAAACTGTCACGTGACTTTGGCAGTTCGTTTCATTTTCCAAGTTTGAAAACGATTTATTTCATAACTGCTCCGAATTCTGCTTTTATGAAACTCAAAGTTTTAGGAAAGCATTTTCTGTCGATTAAATTAATCAGGATTCTGTTGTTATTAGTTTAGAAATTAAAATTGCTGTCACCAATAACACTATAAATTACTGTCACCATAAAGAAGAATGCAGTTTTCATGTATTCTCAAGTTTCTAAAGATAAGAGAAGAAAAAACTATGTTATTTTTATTACTCTTTGAGACAAATAATATAGTAGTATGAGTGAATAAAAATATAAAGAAACGTATAATTAATATTGCTGTGACTACAATTTTAAAAAATGTAGATTAGAAAAGAATTATTTTGCTTAAATTTTTATGTATTTCAATATTTTATTTTAATGCTCAAATTTACCTTTTAATTGATCATCATAAAAATAAACAGTTCATTCAGCTTTTATACATTGAAAAATTAGTATATTTTAAGTAAAATTAAGTAGGAAATATTTCAAAAACTATACAAATATATATTAACATTTTAAAACATGCTATTTTTTAAAAAAAATATTTAAAAATTGATTAAAATTTTTGAAATTATTGAAATATTTATTTTTAAAAATATTTAAATCATATTTACATTCCTCATCTACAATAATTATGATGAGGTGAATTTAAATAAATTTCAATGTATTTAGAATATTTAAATTGCCTGAATTTTTAATTATTGATAAAATTTATAATGGGCAATCAGACGAAAATGAGACAGATGGAAATAAAGTAAATAAATTATTTTTTTAAGTAATTACCAAAACTATTAATAAATTTATCGCACTATAAGACAAGATGTTCAATAAATTCTTGAAAACGTTTACGGTTGCCAGGGAATCATGATTGTTCCAAGGTGTGCTCCCCTTTGTAAGAATATTGCACCTTAATTCATACCTTCAGGTACAAAGCTGCAGTAAATAAGGTGAGCAATTTTATGAATGTAGGGCCACGTAAACCTTTCTTCAGAGCTTTAAAATTATTTAAATGGCAAGGGGAGATATCTGGGCTGTAAGGAAAATGTGTAAGAGATTTTCTAATAGAGTTTATTTCACTCAAACTTACGCATGTTATGTTTATTCGTAATTCATAGCAAACATTCGGGTATGACTCTCCCTCTCTGATACTTTTTCTGCAGCAAAAATGTATATTTCAACAGATTGTTCCCCTTCTCTGGTCTCCATAGTGATGTCGGACGCATACATGACTCACTGACTTCATTTTAAGTATGCCTAACAGAGAAATGACTGAGTGGTGAACAGTCATTCTGTACATTCATGATTCCCAATAGACACTTTTATTCACTGACATTCCTATGCTACTAACTTCTGTGATATAGTTATTATATAGACTTTTCCAATTTTATTTGACTGCCCAGTATAAAAACAAATATATAAGAGAAATGAATATGCGACACTATAATTCTCATTAAAATTTGGCTCTTAGCCCAAAAATATTCCCAAAATAACAGTTTTCTTCATTTTTTAACAATTTTTTTTCTTTTGATTTGAATTGTTTTTAAAATATAATACATCATATGCCTGAAAATAGTTGTATCAGATCGTATATTCTTACTTCTATAGACGTATAAGACAAGAACAGATTTTCCAAAGAATGATAAAGGGAAAAATTGATTAACGATGTAGTCCTCTCAAAAATTCAATAAAGCGAATGTGAAATAAAAAAAGCTACAAAGCTTTAAGAACTGCAGCTGAGAGTTTTTATGAATCTTTTCGAATCGTCAAACGATCCCATGGGAGTGATTCCAGATTCATTTACTCTTTTTTTCTCGGAGGGGTGGGAGACAGAGTTGCTGCTGGTGATTTTATATTCACAGCCCTCGTCAGAACGGCTCGAATGCCTACCGAAATGGAAAAACGATATTTTGATGTCAGATAAAAGAGTCGTTTGAAGTTGAAAGTCGACGTCAGGAACTATTAAGCCTCATCAAAAACAGAATCTGTATGCTATTGCTTTTTTCTCCCCAAAACGGAGCTGTATTGAACGCCTTGATTAAATCAAAGACACCAAGTATGTTGGAGTCAGATATTCTGAAGAAGATTCAATATTCTTGTTTCAAACTGAAAAACATTATGCTTTTGATAAATATTTTGATGCTACAATATAGTTAGGTTCTTCAATTTTTCATTTTAACACTTTCTTGAAATATAGTATTTTTCCTGTTTTAGGAAACATTTATTTTCCTATTTCTTGAAATAGGATATATGATAGAATGTTCTCTCAATTTTTAATTGTGTACAGCATTATTTAGAGAATCGAAATCATGTTTCAAATTGAAGTTTTTTAAATATTTCATAAACAGATTAAATTACATTAAACTTCTATGAAAAAAAATTATGTTTCTTCATTTTGTTTTAAGAAAATTAATGGTTTATCAAAATCTTAATCAATTAAAAATACCAATTTTCACTATAATTAGGGATTAGATAATATAAAAACAAACTTTTTTAAGACTAAAAATGATTTTATTAGTTTATTTTTAGAAAGGAATTTTTAGATGTTGTAGAATTAGGAAATTGTACTTAATTTTCATTCTTTATAATCATAGTTTTTATAAATTCTTTACTTAATTTCATAACAATCATATATCTAGATAATTTTAAAAATGGAATTAGGAATATGTCACATGAAATAAAAATATTTAACGAGACACTGTCGAATATTCATTTCATTGTTTTATAACTCACCAATAGATTTTCAGTACAACATTTTTAATTGTTTGATTAAGAAACTCGTTCCTCCAAATGATAACTTATACTTCTGTAAATATGTGGAAAACTAAATTATAGAGAATAATTGTTCATGATTTGAAACATATTATGCCAACTGAGGTTACGAGTTATTAAAAATAGTAAAATTTGGATCTTTAAGAAGTGGAAGAAATTTCACATTTTTTTTTTTACTTTGTATTTTTAATTTTATACTTACTAATATCATATGTTTTTAATGAATAAAATTTTTAGTAGAAGTTTATACTATAATCTACCGGATTTTCCTCGTATTTAGAAAATTTATTTAGTACTTGTCACCTCTGCTAGTCATTTGCCTTGCGAAAGCTATTGATTATATTTCATATTTTTAAAATGTTGATATATTATTTCTAGCTTTTGATCTCTTCAAATTATCAATCATTAAATCTATATTATTTTAATTGTTGGAGATACAGTTTATAAATTAATTTCATACACTATGTAGTGGGCAGCACCTCGACAACATAGTGCTATGGAAAACAAAATGTGCAATTTATGTCTCATATATATTTCACATTTTACATTTCAGCAACTAATATTTATGAGAAATCTTTAGTTTTTAAAAATTAGAAAATACATTTATCAAACTTATAAAATGTATTCCAGAAAATATTACTAAATTACTTATTAATTCCAGAAATTACTAAGTCAGATGGTTGAATTTTTCAAAATTCAAAATATTTTATGTTTACACAATTTGCATGGTATTATAATCTGTACCATCTCTATATCTAAGAATGGAGGAAAGTTAGCAAATCTATCATTACATTATAAGTTTTTCACTAATTTCAGATAACAAATATTTTTTGTTTATTTTATTAATATTTTAAGCACTAATCAATTGGAATTTGATGATGTATAAAAAATTAGATTCACTACGTTTAGTATACTTCAAAATGACTAGAAAGTACAGATATTTCAATCATTGTGTTTCAGAACACATTTTTAATGAATATAAGTACATCCACGAGTTTCCTGTTTGCGGCTATCCGGCTTTCAAGTTATCCGGTCTAGTTTTCTTTTAGCATAATCAAATGAGAAAAATAAGGCGTTGTAGCCGTAACTGATTTCTTTGGCCCCCTAGCGGCCTCTGCCATGAATAATCAGTCAAAATCTTGGAAACAGGCGCAAAACATAATGTTGCCCCTGATACTTTAATTCAGATTTGTTAAATGTTATTGTTTTAAATAGTTTTGCCCCATTGTAAATCATGTCCTTTTATTCATTAAATATATTTTAACTTAATTGGCATGATTTATTGATTTTAATCGCCTTCCCTGAAATAATTTAAATTTTGGCGCCCTTTTAGTCACAACATTTATTTACGGACTTTTATGAAATTTAAAAAAATGTAGGTTTTGTCTTATTTGGGGTTATGTTTCATATATTTATAAGTGAAAATTCAAATTAGTTTGAGACAGTTTTCTTAAGAACTAGGCTTAAAAGTTACGTGAACGTTATTTGGATTTATTTTTGTCGCTGTAGTATTTTTGTTAAAATGTGAACAATTTATTTATTTTTTTTCTAATAAATTCTTGAAACGAGCAGTGCAGTATATAAACTGCCAGTACAGAGTCCTCTGTTTTAAATCTACACGCTCCTATCAACTGCTTTTATGATTCGCTAGGCCAACTTACTGGCATAGGGGTCGCTCATCTTCCCCATGATTTGGGCGTCCAAGGCTAGAATCCCGATTCGTGCATGGCTGTTCTTCCTCTGTTCTATCTGTGAGGTTTTCTGCAGGCCTTCAAAAGAAAAAAAAACTCAGCCAAACACTGCATATTTACAAAAGGAAAAAAAAAGTATTGTTACTTTTATATTTTACGGGCGCAAGATGTCGTCAATGTGAGCCAATCGCAAGTCAGTCGCCAGCAGAAGCAAATAGCAAAAGAAATGTAGCCAATGTGAAAAAAACGCAAACAAAATCGCCAAGTATAATTATTCATAATTTGATGAAATTTTGCCTTTTTGGCGATTTTTCACTTTTGGCAACTAACAATTATTTGGCGATTTCACCTGTATAACGGAAAAGTACCAAATTATCTCATAACTTTTGTTGTTATCACAGAAATATGATTTCAACAACAATTTCATGACTGCATTGTTTTGATAGTAATAATATGTTTCTATTACACCCAAATAATGCTTTTTTCCTGAAAATTTGCTATTAGTAAGGCAAATATTAGATCCAAAGAATTCATTAGGTTTAGACTAGCTTTATGTTATTTCTTTCGAAGTCAAATAGTTTAACGGGAATCATAGCAATGTAGAGAAGGAAAACAAATATATAAAAATAAGTTCAGGAGAAAAAAAGAATTAAAAATTTTTGCCAATTACAGATTCAGGAACAGAATTTTCAAAAGCGGGGTCTTGAATCTAGGATCTTAAATAAATATTAATGTTAGCATAGTTTTATAGCGAAAGGCTTTTGAAATTTTATGCTGTTTGATAACATTTCTTCACATTTCACACGACTGCAAAAAAGCCTTAATTTTCGAAATTCAGAATTCTTAATTTCTATTATAGTTTATTTAGCATTTCAATCGGTTAATTATTGATAAAGAAACTTTGCAAAGTGCAGTTTTGCTTAGTGGATTATCATTTCAATATATTGACTGTATAGAATGAACTCTCCAAAATGTAGTTTTGTCTGATAGTGGATAAGCATTCGAAGCTGTTAATTATTTTTAACGAACTTTATGTAATGATGTTTTCCCGAAAATAAATTCATATTACAAACTGTTTAATATTTATAATGAAACTTCTTGAAATGCTATTTTGCCAAATGGTGGATTTTTCAAATATCGTTTTTCGTACAACTAGCATATTTTAGCAACCAGGAGATTTTTTGTTGTTCCAAAATTCAAATAAATCTCTAATGTGCGATTCTTTGTTCATAATTACCCCGACAAATAATTTTGACAATTCAAAGTTCATTATATTTATTTCTAAAGTCTTTCTATTTTGTTTATTGCCTGCGTATTTCATATTTCCTAAAGTCATTTAATATTGTTACAGAAAATTTTCCACAAAATCAAACTTGTTTGTTATAATGGATATATCGTAAAACTATCGACAAATTTAATAACAAAAAATGAAGCAACAATGTACCACGAAACATGAATACACAAAAGACAAAAAAGCAGCCGAAATGGGGACAGGGAAAGCAATTACTAGAAACTGCAACTTACCTGCAGCTAATCGGTAGTAAACAAACGTAATAGACCAGCATGACCTGGCAAAACACTGCAGAAAGTGATACTTTACATAACTATCCACACTGCTCCAGACAACTGCCATTCACTGCTGTCTCCTTACTTAAGATGTACTCATATGAGGATTCACTCTAGTTCTCGATTATAAGACGACTAGATGCTGTCCAAATATTTGACATCAAGTCTCACTTTTCAATATTCAGCTCACTATTCTTGAATCCTTACTGAATTGATGGATCTTTTGCACTTCAATAACATTTCCATATTTCTCCAGCTTTATGTACTGGCCTTTTTATAGTTTCCGATACATGGCAGACAAAGTTCTAGAAAATTCATCTTCACACGTGACCGAATGTACCTATTGCAAAATTGAAGACAAATTTGAAGTATTCCATTTTGTGGACAAGATCACATTCAGAGTCGAGTGCCAAATGATCGCCAAGGGGGCAAGTAATCCACTATCCCTTTAGCATCCAACAGAACTGTATGTAAAATCACCTGCCTAGCAATATAATTAAATGCTTGTTGATCCATTGCAATATTTTCTTACCTTGGTATTTCAATAGGTACAATGTTTTTTGAAGATATGAAATTCGTCTTTCTCCTTCTATAGGTAAACTGTTTATATAATAAGCAGAATCTTTATTCCCAAATTTTCAAAAAAGACATTAAAAAATCATACTATTATAACGGAACTGTGGCAACGGCACATAGAGGAAACATCAGCGCCGCCTAGACCACCACA
>JAPMOQ010007088.1:108387-157128 GCA_026543055.1 Argiope trifasciata
CTTAATTGTTTTTCTTTATGTTGTCCCTTTTGTTATATGACTGTTTGTGTTTGTGTTTAGTGAATGTCTGCAAATAAATATGTAAAAGGCTAGCCGTGTTGGTTATTAAAGACAAACGGTTATACTATTAAATAACTTGCTAATAGTATGAAAGCGCTTGAATTCCTTAACAAAAATAAAAAACTTAAAAATTCAGAAAAATGCAGAATGTGGACAATATTAAGGAACAACTGTAATTTAATTAAATTCCTAAATTTTGAGCAATATTTTTTAAAATTTATCTTAGAAAACAAAAAATATATCATTAATTAAATTTATTCCATTACATTTCTAGCAATAACTCCTATCTGTCACTATATATCTGTACCAAATGCCATAGCTATATCAATTACATGTTCTTATAACGTTAAATAAATGCAAACGCCATAATTTATTATTCATCATAAAAACTAACTGAAATTTGCATCCTTCACTTATTTGCGTGTTGGAGATGTTTAATTACAAAAGTGAAATTGATGTTGGAAACACGCTATTTTCCTTAAAATGGCTCAAAACATTTCTCGTTTCCAGCTTTGTCATCAATGTATACTAAATAGTGATATTTCTGGAAGATCAATACACTAAATAGTGATCTTCTAGAAAAGAGAAGCATGTAGTCAATTGTTAATAAAATACAAGTAAGAGGAAATAAATCAATTCTGATACATTTATAAAAGAAACAAACAAAAAAGTTGGAGTAGTTCTGTTGAGAATCTCTCTCTTATTTTAAAATAAAAATGTATCAAACTTTCTCAACAAAAATAGACAATCTTGGGTAAATCCAAGAATGCTTTCCTTATAATGATTATGGACTATCTGAAGGTTCCATCTGAACTTATTTCTAGGTTCGTGAATGACATTTTTAGGCGGGAATCCGGAATTTTACTGAATTTACAGTGGGGATATGTATGTTTTTCAGGGTGATTGATATCAGAATGTGACACAATATAGTTGTAGTCGCAAGATAATATGGCGAATAGAACAGATATAAGTCATTGTTTATGAGTTATTGTATTTTTATACATTAGAAGGCATGGGTCAACAGAAGGCCGAGTAATGAGCTTGGTTTAAAATTTGAAAAATATCTGCGTTGTGGTTAGTATACTTACTGCCTCCCCTTTTTCTTATTGTTCTTATAGAGTCCATTTACTCTAGGGTTGTGTTTCCCAAAGTGCAGTACGCTTACACCCCCCCCCCCAAATGGATTAAAAATAACGTAGATGGGTACTTTTTCCTTTATCCTGGCTCAAATGTCCCCAATGTGAGCCAAACGCGAGCCAACTCGCCAATTGCTGGTGGTTATGATTGTAAGATATTTAACAAAATTCTACGTTATTTGGGGATTTCTCGCTGCATCCGGCTAACAGAAAAGGACCTATAGATGATTTCAAATAGTTTGTATCCCTATGCAAATGAGCATTTAATTGCGTTGCTTCAGCTTCCGATTTGAAGTGAAAATCCTCATATGTATAGGAAGTTTTTACTGATAATTGATTTTGACCAATTGTAATTGATTGGTTAAAGTGGAATCGAACCTGCGATGTTAGGGCTTGTAGTCGAGTAATATAACTATTTGACAAAAGTGATCACTAATGTCCAAAGGCTGTTACTGGCTTATTAGGATATCGCCACAATACTCCCTCACCAAAGAGTCGCAGAAAGACACACGATTTTACAGTGCCAAGCGTTATGGAGAGCAAGGAGCGTGTTTCGGTAGCGCCAAGCGTTATGTTCATCGTCCGAGGCCACTAATGTAGCAGATAAATAGTGGTGTAGCGCCAATGTGGATATTGAATTCGGGAAATGATCGAACTCGGGACCTTACGATTTGCATCCACGTAACTTATCCGCAAGACAAAAGTGATCTTTTTTTGTGCAGTGGCTGTTACTGGCTGATTAAGATGTCACCACATAGTTATTCGCAAATTCACATTTTATCGACTATGCCTTTACTTGGCTTAAAGATTTATTATTGTTAACTTATCTATTTATATTTCATTTAAAGGTAACACATTTATGCATACCAGCGGGTGACCGAGCTCCGCTCGGAGAAAACAGGTATCGAAGCTAACTCGAAGATTTAAATTTTCAATTGTGATTTATCAAAACAATACATGCCATAAGAAAATTTGTGAAACCATTGGTGAAAAGATAACGGGTTAAATCTCGGCTTTTCATCGTCCACCAGCGATGTCATGTCTTGATGTTCCATTGGAAATCCCCATCTGCACTGGTTCTCTTCCATGTTTGCTGACCATGCACGAAGCGCTTAGGTTCATATCACCACACGGGTTATGGATCATCCATTTCGAGATCAGTTCCTTGAGTTCAGGATCATCTTCTGGAAACTTTATTAGTTCGCCATATTGGCTATAGATGGCAGCACGTTACCGCTTGAAACCTATTAGCCATTATGGCGAACTAATAAAGTTTGAAAATATCCAATCTGTAACTCCGAACTGCTCGACCGTAGCGCTTCAAAACTGCCGCCAATCGATTCCTCGTGGCCAAAAACCCCAGCCCCCCAAGTTTACCGGAGTTTATTAATTCTGGGGCGATTTTCGACTTGGCAACCATTCCTCGTATTATAGTATAAGATTGTATAATAGAGCTGTACGGATAGGCAATACTTTTTTTAATTCAAAATATAATTTCATGAAGTATGATTGTCACGTCATCGAGAATGAAAATAATCAAATTCATCCACTAGGATATAGATAAATTTTTGAAAGCTGCTTTTAAAATAGTTGATGCAATAATGCAAAATAGAGTCTTTACAGAAACTAAGTAAACTAACTAAGCCAAGAAGAAATCCTCATAAATAAATGTGACATTATAAAAATCCATATGCAGTACGCATATTTGCATACGAATCAGTTTAAAATAATGTAATAAATTTTAAAGATCCATTGAATTATTTAAAATAAATCAAAAAACATGTAAGTTTTCTTGTAGATTTGTGACATCGTTTATGAAAGCACCCCTTGAGATTTAAATGTTGGCGAGTTGGCCTCCTTTGGCGATGCTGAAGGATCAAATCGATTTCATCTGGTTCTTCAAATCATATATGCTTTTGGTTCCAGAAGAATCATGGCCCTGGACCTTTTTCTTCCAATATATTATGTTTTCTTTTTATGAACATTTCAGTTTGTATATCATAGCCGAAGGAGATAGTCTCTATTCAAATGTCAACTCCCTTATCGATTTTCTTTTTTTTTTCTTCTTGTTTATGCCTACAAAAACGGATCCTTGGGATTTCATTTGTTCTTTATCTTTTATCTTTTGCTGTTCTTCTTCAGTAGGTTTAGTTTTTTACCTGGTTCAGTAGAATTTTTTTACCATCAAGGTTAGAAGGAATTTGTTTTGTAATAAATAGATGACCATCACTGGGAATTATAAATAAACCTTTTTTCATTTTCTAAAAGAGGGAATTGTTTTGAAATAAAAAGAACAGCAAGAAGTATGTATGTGATAATGTAATGCAATTATTGCAAAATAATATGTAAATGTAATTAAATAATCTGTATTTATACCTTTTCGTGGTAAAATAGATAATTTAATGCTATTTAGTGGAATGCCAAAGTGAAATTTTATAATGATACTTATGGACTGATGCTCTTTTAATTTTTGCCGTTGAAAAGGCACGCGATAGTGCTCAGAATGAAAAATTGTGCAAGTAGAGTAAATTATTAGAGCTCTCAATTTTATCATATATGTAACCAAACATGGTAATATGTAGAATTATTTGACAAAAAAGAGCACATTATCATAGAGACTATAAGGAATTAAAATTATTGGTAAATAGAAGATAAGAGCAATATTGTTCATTAAAAATGTTTTATAATATCTTTAATAGATTTTTAACTAAACATTAGCTAAGATTTTAATGTTTTTTTTAATAAATTTGATGCCTATTATTACGCAAAAAGTGCATTTAACCAATTAAGTGTTTCTAAATTTATATCTCCATGCATTTTCCTTCTTAATAATTTTTCGTATTCTCAGGCTATATAGACTTTAATTGAAATATTCTTATTATTACTATACTGGTTGTAGGTTATTAAAATTATAATTATGTTAATATACTCATTATTATTAATTATTAGTGTTATAAATATAATTATGTAATATAATTACCGTTATATAAATATTAAATTCAATATTTAAAAAAACAAAATGAAATGTATAAAGGTTCGAATAATAATATTTGTTTCAATATGAAATCAATATTTAATACCATGATACACGTCTTACTTTCTTAAAAAAACCTTTTCATTTCAAAACTTTCTTGATATATATAAATATGAGAATACTCTGCAATATATTATAAGTCGATATTTTTTTATAAATTGGAACGTTTGTTGTTATAATAGATATATGCAGATATAACGTCATTATTTCCATTTATTTGCTCAATATTTTTACAATATTTTTCTTCATATGTTTATTTTAACATTTCCTAAAATGATAAATTAAACATATGAAAAAGTAATGGTCAAAATTTTTTTTTATTTAAGGTTGTACCACCAATAAAAATATTTTGCTTTTTTAGAAAACAGAAATGCATTTTTAAACATTTAAATGAATAATATCACATGAGTAAAATATAAGTTCGTCGATATCAATGACCAAAAATATATAAAGTGTGAACTAAATATATAAACATACACTACGTAATATTATGAAGCACATAAGTAAAACGTAACATTGAGCGCTTATTAATTTTAATTCTTAACCTAATAAATGTCACTTCCCCTCGGCTATATTTCCTTTTTTAATTCAGTAAGGATATTAGAAAGTCAGTTTTTGAAATGGTGGAGTCAATTCTTATACATGTTACCGTTCTGCCGTTATATATATATATATGCCTCTATCTGGATCTTAAGTCCCCACACTCTTTCTAACATTACATTTTAGCTGTTAGAAGAAGAGAGACCCTTTTGTCAACATTATTTCACGCAGATTGTTTCTCTGCATCGATACAGATACACAATCACGGACGGAGCTAGTTAACCAAGGACGAAATTTCCGATATTGCCTACGAATCTCTTCTGATTGGACATCGAGCTTTGCATTAGCAGAGTAACAGTGGTCCTTGTCATTATCTGCTATCATTGATTAATCCCAACTTCAAGTCACGGAATTTTATACAGACTCTGCAGACCGATATCAAATTCTTCTTAAAATGTGCTAGTTCAAATCTGTATTGGATTATCTTATTCAATTATTATTTCGAAAAATATACTTGTTAATAACAAATGATTTTCTAAATATTAAATATATAAATCCATTAACAGTTTAATTCAGAGACACGAAAACATTAATGTTGTGGAATATGCAATTTAAAGAATACAAAAAAATAGTTTTGACATTTAAATTTTCATTCAACATCAATTTAAACAAATGCGCAAAGTTGCAAAAGAACTAGAAACTACATTTCTGTAAATTATAACTTTCAAAAATTTTCGTTTACCTGAATCTGAATTCTGTATCTTTAAAAATAAGTTTAACCCATTATCATCACTTTTATAAGATAAAGATGATCTGTAAATGAATAAACAATGATCTGTCTTTACGTTTCATATTTGAAAGCTTAAACATTTTAATTTAATATGATTTAATTCTTGTTTATAATGAAAGAATTTTATAATACTTTTTCACGATATGCACTCACAGGGCTGATCGTAAAATGGTCTTTCTTATGATAACACTATTCATGCTGATAAGTAAAATTACAGGTTTATAACAATAGCAAGGGTTTTTATAATTGGATATTTAAAAATAGATTATCAATCTTTTCTTGGGGGTTTTACTTCAATTTGTGTAGCATAACTGTTTTTAGTTGAATTAAAAGATTTCTAATAATTAATGCTACGAATAATTTAAAAAGATATTATGTAGTAAAAATAAAATACCAACACTGAATTACTCTCTGTACTTTTCTTCTGCATTTTATGACCATATTATGATTCATCAAGAAAGTTATTAGATAAGTAAACGATTAATCGATTCTTATTTGAAACGGAATGTTAAATTTCATTTTAAAAAAATCAGAAATTTAAGGAGGATATCAGCACAATCATGGGAATAAGACTACTAAAATATTAAGATTGGCTTGATAAAATATTAAGATATAATCTTTTGAACTGATTAATTTTGAATCAGTTTTTTTTAGTTATTCTAAACATTTTAATAACTATGATAATAACTTTTTATAACCTTTCAACGGCACATCTTTCACTTTCAGTTAAATACGCAATATTATTTTTGGAAATGCAAAATGATGCATTTTGTTTTGACAGCAGCTGAAAAAACCTTTTGCATTTTTAAACACTCACGTGGAATTTTCGAACATAAAAATCACAAATAATGCTTTAATAATTTATTAATTTGGACAAAAAGTGATGACATAAAATTCATTCTTACTATTAATTCATATTATATACAAGCTTAATTTTAATAAATATTTAATATTAACTGGGGTTTTGAAGTCCTTTATACAACTCAAGTGAATTACTGATTAAAATAATTTATTCATTGTTTATTTAATAAGTATTTAATTAATTTTATGTACATATTAATCAATTTAAATATACAAGTCTCTTACATGTCTTGTATTTATATTAATAAATAAAATTTCATTTCTTTCTTTCTTTTATTAACTATAATAAAATACAGAATAAAATATAAAGTAACCATAATGCATTGTTTATGATGCACTTTTATTAATCCATATTTTAAAATTAATTCTCATCAAAGTCAATCAGATTATATCGTTTTAAAAAGTGGAAAAGGAATAATAACACTGTTTTTGAGATTTTCTGAACATTCAGATGAAAAATTTTTTTCATGCGTATAAAACGAATTATGTAATTATGTAAATTGCTAACTAAATATGTAACATCATATGTATATAACATAACAAATAACAATATATTGTGTCACAAGCAAAAGCCAAGTAAAAAATTACTTTAGAATTATATTGTTCATTGCGTATTTGAACTGAAACATAAGACGTCAGACTAATCCATTTAAATTTATCTTTTAACTTATATGTTTCATTTTTTAAGTCTTTATTGCTTATTTTGATTTTTTCTGGTTTCTTTAATTAGATCACAGGCAAAATCGTTCATTTTTAGTTTTGACTGTGAAAAAAATAACATAGTTCAAGAATTCATGGAGCAATAAAAATGATTTAAATTTCATTACGGCAATGTAATTTATGGATGAAAGTCGATTAAATGTTTTTAAAATTATTAAAACAAAAAAGATTGAGGTTATCAGTTATTATTATTATTTTTATATGAAGATAATATTGTTTTGGTTAGTGAATTTTGAATCTCGCGTACACAATGAATAATTGAAGATCGAAATTGTTTAAACAATTAATAAAGCATAAATGACAATGTTCATCACGATCTTTTAATCGCATACTTTCTTTTACCTGCTTTTACCAGTATTGCATTATTATTATTTATGCTTCCTTAACAGTAGATACGTTTGTAAAAGGTTGACATAGAGCGATAATATTACAAATGTTCTTTTCATCGAATGTATTTTTTTCTGAGAAAAATAAATGATATTTTTTTATAATATGTTCAAAAGAACGTCAACCGCGTTTAATAACATTAATAAAATATTTTCTTTCTCCCCCAGAGGAGAAATATCACATCATTTTTTCTTTATGGTGAAATTATTAAAGTATTTGACTCCTGTTCTAAAATTTATTCATCATGAAACAGTTTTATGATCTCAGAAATTAGAAAACAGCAGTTTGTGTTTACAGAAATATTGATTTATGAAAATTCTTCATAAAAATAATAAGCATGAATTAATATGTTTAAGAATTTATTAGCAAATAGTTTATTGTTTGGAAATAGCATATATATAAAGAGAGAGGGGGGAGGGGGTAGAGACAAATACAGAAGACTCGTGTTTGTTTCAAAACAGTTTAAACTGGTTAATGACTTCAATTAATTAAGTCAAATAATGACATAAAATAATGTGCTCATTAAAATTATGTAAGAATCAATTTTAATTGGAATATAAGAAAATATTTTAATCAACATGAAGTTTTTAACAAGAGTTTCATTATGATTCATAGAATTTAATGTAAATTTAGAAGAAAATCTATTTGTAATTTGAATTTCAATAAGAAATTAAGCCATTTTGTGTTTTTTGTTTACACAGATAAGTTAGAGTTCTGTATTTTTAATGAGCCAAGTATCTATTGTTTTGAAATTGAAAACATGATGGCTATTCTTTGTAAAGTATTCAAATCTATATAAATTTCTTTCTTCCAAATTTGAGAAAGGAATTAAAGTTTTTTTTAAAGCAAAAGATTGAAACGGACTTTTTTGACAAAAAGCGACCGAATTACTTCCGCTATTTTCCAGTGAGTGAGGCATCAAAAAGTTTTAGTTGAAATACGCCCTCACAATTTTTTTTTTCTTTAAAAAATGTCAGAAATATCAAATTAAGGTTGCTTGGAGATTGACTTCGAAAATGTTTCAAGAATTTGCAGTTCCGCACAAAGAATATTTTACATGATTTTTTTTTTTGAAAATTCTGGCATAACGGTAGTAATTAGCGTAGTTAGTATTTAGCGTGGTTTTTGGACGGTCTGCTAACTAATTTTGCGCAAATCGATTAAAAAAATGTTCTGTTTTTATTCTTTAAAGTTAAAATGATTTTTTTTCTATTAGTTACCGATTTCTAGAAAAAACATATTAAAGTAATTATTGGTTAATTACTCTACAGACTAATGTCACTACTAAGTGACAGTGAAATAACATCGATCAAAAACAAATTCATCGCTTTGATCTTTTCTTATTATTTTTATTTTTAATCGGCAAGTTCTGTCGAATGAAGATTGCACATTGAAGGCGTCCACTCCTAAATTATTTATTTATATATTTATTGTTAAACAGTTTTTTTCTAATTAATCATTCGCTCAAATTACTTACCTCATCTTTTGGAATAAAATTATTCAATAATTGTTTTTTTAGACTCTACATATAACAGATATAGTTATTTGAGAACGCATTTCTCCCATATTATAAAATAAATCCTGATAAGACTCTAAGTAATTTCGTACCTTGCAAATAATTTTCCTAAACATTTCAAAAACATTATTGCGAAAAAAGAACCAAATTTATTTCAATAATATATTTATATCCTAAATTTTATAAGTAAGATGGATTTTTAACAAAATGAATGTATATATATATAGAGAGAGAGGGCGAAAAATATTATTTTGCAGGTCTGCCTCATTTAATTTTTTCCGATTCTCTTTTAAAGTCAGTTCTCATATAGAATCAATATTTTGTTCACTTGAATTAATTAGAAAAAGTAAACCCAATATAACTATTGAACTTGTATTTTATTACATGGTTTTATTGAATGATTAGAAGAAAAAAAAATATCATCTTATATTTACCTCCGAATTGAAAATAGCAAACTGGTAATTTCTTAAAAGATTTTATGACAAATATCTAATCGAGCATAACATTTCATTTCATCAGGCGAATAAATAATTAAAATTGTTTAATATGTTTTTAATAAAGTCATATATAATTTGAGCCAGGAGGAAAAACATTTTCATTTCTGTTCTCTGTATAAATAATGTTTTTAATCTTTATTCCGTCTTGATCTTTTTTATTTTTTATTTGGCTCTGAATTTCTAAAAACGTTTTTTTTTAAAAAAGATGCCGCTATACTAGATTATAATTTGAAACGGAATTTCAACTTATTTTATTTTTTTAATTAAAATGCATTTTTTATGGATAAATGTTTTTCTGCAGAATATCAAATGCAATTTTTCCAACAATTTAAGGTATGCAAGACATATTTTTTTTGTATTTACATAAAAATGTTTACATTAATGAAATATTTTCATAAAAAATAAATTTTAATCTTTTCTAATTTTTATTATAATGTGCATAGTTTCCATAATAATAATATTTTACTATTATTTCCAAACCATTATATTTTTTCTGTAGATTTGTTTCAAAATAGGATTTCAATTACAAAAAAAAATATGCAATTATTTAATTACCATAAATTAAAATAAGTTTTCCAACTATGACTTAGAATTTTAACTAAAATTTTAAAGAAAATTATACAATAAAAATTCAATTTTTTTTTTCTTTTTCCTATAGTTTAACGTTGCAAAGGAGTTAATGTTTTCTGTTTCGTTACTGTAAAGCCTAAGAAGCTCGGAAGAATGAATAGCTCTTATATAAATAAGACTTTAATCTCAGAAAACCCCTTTCAAATTGGGATTTTTTTTCCTTTCAGACTAAAGGAAAATTCAGTTCCTTAATCACTAAAACGTAACGTCTTAGAAATTCCGCCTTTGACATCGAAAGAAAGGATTTTACTTTCTTTCTAAACATTTTATTCGAAATCGTTTGTCCCTTTTTATTTGAAGGTCCTAGGGATCTTTGTTATTGTTGTGATGAAAGAATGAACAATTGCCATTATTGATAGGCTACTGAGAGCGTTAATTATTTCAATTCTTTTTTTTTGTAACTGTATAATGATTATAAGAAAAAAATAATTCGTTATATAGTTTGATTTATATATTTTAAGCTAAAATATTTACGTCATTCTATTTCTTTGCATTTTTACTGTATAGGGTGATTATAATTAAAATTCCACAAGAAAGTTAGGGAATATCTTAGTCCTTATTGCTAGGCTTATATCTGCAATATCCCACCTGGGATTAGAAACAACATAATTAAAATGAAATAACACTTTGAAATGCTCAAAAACGGAAAAATACTGAGCCAAATATTATGAAACTTGGTAATAATTTGAAGAAGGTCAAGAGAAAATCTTTTCTTCTTGCAAAATACAAAAAAAAAATTACCACCATGGATGAAATGATTCTATAACAATATTGTTAAGCAAAATACGATATGAAGATACCGTTTTAAAATGTTCTGTCGTTTCTCAACGTGCTACAAAACATGTTCAAAATGACATCAGTTTTCTGAAAGCAGGTTAATGAGCCCTATATGTGATAGAAAGTTTGCAACAATTCAGCGACTAGATGATAGGTAATCTAAGCAGGAAAATGAAGGACACAGTATATTAAATAATTTTGTTCATACCTCGATTATATTTGAAGAAAAAATCTCACTTTTTTTCTTTATTGATTACTTTTTATTTTTTCACAAAAATTATCAATAAATTGAAAGTTGAACTCCAGCAAGCAGCAAACCGATTTCTCTTTAAACGTTTTTTATCGTTACAGAAACATTCATAAAGTCTGAAGATGTACTTGGTGCTGCTGAAATTATTGCACAAAAATGTTGCAATTTTTCTTTAGTGGAAAATAATGTCTGTGTAATTATTTCTCTTAATAATTGTTTTTGTAATATATTTTATAAGTAAACTTAAACGTTTAAATACCTATAAAATCTTAATGGAACATTTTCAGTCATTGAAATATTGGTGTGCACTTGGATTCTTAAAAATGGAACACATTTCAAAATCTGACGATCTATATAAAAGCATGAATTTTTCATTAAAAAGAAAATTCCAAGATCAGGTACTTGTTATTTCTTAAGTAACATTTCTAACATGCTATCAATTCACTATGAAATATTTGAAGCATTTTCATTTTTCAATTTTTAATTCCATCTAAAAAAGATAAAAACATTTATATTTCCAACACCCACTTTTGAGACTAACTGAAGTCTCTTTAAAAAATATTCTCTAGTGTCTAAAAACTTGGAGAAAATGATAAGAATTTTAACGTATTTTTATTTCTTTATTTAACTTTTCTAAACAATAATGATTTTTGTCAGTCATTTATTAACCATGTTGCTACAAATCTGTTCGCTTCTTCCCAGCATGATTCTCTCCATTAATTGATATTGATTTATAATCATCTGTATTGAATACTATCCGCATGCAGAGATAGTGAACCCATAACTTGGCGATAAACTTACTAAACTGGCGACGAATTTGAAGATTTCGAGGTCAAAGTGAATAATGCTGGAAAATTTGGGAATTTTATCAATGCGTCCATAAGGACCATACGTCTGATGGGTCAAGAAAATTCTCGGCCTGGATCCGGAGAACTATAAGAAGACGATATTCACAAGCTATCAATAATTCTAAGCGCAGTCCCGGACAAATAATGAATCTACGAGAGAATACAGAAGCAAGGGCAGAGTCAAATAGTACTGAATTGAGCTGCGTGATTTGTTGTCTATTGTGGAAGCAGCATCGAGTCCTGTGTGTGAAGCAGCCAGTCGTGTGATAGTAAATCAGTAGCTGAACCAGAGAAGAAACATAGGATTTTTTTCAGCCATCTGGAGAGACAGTAGAGTGAAACTCCTAAGATTCCCTCTCCTGTTGAAAGTTGTCTGTCCACGTTATGGTTGATTTCTACTCGTGGGCTACTGTTATTTTTGTATGGTGCTTTGTGTTCGTATCGATTGTACATATTTATCGTCTTTGTGTAATAAATGCCGTAGATCCATAAATATTATAATATTATAAATACAATATTTATAATGATCCATATGAGTATTATAAATATTGTATCTTATTTATACATTACATCTATGTATAAGAATTAACTTTTTTAGCAATTTTTGATTTCGAAATTAAAAATTTGAAAATAAAGATTATTGATTGATTACTGAAACCATTACCTGACTTTTATTTCAAGGTCAAAATGAAATTTAAATCCTGCTTTGTTTATATCATGGATTAAATGTTTCAGAATTATGATGTATTTCTAAGCAAACATTTCTTGGGGGGGGCGGATGTAAAATTTAAAAAATATATATATTAGAGTTTTAATTAAATTAAAAAAAATAAAAATATGCTATAATTCACTTAAGCAATAACCAGATATTTCTTACCGAAACTCATTATCCTTTTCTTTGAAATCACGCATTAAAATTAGAAATACCAGCTGATAAGAGAATCTGTAATTTCATTTTTATAAATTGTTATATATTAAATGTGTAGAATTAAAATAAAAAAAACTTATTCTGATAGTTTGTATTAGCACCTTAAAATCCCTGAAAATTAAATAGATTCTTCAGCTTATTTTTAAGGTCCTGTTTCGTATAGTTACTTTATACTTTAATTGAAATTTTTCTTAAAACATTTAGAGAATGAAGCTAAAAACGAAGTATAAATGATTATTTCTTTTGATGAAAAAAGGAATGTAAGCTGAATGAAAAGAGTTTCTTTATGTGGGACCACAACCTTGAATTTTTCAATCCTTGAAAGACATTGCATCTATTAAATATAAAAGTGAATTAATCTACTTTCACATTGAATAAGTTTTTCCTTTTTATCTTCGTTAACATTTTCATTCATTTTGTTTACTAATCAACTAAAGCACTCTCCTTATATGATCATTCCTATAGTAGGCAATAAAGTCGGTGTTTATTTACAACACAATCAATGACAGAACACCACGACACAGTCGATGTATTTTTACAGGTCGCAGACAGAAAAGCACTACACAGTCGGTGTTTTTTTACAGGTCACAGACAGAACAGCACAGAGGTGACAAATATTTACATCACAACTATGTATAGAAGATAACTATATACAGCCGAGGCGAACACATAGAGCAGCATACAGCAGTACTCTACTGCAGGCAGTAGCCCACAGTAACAACAGTACTCCACACGCAGAAATTCCATATAAACAACGTCCACATCTCACAAAGCAAACAGACAGGATTCAGCAGGAGAGGAAATATTTAAGGGATTCTGTCTCCGCTCTCGTAGGTCTCTCCAAAAGGCTGAACTATTTTTCAGCTGTCTCCTCTCGCTTTCGCTGCCGACACACTACTTCACACAATGGAACTACTCAGTTCATGACTGCTCCATTCCCGACGACAACAGAATACTGGAAACAAAGTAATCAGCATTCCACCGTTCTGTACATCTCAGTTCTAGACATCTCAATTCAGGTCTACTCGATTCACCGACCTAAAGAATCGACATACACAACAGACTTCGACAGAAGACACGGCGATGGCACACAGTGATCCGGTACTCAGCCGATACTTAGGTATTTTCTCGGTAACTCCTCCATTCAAGACCTCTCTATTGAGAACTTCTCGAGTGAACACATCACACAGCAGATCCTGACCTTATATAACAATGGGAGGTGGGACTAAATCTTCTGGACCAATTAGGAGCATTTTGGATATATATCGGTTCCATATGAATGGATCGGGTGGATTCTTGAAGTTTCGGGTATTTTCCATTTTGTAGCTAAATGTTTGTATTTCTAATATCTCTGTTTTTGGTAAAGTAATTAAATTTTAGATATTTTTTCAGTTCACGATAAGTAATTAAATTAAGTAAATTATCTTTCTTAAAAGAAGTAAATTTAAATCCTTTTTTTTATTTCAATCTTACCTGCGATCAGGGGTTTACTCCATAATCAAGCAACTAAGATACGGTTTTAAATCATATTCATTTTCCTTTTTTGCGATATAATGAGTTTTGCAAGATAAGAATATATGGTTAGAAAGTTGGAATAGGTTGCATAATGAAATGAAAGGCATAGAACCTGTAATATAGCATAAAAAGTAATAGTAAGAAATTTCATTCCAAATGTGAAGGACAAAATATATTTGTTGAGCAAGGTAATAATAACGAGTACATAATTTAGAATTAAGAACAATTTGTTAAATATAATAATTTATGTCTTATCTATATACATAATTTACGTATCTCATCATTATACATATTGTTACATAAGCTCTGAAACATACTTGAATAAAACTAAAAAAAGTTAAATATTACTTATCTCGATAAAAAGTGGAATATCTGAAAATATATATATATAAATGAATTCTGAACTAGTTTATTCTTTAGAATTCAACTCGACTGTTATAGAAAAGAAAAACGTGAATCATTTTGTAAAAGCAATTTTTAATGCAAGAAAGGTTTTGCAGTTTTCAAAGAATATCGCAATAGTTAGTATTTTTTTAAAAAGAAAAAGAAGAAGAAGGAGAAGGTGTGATACCAGATGTGGTATTGCTTGAAAAATATTCTACGTAAGTCATGTTTTATTGAACTTTAAATCTTCAACCTCAGCCGATTTATTGTTGTCATATTACATTTATGTAATTCTTTCCCAAAAAAAAAACTTTTTCAGAATAAAATTTATCAAACCGAGAAACTGAAAGCAAACAGTTTTAACAGGCACAAGAAAGATAAAATAAAAGATAAAGTAAACTTATGAGATCTGTTGCTTTCTTTTTAAAGTAGATAAACCAATGAAAAAGAAATGTGAAATCGGATTGCAAGTTTTCAAAAGAATTTTATACCAAAATCTCAGTTAAAATGTTTTTGAAAACGTAATGATTGATTTTTCTCTATCAAATTTGTGTTTTCTCAACTGAATTTTAAGAAATAATCTGTCAATATTATTATGATGTTCCATAGCTGGTTTTGTAAATTTATTTATTATTTAATATTTATATTTGAAACTTAAAAAATTATTTCCTTATGGTCTGAAAAGCAAATTAATTATGAAGGTTATGAGGGAGTAAACAATTCTTGTATCTACAACAAATTAAAAAAGATTTCAAAGTTTTCAAAAAAAGTTTTAGTAAAAGATTTAAAAGATGTAAAGGTAAAGGGAGGAATTTTCAAATTATACTGAATTATTGAAATCTATATCATAATAGTGAAAAATTCACAAAATTACGAAATGTTTTTTTGGTATTAGAAAAAATAAAATTAAATAGTTAATGAATAATAAACTCGATTTTTAAAGTTTAAAAATTCTTATACTAAATGTGCAATTCTAGATATTATTAAATTTAAGCTTAATATTGAAAAAAAACGACTTATTAATTAATAAAGTAAATAATTTAAACAAAGATTTATGGGTCATAAAATTTTTGGGCATTGACTACGAAAAACTAAAGTCCTTTCCTTACCTTTAAAAGAGAAACTAGTTTCAATAGAATTTAGTTATTCAGCAACTTTAAAGAAAATATTTAGCAACTATAATTACTGTAGTAAAAATTTAAATTATATACTCAAAATAGACTGCTATTGTTACAATGAAATTTATAAAGATTATGTAAATGCTGAAAAAGGGCATGTAATAACAGGGGATTTAAAAATTATAAATTATGGCTCTTTCAAAGAATGGAAAATAAGCATACAAAGAATGGAAATTGGAAAATAATGGAAAATACGCATCTTAGAAGAAATTAAGCAAAGTATAATACGCGTAAAGTCAGAATGAAAAAAAAATGGAATTCATATTAATAAATCATTAAAAAACTTTTCAAAGAGAAATTCATTTTCACAGTAATAGATAAGTCGGCAAATAATTTCTGTAAAAAGGAACTGGAGAAAAGGATGTTAGCTTTCGCTAAAAACAACTAAAAATAAAACATGCTCTTTAAAGTATCCCTATTTGTTTCCAACTGTAAAATTTCATTAAAAAAACAATTAAATTTAGATTCGTAGCATATAGTACAAGTAGTTACAATTACTGCATAGGGAAACATGTCTTTGAATACTTAAAATTAACCTAAATAAAATTGAAGACGAGGATAGCTTTATTATTAATAATAACAAAAATGTTCTGGAATTTTTAAAAGGTAACAAAATTTATGCATTTAAAACTTCTGACTTTGAAAATTTATATACCAACCTGCTCATGAGAAATTAATAAATGTAGGTACTCTTATATATGATGAATATTTAAATGACGATATCATTGATAAAAATAACTGGTAGACTTTATGCAATTTTTATATTACCGAAAATTATGTTTTCAATGGTATTAATTTTTATAAACACGTTAAGGGTATTCCAATGGGTACAGCTTTCTCAAATGCTTTAGCTAATATTTTCCTGCATTATTAAGAGAAAAAATAATTAAAAAATACTTAATTAATGGATGGAGATTTGTTGATAATTTAATTTTGATTAACTTAGAGAATACCAATATTGTTACGAATAGCTATTCTAGAGAATTAATTTTAACAGGAACAAACAAAACTAATCTTGAAGTTACTTATCTGGATTTGAGAATCGAGATTACTAAATGTAATACAATAGATGGTATTTATGATAAAATATCCGAATTCAGCTTTAAAATAATTAAGTTCTGTAATTATCACTCTAATCTTAACTCTAAACTTTTCAAAAATTTAATTTTCTCCCAATTTAATAAAATTAAAAATTTTGTACTAACAAAATTTCATTTATAAAAGCAACAAATAGGTCTATTAAAATTTAAACAATAAAGGTTTTCCCAAAAACTACTGCAATATTAATATTTTAATTAAAAAAAGAAATGATGAAGTATTAATAAAATATATGGCCCTCAGAAACTCTATTTATCTTTTTTCTCTGCCTGACAATATATTATAATTGGAATGGCAGTTGGGGTGATATTTTGTGATTTCTTCTCCTGTTGCTGGTATGTTCTATACCTTTTTGTTTTCTTAATTAATTGGGTGGATCGTTTTAATTTTTGGTTGAATATGCTCATGTAGTTTTATTTAATATATTTTTGTTTTATTTTGTGATGTTTTTGATGTTGTTTCGTTTAGTTTTTTTTGCTGTTAAAATTGGTATGCCTCTTTTGCTTTAATTTTCGAGGAATTTTCGGGTCACGAGGGGTCAACACTGTTGGACACCGTCCGATTCCTCATAGGAAAAATGCCTTATTTTGGGTTCTTGCCTGATGGTGACCCTTAAGAAGGTCTTTAGGCCGGATACTTTTTTTATTCGTTGTAATTTTGATTTAGTCTAAAATTATGAGGTCCGTTCCAAATAGACCTAGAGCTTATTTAAAACAGTACTTTAATAAAACTTTAAAAAAAACTTTTTTCTGTAAAAAAGTCTTACTCCCCTGCCCTACGTAAACTGCGAATTTTCACAAAAATCGTTGTTGTTTTTAATGAAACTTATCATTGACAAGATCACTGACTAAAGAGCCATTGGGATTTAATTCGACTTTTTTACCTCTGTTGTTTTTCAATAGCGCCATCTGCTGCTAATATTGTGAGTTAGCTTCTCCCGCATCACAACATTTTTTCGAGGAGCATTTCATTCATACAGTTCATTCACTCATTTGCAGATCGTAATTTAGACCTGGATCAGAGAATTATCAACTCTGAACCAGTAGAACAAGTGGCATTTCTCTCCCCGCACCCCAAGATATGCAAATACAACGTGCCCCACCAACCAGTTTATCCCGGCCTACGACAAAAAGCAGAAATAAAATTGAATCTAGCATGAAACAGATACGATTTATTTTTGAAAATTAATAGCTATTGTGTGGATAATACACAAGTACTAGAAAATCAAATACAGATTTTGGACGTTATTTTTTTACTGACCAATGAAAGCAAGATATGACCTAGACCTAGATTACATAGCGAGGTAATGAGAATCATTTTGGTTTTGTATATAAAATAGTACAGACAGACAAATAATTAACTCTCGAATAGATTTTATTTCAGATTTTAATAGTGTCAATTCTCTAGATGTTAAATCTATATACTAAATTATATTGCAGAAGCCATTTTCCGTTTTTGTCTTGGTCTAAAATACGATAATCTTCATGAAAGTTCGCACGAATATGATTGATTGAATATGAAGCAGTACTTTCCCATTTTTGGTGATTTTTTTATTTATATTTCTAATTGATATTATTATAGAAATTTTTAAATTTTAAGAAAACATGCTTCAAATTGACTTCAAATTCAAAGAAATTGAATTTTCTCAAAAATATTCTTATCGAGCTATATGAAATAATCATTTAAATGCTTATTAAAATGGCATTTCTCTTGACATTTTTTGGGTAACATATAGCGAAATGCTTATTTGGAAGTAAGACTTTTTTGCAAAGGCAATTTAATTAATGAGTTTTAATTCTAAAATCTTAAAAATCCGTGTTTTTTTTTTAAATATTATAAATATTTTAAAAGTTCTAACATTTTAAATATTATTCCTTCAACGATATATGGTATTTAAATATCCATAACATTCTATTAAAAAATTATACGTCTGGCATATTAAAGATCTCTGATCGTCTCATATTGTATTTTTTCTGTTTAATGAAATATAGTATTTTGCAAATATTTTTACTATCATTTTTCAAAATATCAAGAACACAGATTTATAATACTCAGTGCAATTCAGTATTTCTAACTAAGTAAGTATTTGAAAAACATACACCCACTTTAAATTTTATTTAAAAAAAGGATCTGTCAGTTTTTGAACTTTAATTGAAACATTCTTTTGCTTGAGGCGTTTTATTCAATAGAAGAAAAAAAACCCTTAATACTTTTATAGAAAGTAATTGGATTTTATGCTTTAGGTTATTCAATGGTCTTTTTGTATTTTGTGCATTACGTTGACACCTTAGGGAATTATATATTTTAAGAATAAATGAACTTCATTCTTTGGAACTCAATAATTCAATTATAAACTTGTCAAAAATAGGATGTGGATTTTTTTTAGAATTACTTTAGGACACTATTATTTTATTCGATAATATGTCAAAGAAAACAGATGATGATGTATTTAAAGGAATTTTTAAAAATGAATTTAAAGAGAAAAGGATAAAATAATCTCTTTTGTCTTTTAAATAAATGTTATCATTTAAATTATGCTTATATTATGGTAGGTGAAAGTAACAATTTAATAATACCACTAGTTAAAGAATAAACATAAGTTAAATATTACAACAGCGAAAAATTCATTTACAAATAAAAATGGGGAAACAGTTTGAAAACACCAAGCGATATTACCGCGATTTTTTTGTGATGAGACATGAAATTAATTAAAAGTAGAATACCAAACAATAATTTAGTAGTGTCATCTAAAAAATGACATCATTTCAGAAGTAAAGGCATCGAAACCAAAAAGTAACAGATAAAAAATAATTGATCTACACTTTAGCCGTTGTTGATATGTTCTGAAAACTATTGTATATATGATAAAATTCAATGAATATGATGCAACTTAGTTTTAAAAGTATTTCCTAGCATTTACATAGGTTTTGAGGAACATTTAAAATTCGTAAAAGTGAAATTAACGTCGATGGAATAATGTTATAAATTATACAAAAATTAATTAAAGAATAAATATAAGATAAATGTTACAACACTACAATAATTAGTCAAGTGAAAGTGAAGAATGTGAGTTCAATTCTTGCCATAATCAATATTTTTGATAGTTAAATTTTAGTTTTAAAAGGGAGAAAAAAATTCTTATATGAGATATTTAGCAGGATATAAATTCCGGAATAAATACCGTCAGTGGGGAAGCGTATAGATCGCTGGAATCTCTTTTTTTGTCTCTTAATATTGTGATTCTGTCGTATGTTCATAATTATCCTAGTTGTATTTATTTAAAAATTTAACTAAAATAAAATTTCTTTGTTGATCAAAGCAGAAATAGCCTTTAAAAAATTTAAATTACTTCTTTTGTGTATGGGATAAATGACAATTTTATCAATTCCAGTAGCCTTATTTATCCTTACATTTTATTGTTTGCCTAAGCAACATTACAGAAACATTTCGGATCTGTAAAAAGCACCAAATAAATTTACGAAGGACTTTTAGATTTTTTCCCAAGTGGAAAACGTGGCAGCTATGTATGCAAATAACACCAAATAATGTTTAAAAATTTAAATTCAATGTTCTCTTGCTTATTTTTATTTTTTATAGTATATAAAGCCAAACTGGAGAAACGAAGTTCCCCCGAAATATTTCTAAGGCTAACAATTCATCAATAAAAACACTGGCTAGTTTCCAACCTAGCTAATTCAATTATCTTCATTTTTATTTTTTAGACATATAAATATATTAGCTACAAACCGCCATTATGTTTGATGAATTCTTTTACTTAGATGCCTACATTATTATCCATGTTATGCATCATACTGGCAAAAGAAGCACATTGTTCCACAGAAAAAATTATTAACCTAATTTTATCACTTATTTTAAAACGCACAGTAAAATAAAACGATTCCATTGCTTATGTAATTTTTTAAATTGTTGAAACATTCCTGTTTTCTAGTCGGAAAGACGAAAACAATGTACAGACTGGGTTATTTCAGGGTTATGTCTCCTCATTCAAATGAAATATAGTATTTCCATTTTCTTTCTTGAATATATGTTTGCATTTAATGAAATTTTATAATTGATATCGATAAATGCCATACAAACTTTTTGACTAAATAAGTTAGCAAGATTCTTCACCATCGTTTAATACATCACTTAACTGCTCGTACAGGATTCATTCTCGATGAGTGTCTATATACACTGCTTGACAATTTCTAAGGAACAGTGATTTATGAAAAAATGCATCTTTAAAAACTGACTAATAAAAGTAAATTCAAGTTGTGAGGGAATGGTATACCAGGGCATTATCTGTAAAAAAGACAATTCATACAAGCTTATGATTCATACGAAAATTCATGCTGTTTGATATTTAATCCAAACTAGTGCAGTGTTGTAGAAGTTTTTTTTCTCTGAAATTCTGTTTAGTTCTCGCTATAATTAAGAAAGAAATGTCAGCCGGACAACATTTGAGTGCCTTCGATTGCGGTCGAGCAATTGGGCGGCTCGAAGCAGGGCAAAGTGTTACCCCTACAGCCGCTACAATGACTGTATCAAAACGTGTTATTCTGCAATGAAAAAAGGCCGCTGAAAGTAAAAATGCTTAGAAAAAGCATGCTAGGGGTTGTGTTAAGAACATCACAACTTTAGAGGATAGCTATGTACTCATCGTGGCAAAAAGGATCAGAAATTTAACGCGTGACCAAACAGCTACAAAACTTGCAACCGCTACTGGTACGCATGTTTCTGCAAGAACCGTCTCACGGCGATTAAATCAAATTAGTGTGCATGCACGGTAGCCTATTCATTGCATTCCGTTTCAATCACGTCATCGTCATGAAATATCACGCTTGTATAAGGAAGATGTTAGTTGGGATATAGAAAATTGGTGTATAGTGATGTTCTCAAACGAATCTCGTTTCAGTGTGACAAGTCATTATGTCCACCAATTACTGTAGAGAGAGATCCATGGAACACGTTATGTCCAACAGTTTGTTAGTGAACGTGATTAGTATGGCCGAGGCATGATGATGTGGGCAAGCATCATACACAATGGTAGAACACCGCTTTACATCTTTGAGTGAGGAAGCGTTACATCGCAACGTTTTTGCTGAGTGAGTATTACGGATTATGTTCAATTTTTAATCGTGCTATAAGTCCTGACTTCCCAAATTCCTAAGGCAAGTAGAAACATTATCTGAATCCCATTCCTTTTTTAGATACCGATTCCAGAAATTTTAGAGACAATTAAATTATTTTAGGATTCATTTTGTGAGTTCTTATAAGTTTTGCCCCATGCATTTGGGTATATGTTATTAAAACTCGCATAACTTAATTAGAAACATTGCAAAAGGAAATTATTGAAAACAATGCAACATAGACAGTGCCTGAAAGTTTAAAAGATATTATAAAACATTTAACATGTTTGAACTTTTCAGCATTCGAAATAGAATGATCAAAATTAAACGCAAGATTCCCAGAAACATCAGTTGTATGTACTGAAATAAACATATCAGAAAAAATTTAAAACTTTGGAACTTCTCACAATTACAAGAGGGATTTAAAACTCAATATGCTTAAAACCAGACTCAAACAATAAATACCATCCAAAATTAGAGAGCCACAGAAGGAAAACAAAGCGTTTGAACTAAGTTTTCTATTCCATGTGTGGCAACGGAAACCCAATGTTTATGGAGCACACCAATTAGTTTTCCCTAAATAAAGTAGTAAATAATTAAATTATGGTAAATAGAAGGCGACCACTTCCTCTTTGTTCCATCTGGGAATTTTCAAAACAAAATTTGGAATAAAAGTAAACAACAGCTGTTTTAAAGTTTGACTAACTTAAATAATTCTTAGTTTAGTTTACTTTCTCCAAGCAATAATTTAATTTATATTTATTTATAAACTGGAATTTTCCTTAATTGATGTTGTTATTGCAGGAGTTAAGCTATACTGTTTAACCAAAAGGTCTTGTTGTTTAGAATAAAAGTTTTGGAATTCTCCGAAGTATAAATTCCAGTACAACCAAGTCCACCAACACAGAGAATACTGATGGAGAACAACTATTTAAATAATTATTGACCATGTTCATAAATATGACAAAATGTGGGAGGGGGGGTCTTAAAAATAGGGATTTTACAGCATTACGTTCTGGGTTATGACCATATTTTTACTCAGATATAAGATCAGATGAGGGGCTGTCTAATAAAGGGAGTAAAAGAAAACGGAAACTTTTTAAGAGGAATATGACATAGAAAAAAAAAGGAAATGAACTGCCGATTTGCCTCAAGTTAACAAAATTAAACAAAATGTTGGTGTTAAAAAATAAATTCGTAATAAAATTTAAAAAGAATCATTTTTTATTTTATGGTTGTTTTTTTCTGTAATTTCACTTTAGTGTAAGTTGAACATACTAGAATATCTTATAAATATTTGATCAATATTCGTAAATTTTGAATAATCTAACTTGCCAAAAATTGTTGGACCGTCTTAAACTCGATTAGCATTATTTATCTGTCAAGATTCGAGGAGATAGTAAAAGTTCTATTTTCAATAAATTTTAAATTTCCAATTCAATTTTTATCAGTTATTTCAGAATAACGTCTTCATAAAAAACATTTGAATCTATGACATAATACTTTTTTATGTATTGGTTGGAGGACTGTTTTTTTCTGAAATCAGACATTCAGAAATATATAGTAAGTCACAGTTTTATGATTATTTTTCCCAGCAAATAATACAAAAGCGAACAGATTCATACAACTGAAATTCTAATCTTATATACTCTGATTATAGTTCTCTCATATACTTATATAATCTTATATATTATATACTCCACTTATAACTCCTCTTATTCTTATATACATTGCTATATAGAAAATTTGTTTGAAATTGGATAAAAGATCTCTCGAAAAATCAAAATATTTTGCGATGCATACCTTTTTTAATATCCTTACTCAGCTTCTCAAACATTCGAGGGCTCAATTTATAAATTTTAAATGTATTAACATATTAGAAATGGTCCAATCACATATTTGTAATAGATTTAAAATAGCAAAACTGTCAATATATTTTAAATCTTAAACTTTTAACTCGATTGAATAAAATAGATCTAAACCAAACCAACGTATTTTGAAAATAAATTCATAGAAGATTCGGAAAGACAAATTGGGAATCTCTTGCTACTATTTGCTGTGGGTGGTGAAGACTTAAGAATTGAATGAAATGAGTGATTTAGAAACATTATAATAAAAGAAAATGTATATCATTAGCAATTCCCTTAAATGATTAGTACGAATTTTCTTATTGATTAACCACCAACTTTTAAAACAAAACTTTCCCATGAGAAATTCAATGGAAATCTCCAACCGACAAATCAAATTGGACTAATCTCAAATACTTTCAACTTTAAGATAAACTTGAAGTCTCAGAAACTTTCCAATTCTGACAAGTATTTTCGTTGCGAAAATAATTGAAACGTGATTCAAACTTACAATGAACTACATTTGATTCGATGTTTACAATGGATTCCCTTCTTAAATTACTTGCTTCTAATTAATTAAGAGATCAAAACAAAAGAACTTTAAAGTCTAATTTCACTTTATTCAGAATTGTAGAAATGGTGAGCATTTAAATTAAATGCGATTCGTTAAGATTGATTATTTTTCAAAATAGGAGGGGGGGAATTATGTAATGATATATCATTTTAATTGATTACTCTAATCTTTACTTGCGATATTCATTATCAATTGATTTGATGAAAGTATATGTTTAAATCATATGTAAGCTTAAACTAATTACAGTTAGAGTAAGCGATGTGTCGGTCTAGACGGTTGGTTATTCTGGTGTTTTATCTTAGATCTGATTGAAACAGCTTAGTTCCCAAAAATTGTAAAATAAAATATCCTTCCAAAATAAATATATTGTAAATTAAAATTAATTTACAATATATACCCCTTAAGTCTATGAAGTTCACTAAGGCTAAAATCAAAACTAATCATTAAATAATATTGATATTGAATCAACCAACAGAAACCAATTAGACATAAAATATAAAATAAAATTAAGAATATGAGAAATCCACATCATATAAATAAATTCATTGATTTTTATTTACAATGCAGAGCAAATAATGTATCTAAAACATGTCGTTTATCAAACTAATTAATTTTTATCCAAGCCTAATTATTCGCCCAAATAAAAAAACAAATTCCTTTGAGTACTAGATGCTTAATCATAAGCAGAAGCTTAGGATTAGGGGAATATTTCTAATTATTCCTAGCTTTATAGAAAAATATACATCTATGTAATTTAAATTAAAATTAAAAAGAATTCATTATTCAAATAAATGCAATACTTATTCATATAAAAAGTACAAAAATCCTTAAAAACGTAATTACTTATTTGAATTTTTTTTAATTATCCGTGAATTTGCTTTCTTTGTTAATAATAAATATGTGTGTTCGTATATGTTTGTATAGATATTTTGTTTCATGAACATTTTACTTAAAGGAAAAAAAAATAATCTATTTTGTTTTTGAAATCCTAATTTGTTCATATATTTTTCAAATGTTATTTCTTAGTTTCAGAGATTTTAAAGATATCATGTTGATTTCTTTATTGATTTTATTAGTTTTTTTTTATTGAGTTTCTTTAGTTTAAAGTCATTTTGATAAAATTTTATAAATTTATTACGAATATTTTCGAGTAAAAGAACAGATTTCGTAAGCATGTTTTAGATTCTTTTTTATTAATAGAATAACTAACTCAAAATAAGAAATGTCAGTACATTTCTTATAATTCTCTGAAACAAGATATTTTTTTAATCTTTACTTTTAAACACTTAGTTAATAAACGGTGCTCTCTAAAAGAAATTTATGATTTCAAGGACTGTAGAATCGGTTCCTAATAGTTTTTGAATGGCAAATGCCATTCAATACAATTATTAATCTAATAATATCCTGACATTCAAATTTTATTTTATAATGACCATATTTCAATAAATTTAAATAATTTTTATTAACTTTAAATAAAACAGAGTATTTAGTAATTTTAGTAAAATTTCAAACAACATATGTTTGACATCTATTTCTATTTCGAATAAATCTCGTTCCGATTAAAGTTTTAAGCGAACTGGCGCATTGAAACCAAATGAAATTGACAAGACGAGAGTTGAATGAATATGTGCTTTGAGAAACAGGTGAAAGTTGGATGAAACATTTCTTTTCTGGCTAAATTTCTAGAATAATTCGTGGAAAGTTTGCAGTAAATGGTCTTACCAAAATGTGGTTTCCGTATAATTTGGTTCCAGAAATTAGGAAATGTTCGAATAGAGTATAGAGTAATAAAGGTTTTAACGAGAAACATGATGAAGAACATGTCTAATCGTTCTGTGGATCTTAAAGAGAAGATTTGCAATAGATCAGTAAAATCCGTTTAAGTCGGAATCATTGCCGTAAGGATCATTGCGATCCATAATGAATGGGACCAACTATAGCAATTCTCAGTGCTCAGATGCGTCAATTGTTCAAAGATTATTTATCATATAAATGAATAGTAATTTTTATAGTAATTCTTATATTTCAGTATGCTTTTGGATCACTAGATATTTAGATTTAGTCTTTAAAATCCTGCTTTTGTTGATTTTTAAGATCGTTCTTATAATTTGCCCGTTTTGGAATCCGTAGCTGTTTAGATTTAGTATTTAAAATCCAACTTTTGTTGATTTTTCAGGTGATTTATAAATTTTGCCATCTAATATCATCTCCTCAAAATGTCTCAGATCTTTTTCTCCCTTATTATGTTAAAATCATTATTCTTATTAGCGTTTAAAATGTAAATATAATACTTCAGAGAGCTTTCTCTTCATAGCCGTTTATATTTATTCTTTTTTAAATCCATAAAGATGAAAATGTTTTACATGAAAAGCAATCCCTGTTATTCATTGGTTTTTGTATTTTTTTATATTTTCTGAATCATATCTGAAAACTCTTATACCCTTTTCTCAATTAATGTAATTGGGATTATTCATTAAAAATATTTATTTATTTTTTCAATATATTTATTTATTTTTTCAATATATTTATTTATTTTTCCAATATAATTCTTTTTTTTTTCAATATATTTATATTTTATCCATTACAAATCAATCCTATCAAAAAATATATTTTTGTACTAAAATCCTTGTTTTGCAACTTACGTAATTTCCTAATTGCGATGCTTCCTTTCCTTGGCCTTCATGCCAAGAGTTGTTACTATCATTGCAAGAAGATCTTTGTAATATAAAATAGAAAACAATTGTTGATGATGATGGAAATAATAACATCAAAAAGGTATACAGGGATTAAAATAAACTGATCTCGCTTCTTAGAAAATAATTTAGGATTAAGCTTAAATTTTGTGCATTTAACACGTTCCTTTTTTGATCAAGAAATTCCCGAAATTACAATTTACACAGCTAGAAACGTCGAACATTTGTTGTATATGAAAGTATGAAACACAACTTTATCGCTATGAATTATATAATAAACAAAATATTATTATAATGGGCGTATAAGAGAAGCTAAATTAAAAACTATACATTTTGCTTCCTATTAATACAATTTACTTTTCATTTTAATTCTACCTATTTATTTTTTCTCCCATCAATAAAGAAGAACAGGTTTTATGTAAAAAGACTATTATTTTGCCATTGTTTTTTCTCTCGTTTTGCCTTTTAATAACGAGCTCATAATGAGGGATCCAATGCTTCAATAAGTATTGTATTCGTTGCTATCTGCATTTTATCTCTTTTCTATAAATAAAAAAATAAAATGTTTTACTTTAAAAAATTCTAATAATTTATTGGTATTTAACCCTTTTCTCTAAGATGGTGCCTCTCACTTCCCTTTCAAGGGAATGCATCATTACGGCGTCGTTGTTTTTTTGTTGTTTTTATCAATTAAAAATTTCTAGATAATTATAAGGAGATGTAGAATATTTTTTCGACGAAATTTAACTTCAAGTAAATACATATTTTTTTTATTTTCCAGTGCACTAAACGCAAGGTAAGTACTAAAGAGAATCAATGTGCATTCCCCTTAATACTTACCTGCTGATCATATGTAAGAATTACATATCTATGTGCAAAATGTTTATATAATTTTCTTATTCGCTAATTTGGACCGCGAAATCCTTTACACTAGTTTCTTAATTCTTATAATTTGGATTATTCATCCTACTATCACTAGAATTTGTTATTATTTATTTGTATTTTAATTATTATTTATTAGTATTTTAATTATTATTTCCCATAATTCTACTTATTTAGAATTACGGCAAATTTCACATGATCTTACTACATTTCTGATTATGTGAAATACAGAATATAACACATGGTCACATATATTGCGTAATCTGAAAATTATGTAATTTATTGGATTAGATTTTAATAAGTTGAAACTGAAGTATAGAAAAATCATAATAATTTCATTTCCTACTTTTATGGTTAGTCATTAATCAATCCTTATAAAACAGTATCATCACTAAGGATCTCCTTACTGAAACCATCAAAAACAATTTCTGCTATCCAAGCAGTTAGAGAAATAAAATAATGAAGATATTTTTTACAAGCTATGTTTTCTTTCAGACTTCAAGGATTGACCACCAATAAAATATTTTTTCCCTTTTTAGGTCGAAACTAGAGATTTTATCTGTCAAGCAAATTTGATAAATATGTCCATATACAATACTGTCATGACTTGAGATCATAAATTGTAATTTCTAATCATAAAGACAAACACCATTTCCTTTATGTGGAATTATGTTCTATTCTATTTGAACGAATGAGAGGGTTTAGCTCTTCTCGATATTGAACAATAGGTTAATACAGCTTCACATCTTATAATCCAAGTACGGTCATCGGCAATGAAATATGATGTCCTTTGGCAAATAAGAATAATAAATGTATTATATATAATCTCTTGAATTACATGCGTGATGAACCTTAGAGTCTAGGCACTTCTACTCAGTTTAAGGTCAATAGAAGCAGAGAAGAAAACAGAAATAATCTCTCACTGTTTGAGTAGAGGAAGGTTTGCTTAAAAGCGTTTAAGATGAAGCCTGAAGCAAATCTTCGGATTCAATCTATGTTTTGGAAGAAGCTATGACAATTTATGTAGTAATACCCATTTGATAGTATTAGGTTGTTCGGAAAGTAATTTCGTTTTTTCCTGACAAAGGATTTAATTGCATTTTTCGCACCCAATTTCATACTTAAACCGCAAAATCATTTTATGTTTTAAGAGCTGATATAGCAAGGCTTGAGTGTGAGTGCAGCTGATTGTTCGCAGTAGTTTTTGGATGGTGCCCTTTTAAATATGGAGAGCAATAAACAGCATTTTCGTCATTTTTTTCTTTTTTGCTATAAAAGGTAAAAATGCTGTTCAAGCCAGAATTAAATTAGCCAATATGTGTGGAGAAGATGTGTTAACAGTACATCAGTACCAGAACTGATTTGCAAAATTTTTCCTTCAAATGAGGAGGCCAAAAACCACCTCGATCAGTTTTTTTTACAGCAAAGACCAAAACTTTTATGAGCGTGTAATCATGTTACTACCAAAAGGTATTAGACCAGAATGGCAATTTTATAATTTAATAAATAATTTATTCATTAAACGAAAATTTCTTTTCATTTTAACACAAAAATACGAAATGACTTTCCGAACGACCCAATAGAATAAAGTAAGTGTTTTCAATTGCATTGGGTATAGTTATTGTGCTTCTTGAATGTGTGCTTTTCTTAAGTTTTGAATTAATTAAAATTTTCTTGAAAGTTTTTTAATGAAATTATCAGGCCTTGGAGTTTAAAATCCCAATATATCATTCCGGATAAACCAAGGGTAACTGTTAATGTTACGATGCTTTAGCTTATAAAACGTGAATTGTGTTTTAATTTATTTTAGTAGTGAGTACACACATTTGAGCAACTTAACACATTAAGGACCGCAAAGAAATCTGTAAGGCATACGCCTGAGATTAAGGACCGCAAAGAAATCTGTAAGGCATACGCCTGAGATTAAGGACCGCAAAGAAATCTGTAAGGCATACGCCTGGGACCGCACGTTTTTGGACAAACTTGCACGTTCTAAAATCATCATAACTTTGTTATTTATGAAGCCGTAACAGACGGAACGTGAAACACGAGAGAACTCGTGAGCTTTCCGTAACAGATTTGACGCGAAACACGAGAAAACTCGTGAGCGGTCCTTAATGTGTTAAGTGAGGATAGATCTTTAAACATGTTTGTATAAAAGAATTTCTTTAGTGAAAGGATGTAACGTCTACCATTGAGTGGGATAATGAGATGAACTTTAGTCCAGAACTTTTTACCATTATTGATATGGCTTTTAAAAAGAGTTTATTGTCTACCATCAGTCCAATGTATCTTACTTCTCTTTTCCAAGACGGACTATCTTCAAAGAATGTAAATGCAGGAAATGGTTTTGTTATATGTCCTTTCCAGAACATGAAAGCATATGTCGTTTTAGTATTAACTGTTTGATTATCCAGGATTACCTCGGGTTCGTATATATTGTAGTAAATTATTATCCCGAGAAAATTGGACCCAAAACGTTTTTATAATACTTTAAATGGTATCGAACAGTTTGAATATCTATATACTTTACTAAAAGAAATCAGATATTATGAATGAAGAGAAATTTTTTGTGTAGCATAACAATGATTTCATAAAATTATAATAAAAATTTAAACAATTTTTCAAAATTCTTCATTTCGAATGGTCATTTCATACTTAAAAATAAATAAAGGGGCTGCAAATTTCCAAGTTTTGTAAAACATAAATCCATTGCTTGCTATGCACAATGAGAACCAATTTATTAAAGAAACAAGAAAATTGGCGTTTATTAGTATAAAGAAAAAATAAAATTACTTATAGTTAGTCAACCTTAATTAATGTGTTTAAATTAAAGGAGGTAATAATTACGTAGAAAGATATATTTTTATACTTTCGTATATTGCATATGAACAAAGCTGCAGAATTCACCAAAACACATAGTTTCAAAATTTCATAGCTTTAAAGATTATATCAAACATAAAAAAAAATTTCCAGGATCAATTACACAAGTATTTACAATGTCTGCTATCGAAACTATTATCTACGATGCTTTTATACAGCAAAAATGTTGTAATTTGGAAAGATATAAGTATAGTAAAAATATTGATGTAATGCAAAAATGTAAGACATCTTTAAAATGGATTGATCTTACTAACAGGAAATTAGCATATTAAAAATGATTTTAACAAAACTTGTGAAATAGTTTACCATGAAATAAAAAATAAGTAACTGTAAAATTATATGTTGCAGCAAATTAATATGTCATAAAGTTTATCTTAATTAAAAATAGCTGTCTAATATCTTCAGTACGCATATCCCTCCACTCAGTACTGCTCTGAGACTGTAATCCATTTGACAAAGTATTTTCTGGCACCCTTTAATTAATTTTCCACCATTCTCCCACATAAACTGTCAAATTTGTCTACAAAATGACCTTCGAAGTACTTCTGAGGGCTCTTTAAGTTCAGTGAAAATGCTAATTATTTTCAGATGAATATGATATCAGTAAATCTTTCTCGCCGAATAATCTTTCTAATTAACTTTATTAAGTTCCACGAAAATTAGATGTCAGAAATTTAGCGACTGAAGTAAATTAACTATGTCGAAATTTAAAGTGTTATTTTTACTATAAAACTTTATAAGGAATTTACTTAAATGTGTTTAAAGCAATCAAGGAATAGTTCGATTTATTTACAGTCTTGAAACGAATTCAAATTCTTTCTTTGGGAGTAAGAAAATCACTGGCTTGTATTAATTCAAATGATTATTTAAACGTCTAATCAGAAAAAAATATATTTTCAAATTTATATTGTACTAATATTAAAAAGAGATTACTGTATTTTCTACCATACGTTCCAGGCAGTTAGACTTACATCTACGAAATTTGACACAATATGCTTAGTAGGATAAAATTTGAAGCAATTTGTATTCGAATTCACTAAATTTAAAATTATAAGAATTTGCATTCATTCCATTGTAACTTCCAAACACAATATTTTTCTGATGTCAAAAAAATGCAGTTTTAATATGAGAAAAGTACTTAAAGAGTAGTTTTATAAATCTACAGCCATATATGAATTGAAATGCATTTCTTCAAAGGTAAAATAACTCTAACATTAATTCAAATAATTATTAAAAAGTCAAATTAAAGAATAGACTGATATGTCGTCTCTACTACTAATAAAAGGTTTGTTAATATGTATTTCCGCTCTACATTCCAGATTGTTTGATCTAGATCTACGAAGTTTAAGAATTATATTTCAGAATTATGAGGTCCGTCCCAAAATAGCCCTAGTGTTGCTTTACACAGGTCGTTAATATATAACTAAAACTAAACTTTTAGCATAATATATTCCCAAAACAAACAGCGTATAAACTAATGGGGGGGGATTTCTTTTCGAATCTTACATCGAATTTCGAAAATTTACATAGTGTGTTAATTTTGAGTTAATTAAATCGTTTAATATTTTAGTCATTAAATCCTAATATTTTAGTTTGCAAAGATCAGGTAAAATATTCGAAAAGTAAACTGAAGTATAATTAGATTTATCTATACCATTAAATAAATTTAAATCAACTCCTTTGAAGGTAAAGAAATTTCCAATTTATATCGATTCAAAAATTTATTGAAAAGTTCGTTTAACAAATATGTTTAAATATCTCAACTAATAATAATAAAATAAAAGATTGATTTGTGTTTGACTTTATTATTTCGATACTGTACAAAGTTTAGGTTAAATATGTGAAAAGTAATAGAGGAGTATTTCGATTTACTTACAGACTCAATACATATAAACTATATTTCAGAAAAAAGTAAAGGAACCTCTATTTATATGAATTCAAAAATTAATCAAAAATTTCATTTAAGAAACAGGTTGATATATTTTTGTTTCAAATAGATTGATTGATATCTACGAAGTTTGACACAATATATTTCGGATAATAGAAAGCATTAAATATATTTCACAATTTGGATTCAGAACGATTTTCTTCAAATTTTTTTTGAAATTCACCAAATTAAAAAAAAAAAAAAATTAGAGAGTTTGGAGTTATTCGTCTGTACAATGAAAATTATTACTTTTCAAAAATGAGTTTAGGGCACTTGTGTCTCTGAAGTAATTCCTTTGATAATCGACTTATTTATTTAGGCAACAGTATTCTGAACTTTTCTAATATCTTAAAGAGTATTATCTGAATAAATAATTCCCGATATAACTTAAATGTTCCATCGGTCTAGTTACTTCGTGAACTTTTTCATGTTGGTTTATAATTATTATCATTGTAAGAATAAGGACCTAATATACTTATGAACTCAGCTGACATGAGAAATTAAAAATTGGATTTGGATAACGCCAAACGACTAGGGGAATTAGAATGGTTTAACTAAACCATTATGATCTTGTTATTGGTTTCACATTAGGATATTTAGTTCTATTAAGGGACCTGGGTACATTTATTTAATAAGTATAATCTATTAAAGTTATTAATGAAACATACATCCGATGTCTATAATAATTTGATACTTATAAACAATTTATTTATCAAATCCTGAGACAGAAAATTCTTAAATGATTTGATTAAAATTAAACATAATCAATATTCCAGAGAAACCAACTAATCATCAGTGCTTTTCCTTTTTAACAAAATCAATTAAATATTATTAATTAATTAATTTTTAATAATGTTAAATTGTATAATCGTTTAATTCCTTATTTATTTATTTTTCTTAAAATTATTGAATTACATTACTTATTTTCTATCTTAATTGATGTACTTTTATTCAAAATCGTTATATGCTTCAGAAATTCTTATCAGAATTAATTTACGCCTACGCAATGAAGTTTAAAATAGATTTAAATTTCATCTCTTTTTTAAAAATATCTTTTCCACGATATTAAAGGAAATTAATTCTCTGAGTTCAAATTTAATAAAGAAGTGGTACAAGAAAATGAATTATTTCTCTTTGTTTTGGGAAATGGAAGTAATATTTACTTTAATTTTCAGAGTTAATCATTAATTTCTTGAAAGAAATTTAAATTTGAAGTAATCTGAAATTATTCCTGTGAATTTCACGGAAATTATTTCTCTCTTTCTGATTTTTTCCCTATGGTACTATTGCAATTATAAATCCATAAAAAATATTATATCTCTTAAATTTGAAAACAATCAGGCTTTTTTTCCTAATAATAAAAGGGGGTGATCCAAAAAATGTTTATAAGCAGTAGTATTTGGAATGTAGAAACTGTTAATGAGAATACGGTTACCTAGAGTGAAGACAGATCATTGCGCTGTCTAAACTGGTCGTTCGAGCAGATAGTGTTAGTAAGGGGTATTCAGCAGTCGACCACAACAAATCTTGTCGATACTGTTACGTTTAGTGTTGGCGGGGTTGTCGGCTGTGTGCAAGAATAATTGTTAGTATGGGACCTGAAATAGCGGTAGTAATGGCGAGACGTCCAGAGATGTAGTCTCGCACAAAGGTGCTAGCCGTAATACGATTTCTACGCTCCCCATCGGGCATTCATGAAAAAAACGTTGTAGTGTAAGGCGGCGGAGCAATGAGTAGACAATAAGTGGCGAAGTGGCTTCCTTCTTTTGAAGTGGGCAGTGAGCTCCTAGTGACTATTTCATTTTCTTGGCATGGAAGAAACACTTGTACTAAAGATTATATCAGACGGTGATGTTTAAAAAGATTATTATCAAGACGAGTTAAACAACGTTTATAAGCAGAATCTGAAATCAACAGGTTTAATGATTATGTAGTGAAGATTACCGTAACATATGTCTCTTAATTACTATTTGTATCTTGGTTCTATTGCTACTAAAGTATTTTACACACTACAACAATATCCTTTTTTCCTCAAAACCCCTCGTACATAAAATGTGGGCACATTCCTTAAGAAGTTTGAACACTACAACCTATTAATCATTTAATTTTCTGAATCGGAAATGTACTGTTAAATTATTACTATAGGCATTACAAACTATAATAAGCTACATGAATGGAAATTTGTGTCTTTGAAATTTTCTTTTGGATCATTTAAATTTTCGGTGTATTTTCTTTAAATACAGAATGTAAACATTTTGATTAATTTTCCGGCGATAAGCTTAAATGGTCACAGCAATGATGTCAAAGATTTCCCATGAGTTTATGAACAATATGAATAAAATCTGTCAAATTATATTAGGGAAATTTGACACTGTTATATTGTTACTATTGTGGATTTGTACGTTAGTTTGTACAAAGACCTTTGAAGACATGGTTGATTTTCCCGTTTTCCGTGTATAGTCAAAGATAATAGTTACAGCTATGCTGACTTAGATAAGTAAAAAATTGCTCGATCAGTTTCTTACTATTGTAAATGTATCAGAGCTAAGTCCTAATCATTAACGGCGTTCTGGCCTTGGGATAGCGAGTCTTCCCTTTGATCTAGGCTTCCCGTCCAGATTCTTCGAGTCCTGGTATGGGCATGCTTGTTCTCTATCCTGTGTTCTATCTCAGAGGGACGTGAAAAAGCACCCTTGTAGAAAGTAGTTGTGCAAGAATGTGCATGTGGGCTATCGTAATATAAAATAGAAGTCAAACTTATGTTTTTGGGTGTTCAGGGGGTCTTTACCCACAGAACCAACCGCGCAAAATCTTGTCTTAAAATAGCCACACCACAACAATATCCAAATAAATGAAATTCTGACATCATATTGTTAGAGATTCATATACGTGCTTTAAACTCATAGTTAAATCTTACCAAGTATGTCGCAGTAAATTTGATACATATTTTCACCCCTGCTATTATAGATCAGCCCGAAATAGGAAACAAATCCATCAGGAAAACCTTTATGTCTGTGGGCATAAATAAAAAAACAGGGATACACAAGCGATTAAATATTTAATATAAATAACAATTTATTTACAGAGCACTAAATAAAACTTGAAAACTAAATAAAGAGTATTTTTAAACAAATAATGCTGAGTTCCTAACGATTTGTTCACATTATGCACAAATTTATATGTTTGATAAAACGATATTTTTAAATCCTAAAATGGTTAGAACATCAATTTCATACAATAATTTTTCGAGATTTATTCTGGAAAATATTAAAATCTTGCTTAGTTTTAATTCTTTAAGATTGTATTTATAATTTCGAAAAAAATACCTTCAAGTAGACAACTATGGCAACCTTGGTAGATCTGGTCTGGTACGCAAACATACATACAGAGAGAAAGCGGGATACATGTTCTCCTAGGGATAATCATTCTCTTATTTACAAGCAACCTTATCTAACGCATAGATCATTGGATTTCTTTTATTCTTAAGAAATAATAAAAAAAGTGATGAAAAATGGAAAAAAAAGACCTACACTTTTTATCTGATAATGAGTGGTCCATAAAATTCATTATTCATTTGTGCAAGCACATTCTTTTTTTTTCCTAATGATCTAATTCTTAAAATAAATTTGCAACATTTCCTGGTCATCCCGCGTTTGCTCATTTAATCAAGGAATAGAGTATCAGGACTTAAATCTCAAAAAGCAATAAATCGAACCAAACATAGTTTTTATTATTTCCCTTAGTGCATCCTGTATTTTTCATAAATTCTTTTCGTACAAACATAATTCATAAAATTGTATTTCATTTAAAATTATAATTTTATATAAAAAAAATTCTTTTGCTTTTAATCAATAAGATTTAAGCAGGTTAGTTTCCTCAAAATATAGTATATTTTCCTCCTTTTTTTTACTTACAAATTCAAAAATACGAGAAAAAATAAATAGAAATCCTTTTATATTATTAAACAGTTTTATTCAAACTCAAATTGTTAAGAATTTAATGTTAAGCTGTGATTCAAACGATAATAATGACGAATTTAATGTAATGGAAGTTTTGATTTAAACGATAACTATATCGAATTTAATATAATTGAAGTTATAATTCAAATGATAATTTAATGTAACGGAAGTTGAGATTCAAACAGTAATTATTCCGAATTTAATGTAACAGAAGTTGTGATTCAAACAATAATAATTCCGAATTTAATTTAACTTAAGTTGTGAGTAAAAGAATTTTTTGCATTTGGATAATTATTATTGTTTTTAAGTATTTCGGAATTTCTAAGCTATAAAGTATACTCAGCTATTTTATCAAAGAAATTTATAAAAAAAATTTCATTTCAATTTAAAATAAGGTATTCATTATTCAATAAGCATTTAAAATTACAACTTTAATGAAAGGCTTATTTTTGTTAGAGTTAGGAATTCTTATATAGCACTCCTTAAGGAAGAAGTATAATTTAAAATACTTCCTCGTTAGAATTTAATAAATTTTATTTGAAATGAAAATTTAAAATTTCTGAAGCAGTCTTTATAGAAAAAGTTCTATTTAGAAAGCTTGTAGAGGTGAATATTTGTTAAAGGCTGTAGAAAAGAGTAGAATTTGCTAAAGAATACAAAAAAAAAAAGAAAAAAAAGGAAAATTCCCCCATCTTCTTTTGCAATTTTTCTGTTCTACTTTCATGAGCATTTGGAACAGGAGTTCGTAACAGCCTTCCAAATGAAGTGTTTCAAGCATATGCTCAAATTAGTAGAAGCAATTCTGCAACAGCTCAAACTGGTCGAAGTTATGTCACTTTTTCACTCAGAAGATTTGAATAAATATTATGTTATTAAACGCAGTATTTTACAAACTTTGAAATACTTTTCAAACTTTAAACATAAGCGAATAGAATTTTCACCTTCCCTTTCCACCAGTTTCAAACTCTAAAAAAGGTTTAACTACTTCTGTTACTCAAAGGAATGTTTTTATTTTTATTTTTGTGCTCTGAAAAGAATAAATTCTACTCTCCAATAAGAATAATTATTCATTTTTTAGTCCTCTTTTGATTTTTAATCTCAATGTGATTGAGTTAAAAAAATCTAAATAACATTTTTTGGAATTAAAACCGTTTTCTTTCTCTCTATAAGATTACATAATTATTTCCATATTTTACCATGCCCATTTCATTTCTGATTGATCAATTGAAAGCATCTAAATATTAAAATTGTCTGTGTATTTTATCTTGAATTCTACCATTTCACACCGCCATTTCCATACGAGTGGGCATTAATATAAAAATAAATTAATATGAGCAAACATTAAAAGAAAGAAAATCTTTAGTTCTTATGTCTGAAGTTAACCGTTGATTGTAGTTTCAATCATATATATATATATATATTTGTAAAATAATACTCCAAACCAATGTATCCAATGTGGAAAAATCAGCATTTCCTAGGTTGATCATCAACAATTTAAGAAAAAAATCACTATGGAATATTTGTAATGAGGGCGATGCAATTTTATAACACCAATAATGAGAGTGATTTATATTTCATTCACAGAAATCGAATTATTATAATAAAAATACAATTAAATAAAAACGCATAGGTTTAATTCAATAAAAGAAAATGTTTTGCAATAATTAAATAAATATAATTGATATTTTATTGTTTTGAATTCCATATAAAATACATTTTGTTCTTGAATGTTTTCAAAATATTTCGCGATTTTTAAAATTTTTTTATGAACAATTAAAAATTTAAAGTAAAGTTTAACTTTAATTTATTTAATTTTCAAAGAAATTGCATCAAAGGGAAATTTTTATCATCTTCAAAGTAGTTTATTAACTTTCAGACAAATAATTTGGTATATAGAAGCCAAAACACACACACTCCCATTTATTATTAGTTGACGTATGAATGAATATATCATATTTTTCGATTTTCTTTATTCGATATTTTACTTGTAAGAAAACAAAAGCATGAAGCTGTGTATCAAAAAGAACTTCGCAACTAATGCATATATTCGCAATTATTATTAAGCATCAAACATCTCTAAATATTTTTGTTTATTCTGTTGCAAAGTACGAGTTTTTCATTTCATAAACTGTTTAATTTATATCAGTATATCTACTTCATATATTTTTTTCTTTTCCCTCTTCCATATGAAGTTAATCAATTTCGTATGCTCACCAACATACTTTTATTTAATTTTCTTTTTTATTGTATATATTAATATAAAAGGCAACTATCGATATTTTAAACATTATAATAAATATAATAGAGCTTTGAAGTTTCCAACACTCTATTCATCCATAACGGCATTTTACTAATTTTATACTTCTGAACTTAACTTCCATTTATCTGATTGGTGCAAGTTTATAATTATTTCATACAGTTAAGCTATATAAAAATGAACTTCAAATAAAAAATGATGAATGAAGCTCCATAATAGTTTTTTTTTTAAATTTAAACTTAAGTACAAAAACATTTAGTTAAAACAGTTTTTTGACACTTTTTTAAAAATATATAATGTTAAAACCCATTTCTATTAAACCAGTTTTACTATAAATTTGTTCAAATAGCGTGAAAATGTACACATGAAATGTTATCTATGTACACATTGATCAAAGGAACTTTATGTAGAATTTGACAAACTGAATGCATTTCTTCAACAATTAAACAATGAAATTGAATTAAATTTATGATACTTCCATACAACAACACTAACTGTTATAGTGGCACATATAATTAATTATATCCTTTTAACCTAAATCGACAATCTTAAAAGTACTAAGAGCAAACGATTTAGGTGTTCCGCTGAATTAATTTAAAATAGTCAAAGCATTCATTAGGACATGCATTATTCTGTAAGAAACTATCATCAGTAAAGTTTATTTGTGGAAATGCCTATTTAGAGTTAATTAGGATTGTAGACAGAACTGCATTCTTATGAAAATAGTTCATTTAGTTCTCTTAGATTCAAAGTCGACAGGACAGCACGAAACTTGACTTCGATTTTAGAAGATAAATTATTCTTCCACGGTCTAATGGAAGTTAGTTAGTGACAGTATAGTTAACATGATTGATTATGATCTACCAAATGTTATCAATAGAAAGTTTATACAAAATGAGAGAAAATTGAGGATTAATTTTGAAATATTCGATACAATTCCTAATTTTCTAACTTTGCAGTCTATATTGGAATGCTATAGTGGGAGTATTGAGGTAGTAAAATGTAAATTATTTTATTATTATTACATCTATCATAAGAATTCTTATACTTTTAATATTTGAAGTAAATTATTTTATTGTATACTAGCCGCCTTTGGTGACCAGCTGGTTCGCCATGAGTAATGGGTTCTAAAATTTTCAATTAAATCACATAGTCATTAGCTTTGAAGTAACTTCGGGCATTGATTGGCCTGAAATGAATATTTTCTTTAAAATGATGGACTGAAAGTTCTGAAAAAACGCGTTTTCCTGATAATATTCCTTAATTTTATAAATCAGTTATTTTTAATGATTGATTTAGAAGACTGATTGATGTAGCAACTTTTATTTAAAATATTTATAAAAATATTTTGTAAAATATTGCTCACAGTATGAAGAAAGTATGAAGACAGTATGGCAAAGTATGAAGAAATCTAAAACTCATTATTCATAAATGCATTGTTCGACTCAAACTACATAAAATGTAATTATTTACTTCATTTAGATCAAATTAATAGTATTAAACAATATATATGCCTATTAATAATATTTTACAAATTGGCCATTAGAAAGGAATTTGAATGCATATCCTGTATAAATTCAATCCTTTGTAAATAAAGATAATTTATTCAATTAATGATTTAAATATTGCAAACGATCATAGAATCCTTTGCTTTGCATTCTTTACAGAAAATATTACATATTATATTTATGTTATTTGATCCAGTCACGTGCTAAAAGTTGCATTTCTTTTGATTTATTTGCGATGATAGTTTTTTTTTAATTCGAACTTCCGGCATTCTTTTATTTTATCCAGTCACGTGCTAAAAACATGATTAAAATATTTCTTTAAGAATTCTTAAAAATAGAAGCTTACGTGATAAACTAAAATCACTCATACCGTTAGAAAGCTAATTTTTTTATCTTTCAATTGATATAAAAATCATGTTTGTGCAGTAACATTTTTGGAAGTTATAGTGGAAAAACGTCAAAAATTTCCTTAAATTTTAATTCAAATTCTAATTAAAAATTCGAAAAAGGGGCCCCGAGGTGTACATTCCCGACCTCCATGGTATACATGTACCAAATTTGGTAGCTGTAGGTCCAACGGTCTGGCCTGTTGAGCGCCAACACACACACACACGCACACACACATTGAGCTTTATTATAAGTATAAATTTTTTTAATAAGTATTAAGAGGTAATCGAAAATCACTTTCCTATTGTTGATTCCCTACCAATAAAAATAGTCATATGATCCCAAACTGAAAAAATAATTTAATATATGTAATATTTGTATTCTACACTCTTTAATATAATAACCGTATTAAAGAGAAAGTTATTAAAACTATATTTTCATATTATCACTTGGTCTTCATGGTTATTTTTAATAACATGTTTTGACAGAAAGTCACTTTAGCTAAAACCTCGCACTATTTTACTTTCATAAATTACTTTGAAATAGGTTTACAATATTAATGAATGTCCAATTTGATTAATGTTCATGAATTATGTAATGATTCGCTTTTTCGATATAAAACTCATTTGTTAGTTCAGAATTATATATGATTTTCATTTTTATAAATTTATTTGATTCATAAATAATGTTCTTTCATGTTGATAAATACGAGTGGAATGAAAAGAAAAGACAATAACATCTTAAATGTATATTGACTATATATTGAGTATTTTTTATATGAATGTGAAAATTTTTTATGTTTTTTTGTAGTTTATTAAAAGCTCTTTGTATAGTACATTTCTCGATTTAAAAAAAAAAATAGAATAATTCATTAGTGTCAAATAGAAAGCAGTTCCAGAATTTTTTAGATAAACCCTAAAAGTCTGGAAATTTGTATTTGACTTTTGAGTATTTCCAAGAAGAATAGAAAACTCAGGCTATTTGGAAAAGAAATTCGAGAGCTTTTAGAGTCAAAATGTTTATAAACGTTTTCTGAGAATAAAAACTTGCATCGAATTCCCTAACCAAATTAGAATATTTTACATGTTTGATAAAAAAAGCCCATGTTTTCATCCCTGAAAACAGCCTTTCTCAACGAAATAGTCTTAAAATATTCTATTCAGAGATAATTTTCTAATGGCCGTAGATTTCAAAGATCTTATATTGTTCTCTGATTTGACTTTTATAACAGTTTATTAGTTAAAAATGTGAGTGTCCCCTTCTTGACGAATTCGCAAAGAATTTATATTTTTTTAATTGAAAAATGATAAATTTTGCTATAGAAGAAATGTAGGTGAAAATTATAGCTAAAATATGGAGGTATTTTAGAAATGTGCCATAAATATTTATTAATTTCTGAGGTAATGTTGCGCATTTTGAAAACAATTCCAGCAAAAATTAGAATTCTACTATAGTTCAGAATAGAAATTATTTGATAAATTCAACATTTTAAGTAACATTAATGGAATATTTTATAGTCTATTTAAGGGCCCTGTGGTATTGAAGTAGTTAATTCATTCAGAAAGTAATTGCATTTTGCATCTACAGAAAGATATTTCATCACAACAGTGTCATTTTTATTTCTTGATAACTGATGATATCAATATTTTATAAGTTCTTTAACAACTTTTTTCAAATTACTGTGAATAAAATATATAAAATTAAAATTTTTAGTCAAATGTGCTTTAGAATTTTGAAATATTTAATTCACATTTACACATAGAAAAAGATTACTTTTACATTGATTCTTTTCAAATGCTGACAAATAGGTATAGTCAGTACGCAATTTCTTTGTCATTATAGAATTTTTTTCAGCATTGCAGAGGTATCGCATTTTTAATCCAAATATCATGTATTTAAATTTCATCATCTTAGCTCATTCTGTTTCAAAGTTACTAAATTGAAAAACGAATGATTGGCTATAATTCTAAAAATATCTTTCTTTCACTACATCATTTCTCTTTCTTTTTCATTTTTAATTTAGTGATTGTTAAAAATTTGCATCACAAAAATTAAGTATTATGTATATACACTGTGGTGATAAAAATTCACTGGATCTCCTACTAAAGTGAAAAATTTCTTTTTTTATTGAAGTACAACGACTCTGCTGCCATAGTGCAGTATTCTGCTACCATAGCACATTAAGACCTACTTTCGCCACACTATTCAAACGGAAAGGTCCGTCATATGTCTCACATTGATCCCAGCAGTTATTGCTCCCAGAATTTCTTTTCTTTTAACATTGATAATTTTATGTACAATTCGATGGTCTCAATCATAAAGTGCAGGTGGTCGACCACTGAGCTGTCCATGGTGGGAGGTTATTCTTGGCACACTTTTAACAATGTGGATATTGGAATATCATTCAGCATGAGCCTAGCTCCAACTACTATTCCACGTACATAGTACCTTAATTCCTATTGTGAATTATGTCAGAAATCTTTTCACGTGAATCACTTTTATACAAATGTCAATGCACTGCCAATTCATACATTTTGTACACGATACTACTGCTTGCCTGTATATCTCCATATTGTTATCTCATGATTTTTTTCTATTCAGTGAAAAGTAATCTCGCGTCGAGAAAAGACACTATATTTCAACCTCCGAATTCGAATTTTTGTTGTAAGAAAAAAATTAATACTAACGCTTATTACACTGTAAAACAATGAAATCAAATTAAGTATAAGTTCTAGTTTATGAATGTATTTATTATAAGTAATAATTTGACTCCCTATTGCATATCTTCTTAGTCTTCAATTAGTGCATGTAAAATAAAATCATGAACCAATTAAAAAATTGTTGACAAAATTCTGAAAATGAAAATCTACTTTTTTTCTTTTAGAATCTACAAATAATAAAATAAAATTACTTTTCCAAACTGGTAGTCTGTTCTTTCAACCGAAACTTGTTAAATAAGGTCACATATCACATTATCAATATTTGTGATCATGAAATGCGTATTTCCAAACCAATATGTAAGCATTCTGGAGGAGTTTTCGAATATTGTATTTTGATGAATCAATTGGTTTATTTATTTCCGGTGATATTCTATCAAAGTAAACAATACGTCTAAAAATTATTGTTTCTTTCAGGCAATAATAAAAAAATCATGTTGTCAATGAATGATATTTATCTATATATCGCAATGTTTACAATGATGAATGTATGATTAAATTGAAAATGCACTTTGGGCAATTTATTTCTGGAGTTTGGTTTAGTAAAAATGGTGTGCTTTGAAAATAATTTTAAAATTTGATTTCTTTTGCATTTTAGTAGATTTTTATGGAAATTGCACTTTGTATTTCAAACAAATAATAAAAAATAGTTTTAAATAGATATAGTATGATAATATAAGATAATATTATATTAAGAATGTTGAATATAGATGGCCTTTTCTTAATGAAGTATTTCTGAACTGTTCGTGCGCTCATACCCTGTGCTCCAATTGCCAAAAATACATACGTATATTTATTCACATCCATATCTTATTTTTATAAAAAATTTAGATAAGTAATTCCATATCACGATTACGAATGTGCCTAAAACATAGTGATCATTATTTTCTTCTTAAACGATTAATTTCACAAGAAAATCGATGATCATTAGTTCTCACTTTCCGTGCGATAATTGAAATAAATTTTCTCTGCTTTCCTCACATGCTACTCATTGCTCCCACTCACGTCAACCTCTATTCTTCTTGATTGCAGAGGAAATGAGAAATCTTTTATGTATAACTTTCAAGACGGCGGTAGTGTGCTCACATCTGGATTGAGAAATAAAAAATACTCCCAACAAAGAATTAAAAAAAATAACAAATCGACTTTTGAACCAAACTATTCATTAATCATATTTATAGATTTACTTTCATCATTATCAGCCAATTTGAAAGATTTATTTCTTATAAAAATACGAGGGATCATTTTAAATTATATGTCTATGATTACCATATCTTGATATTTCTAATCGTTCGTGAAAACTTAAAAAGTTTATAAATACCACATATGAATAATATTAAAGTTAATACATATAGCCTTGAGCACTAAATAAGAATAATAATTTTTCTATAAAATTCTAAGACTGTTTCTTGAATAAAACATAATACACAAAATAATATTTAATTCATATTATAGACGTAAGTCCTCACTCTATATATTAGAATAATAAGCTTCCGATAACATTCTAAGATTGTTTTTTGATTAAAACAGAATAACCAAAATAATATTTAATACATATTTTCCCAAGCACTGAATATATCAGAATAATAGGCTTTCAATAGTATTCTTAGATTGTTTCTTGAATAAATTATAACAGAATATTATTTCATACACATAGTACCTAGCAATAAATATGTCAGAATAATGTTTTCCATAAAATTCTAGGATTGTTTTTCGAATACAACATGATTAACAGAATAATATTTAATACATACAGCCTCAAACACTAAATATGAAAAATATTAAGTTTTCAATATGCTAAGATTGTTTCTGGAATAAAAAATATTTAACAAAATATCATTACATATAGTTTAATAGAATATTGTTACAAATAGTTTTAACACAATATTAATACCTATAGTCACAAGTATGAAAATTAAACTTTACATCCAATTAATGTATAAAAAAATGTCCGAAAATTAAAATTTCAAATAATTCAAAAATTATTTCTTAAATAAATCATATTCAGCTGAATATTATCGGACTTAAAAAAAAAGGGAAATATGTTTTTTATATGAAATTGAAATTATTCAATCATGAATTATTGCATACCATAAATATTATTCCATGCGAAATATTCAGATGTCATAACGCTTATTTGCATTAAAAATAAATAGCAGAAACCGTCAATTATAAATATCATCCTAGCATCGAACCGAAACTCATAATCCTTTTGACAACATATTTTCACGAGCCATTTAATTAATTTTTAGCCCTTCTCCAACGTAAACTGTCAAATTTATTTACAAAATGACCTTCGAAGTGCTTTTAAGAACTTCCAAGTGATTGAGTTAAGTGAAAATGTTAATTATCTCTGGATGAAAATGAGGTTAATAAATAATAACCATCGAGTAATCTTAGCATCTTATAAATTTCATCAAAAATTAGATGTCAAATATTGTGGTAAATGAACTATATCTTTTTCTTTTTTCAAATAAAATTTTAAATTACTTTATGTGAATTATCTAATTGAAATTTAAGAAATTCTCTTCTATTAATTAATTATATTCGACTTATTAAAAAAAGGCTTTCTTAACTAATTATATCCTTTTAATTAAGAAATGCACTTATATTTTTCTTCTACGCTTAACAAGCACGATGACATTTGTATGTCAACTACTTAAGCAAAGCGAGCATAAAATGAATGATTTAAAAAATCAATCTTTTTTCATTATAATACCTTTACTTTAATATGTCTTTAAAAATCATTTATATTAAATTTACTTCTATAGAATTATATTGGAAAACAGGAAATTATATTGGAGCTACAGGAAAGTTGTTAATTGAACGCATTCTTTCAATAGCTAGACAAGTAAATCAAGTTAAAATTGTGGCACATCAACAAAATTTGACTAACTGTTTAATCTCAGACATAATTCATTATATCCGTTTAACTGGAGACAAGCATTCTTAAACACTCTATGAACAAAAGATTTGGTCATTTCAACGAATTAATTTCGAAAAATAAAAGTACACCCATTATCCTGAAGGAATATATCATCAATAAATATTTGTAGAAGTGCCCATTTTCACTTAATTAAATATCGCCATGACAGCTGCAATCTTGTAAGGATAGTTCCATTGTTCTCGTAAATTCAAAGACGAGACGACACGTAAACTGACTTCGATTTTAAAAGATAAATTATTCTTCAACAATACAGGAGCAGTTAATCAGTAACAGTACTGTGAAAGTGATTGATTGAGATCAACTAAACTTCCATTATCAGCAGGAAGTTTCTATAAAATTAGTGAGAAATTAATGGCTCAGTTTCAAATATTTAGCCTTAAATATTCAGTTTTCTAATTAAACACTGAATATCAGACTGTGGCAGCGGTGTGATGAGAATTTCTTTGATTTATTGCATATCCTTTGGAGCATAAAGTATTCTGCGTCACTTTGGAAATGATTCATATTCCTGTTACTGAATTTCATCCAGCTAAGTATATTATTTTTTCACTGTTACTATTTTCCAATAACTTATTTCCAAATATTTACATGCTTATTGAAAATTTTTGAAACTTTATATTCAATGTTCTTTGAGCTTCTAAATTTACAAAATAAATCTTATAAAATCTGAATTTTTATACTGTAATTTTTATTTTATTATTTTTAACTGAATTTTTTTTATTTAGCTCTATTATTAGTCGTATGTAATGAAATTGTTTTAAAAATCTGACATTTAAACAAAAAGAATCAACTACACTTTGAAACGTTGAATGTCATTATTCGAAGACAAACAATTCTTACCTGGATAAAACACTAGCTGTCAGATTTTTATGAAAGTAACCTGTGAAGTTACTTAAAAATAATTAAAATATAATCGCAATTTAAACAGATGATTTCAAAAGATAAGAGAAATTTCAATCCAATTTTTCAGAATTTGCCCACGAGCCTTTTTTTAGAAAGAATATAAATGCATATCTAAAGTGGTCCCATATCTTGATTCCTAATAGTGATACTAAGAAAATTCACCTGTCAAGATCTTCCGTTTTTGTCACTAAATTTGTTAGATTCCGCACATATTTTCTAACTTTGCATAATGTTTGTCGAGAAGACAAGTTATCCACTAAAACATCTGTAGAGCTTCTTTTCTTATTAGGATAGTACCTGCATAGGAAAATAATATATCAGAGTCACAGCAAAAATTTGATATCTCCATGCGTTTTAGTAGTACAAATCGGGAACATTCATGAATTAAAATATTAGTGAATAAAGAACACTTTATGAATTATTCCTTATAGGGTTAGAGATCATGATATAAGGAATTTATTACAAATGATAAGAAAGACATATTATATTCGTGTATTTCAGAGGCACTTGAATCAAATTAAATACATTTAATAGTATACTTTCTCGGCATATATTTAAGAATAAATGACTAATATTTGTTACGCTTGATAAAAAACGATAACATAGCAGCATATGACCTAATTATACAGAGTATCCCATGCAAAATCACATCTCCGTCATTAAGGTGTATCTTTTTCTAACTTTTATCTCTATCTATAATAATAAAGCTCAATGTGTGTGTGTATGTATGTGTGTGTGTGTGTGGGAGAGAGAGAGAGAGTGTGTGCGTGCGTGTTGGCGCTCTACAGGCCAGACCGTTGGACCGTTCCTAAAATACTATTGCACAAACATGATTTTTATATCAATTTAAAGAATTTTTTAATTAGCTTTCTAACGGTATCAGGTTTTTTAATTTATAACGTAAGCTTCTATTTTTAATGAATCTTTAAAGAAATATTTTAACCATGTTTTTAGCACGTGACTGGATAAAATAAAAGTC
>JAPMOQ010007088.1:180398-235013 GCA_026543055.1 Argiope trifasciata
AAAAATGATTTTTATAAGAAACTAGTCACTGTGTTAACCAGCTTTTGATTCTTTTTTTTTTCACGCCTCAGATAGAAATATATTATTTTTTCTTAAAATTGCCTTTCATGATAATATAAAATATGATTATATATATATATATATATATATATATATATATATAAACAAATTATTTAGGTTTTGGTACATAAATTGTATAATGCCAGGTTTCAGCGCGGATTAAAGAAAACTATGGAATCTGCATTTTATATAAATTTATGTCCAATTATAAATTATTTACTTACTATAAATTTTTTCATTGTGTTATTCTCCTTACAAAATTCACCAACTTATGTTCCTTACCTGCATTTTTAAAGTCAATTAAAAGGCCATAAAGTTTTATCCATTATTAAATCCTTTTTTGTTATGGGTGCTTTTAACATTTCTTATTTTATTCTTTAAAATTGCTGTGATTCATTTTTTTGTTTGGTTGTACTTGATTATCACCGTCTTGCATTAAAAAATCCAATTGAAACTAAATCTATAATTTAGATGCTTAATAATGATAACCATTCTATTATATGGATAACTGCAACATTAAAAAACGTTCTCATTCATTACATAATGCGTGTACAGCTGAATATAAGCTTACCATATTTATTCGCTTTAAATTTTCACAAAATAATCTATAATTTTTCGCATTCATAATTTAATATTTAGCAAAATTATGTATTACGTTGTTGCAATTGCTTTCTGCTTGTTATAGTTATTTACTGTCTTAAAATTATCAACAGAATATTTTCAATTCGAAAAATTTCTGAAATATATATACATAAGAATTCATATAATGATTTTTACTTCAAGAACATAATGAATGAATGATGTTGTTTTGGAATTTTTAATTATTCAAACAATGTGAGTATTCACAGAAGCATTTACAGTTATTTATGGAATTATTTTTGATGTTATAAACCGATATCTAATATATTCAAATGTTATAGAAAAATGTTATTAAAAAAAGCAAAAATATTCTGTAAAATTAAGTTTTAATATAACGATATCCAATTGTTCATTTCATATCTTACTTTAAAATAAATGTTTGAAATATCACATAAGGCAGTAAAATCCATTTTAAAAGTATAATTTATAATATCGGTCCAGAAAGTTTATATTTCAATTTTTATTATATGTTAATGTGGCAGTAAGTTTGCACCCTAATTAAATGGTGAACTAATCAAATCTAATTATTTTCAAATAATACAATTATAGCTGGTCAAATACTTGATTTTAATCCATATAGACACTTTAGAATCAGCCGAAATTGTTGTCACTTGATATCAAAGTTGTTGTATGTTAAAAGGATCTAATTAAGTAAGACTTTACAAGTATATAAACTGAAAATGGCCAAAACTAAGTTTATTGGACGAAATAAGTCAATTTCTTCCCAAACTACTTTTTCGAAATTCTTTCTTGTTATTAGAAAAACAGACCCAGAGTTTAAAGCCAGATGGCTCAGAGCTAATTTTTTTCCCCTGGTGTATATATTTTCAAAAGCATAGTATTTCTGTTACGGGAATATAAATGAGCCATTACCCAAAAGCTTAGCAGAATTCGTTTCCGAATGCATAGGATTATTTTAAGAATTCCGAAAGTAATCCTCAAAGAAAGTATTCCGAATACAGAAAAGCTTCAATCTACTTTTGACTTTTTACTGCTTCAAAAAGCGTCATGGCATATATAAAATCTTACAAGGCTCCTTGGAGTTTCTTCTAACATTTGGAATTTCTATTAAATGCATTTTGTTACATAAAATAGATTGTTAGCAGATTTGAGCCTTCAGATTTTTTTAATAATACCATTTTAATTTTTTAGAGTTAAATAAGGCAAAGGAATTTGCTTTTATTTTTACTATTTGATCGTCTCTTAATTCAAAAAACAACCTCAAAGTTCTTAAATTCAGTTCTCATTTACCATTTATATCATGAAAATTGTTTTTGAAATACAGTAAACTGCAAAAAAACTGAGTAAATTATTGTATCACGAATCTAATATTCGCTACATTATAATGCTTGTTTAGTCGCGTTTTTCAGAGATGTAATAGTGCAATGTTTTAGAGATGTAATAATGCAAAGTGTGCAAAACCAATGAAAGAAACACATAATCAAAATAGCAGTGCAATCTTTTTACGTTTTTCTCCTTTAAGTCTAAACAGACTATCAATGACTCTTTTACTGCTTAATTTTTTAAAGGCTTTTGAGCCAGTAAGTGATATAAGCTAAGAAAATAAACATTCAAAACAGACTACTAGTAGTTTAAAGCCGAACATGGTTTTAAGGATTATTTAAATATATACCTGAATAAGAATATATATTATTCTATCATCTAACTAAATGAGAATGAAGATTATTTTAATATCAAACAGAGTACTAAATTTTGTTGTATTTATTATCTAATTAAATTAAAGCAAAAATTATATTAACAACTCATTGAATAATAAATACTATTATATGATCGAATTAGATTAAAGAAAAATTATATTAACATCCAAGTGAATAAGAATAAATATTATTCTAACTTGTCAGAGAAAAAGAATAAGTATTTTTTTTTTACATCTAACTGAATAAGTTTGGTTATAATTTAAACATGTATATTTTTAAGAATAAAGATTATTTTAACATCCAACTGAAAAAGAATAACTATTATTCAAACATCTAATCGAGTAAAAGATAATATCTAACTAAATATGAATGAATATTCTTCTTCTATGCAACTGGGTTAGAACAAGTATTATTTTAACAACTGACTGATAATAAGAAATATTATTTTGGTATTTATCTAAGTAAGAATAAATATTATTCTAACATGTAACTGAAAAATAACAAACATTATTTTAACATCCATCAGATTAATATAAATAAATACTAACATATAAATTTGTAAAAATAAATATTATAATATCCAACTGGATTAGGAAAAAAAGGTTTTTTTAACAATAAAATTAAATCAGAAAAACTGTTATTCTAACTGATTTGAAGAGAATATTATTTAAAATCCTAATTAAATAAGAATGAATTCAGAATGACTTTAGTGTTCCGAACATATAAGTGACTAAAGAATTAAAGAAATATCACGGAATGTACAACTATATCATCATATATCAAAAGTATGCTACATTTGTCAATAATGCCAAAAGGCATAAGTTGGAAAGAATTTTTTTCATACTGTCAAAAACTGGAGTAGCATGCAGCTTAGCCCTTGGAAACAGCATAAAAATTTGAATGGAAACGGAATTCTTGACTGTATCTTAAAGAAGAATAAGAAAATAGCCCTTTTTACATCAACAGAGATACAGAAAAAGGTAGAATGATATATATATTAAATCGAAATACAGTAAAAAAGATTTTGTACTTTTTCTTTCTTTCTTTTTTTTTACTGAAAATGGAAGGTGATTGAGATATCCTATCTTATGTTATGCAATAGAATTCGCTCTTTGAAAATCTGTTTGAAAGAATATTTCTTGTGAAAACTTTCATGGTTGTAGAATATATAAAAATATTTCTAAGTCATATATGCTGTAATTATATTCAAATATCACATTCTATAATTCAAATTTGATATCACAGATAAATATGTAAATTTATGAACAAAAAAATAAGGACTGATAAAAAATTGTTTTAAAAATCATTCAAAAGTTGAAAATATCTGAAAAAATTAGCATCATTGATATCATCAACTTTTGAATTCGAGGCGAATATAAAATTTATTTTTATGCTGTAAGATTTTTGTAAACTAAGACATAAAAGATAAAAATCAGCCTAATTTTTCATTGATTGAAATTTTGAGACAAAATCTCACAGCGATACACATTCCCATGTGCTTGTATGTGGGCGCACCTCAAATGACTAAACCTTTTCTTATGGATTGAGGTTTAGAGTCTCAGGACTGACGCACAGTCTCAGAGGTTTGAGCACATCATTTTCACCATTTAAAAAAAATAGCTTATTTTCCATAATTTATATTTTAAGCAAAAATCTGAGGGTATACGAGCAATTTTCAAAGAGATGAGGTGCCTTGATAGTAGGGTCACGCCGCGTGAGCCGTAGGGTTTCAAGTTCGGTCACAATTCCACCGAAGAGCCGATGTGGAAGTGTTTCTGTTGCATGTTAAATCCTTCTGGCCAAACATACTTCCACTGGTGTGATGTGGAGAGGGCGTGCCAGCTCAGGTGTCGTCTTTGTGATGTGACAGTGATTCAAAATTACGAGGTCCATCCCAAAAGAACCATATTATTGATTTACAACGGCGCGTTAATAAAGTAAATTAAACGAACAATTCTCTCCTAGTTTTTAGAAAAAAATTGAAAGCTTCCAATGTTTATTTGTTGGGCTAGTTCATTCTTTCCCAAAGTGTGGTGTGGTTACTCCTAGGGGATAGAATGAAAGTTTGATGGGGGCGCAATTCAGACGAAAGTAAAAGCCCGGAAAAAGTTGTTTCTTCAGTTTTTGTAGAGATTTAGTCGAAAAAAAGGAACAGACTATTGGACGTAGAACCACATCTGAGAAATTATGGAATAAAATCATAACGATGTATCATCTTAGCACAAACAATTTCATCCTTCTCATTCATCCGAATAAATGTTACTTACAATATATATTTTATTTATATTTTATTATGAATAATTTTGTTTCTTTTTTCGTAGTTTTGTGTATATCACAAAAAATAAAATAATAAAAACAGTTTTGATTGTTATTAAAGTACATCAATTTTTTTTACTAGGGACATTCAGCGTTATGAAAATTATGGAAAGGGTACACATATGCCAAAGGTTACCGAAACACTGGGCTAGTTGAAATAGGCACCCTCTTGATGATAAAAAAAGTAAATTTATTTTTAAAAAATCAAATAGACTGAACGTGCCCATAAAAACGGAATTCAATATACCATTACTGAAAAGACAACTCACAAGGGACTAAAATCTGACACTGGCAAACATTTCTTTTTCAAGGAAGAAAATAAATCCATTTTTATTCATTTTACCCCCTAAAAGTTCATTTTATTATTTCCACTTCCAAACATTTTTCCTCATTGCATTATATATTTCTTCATTTTTCCCCATCCGTTAAAATAACTTTCATTTTTATTTAGTTGGTAAGAGCATTCGTTCCAGGGGACATATAAAATGATGAATGATTTTTTTTCCTCCTGGAGACATAATCAGTTCATTGCTGATATATAAAAGCGTAAGAAACAGAATATCTACGAAAATGAGAAATTGGTTTTTGTTGAAGAAATATTTTCATTGGGAAATGGAAATATATTATTATTCAAAAATATATAAAAAAAATTAATTATCATTTTTCATTGGACATTGTTTTAAGGAAATTGGAAAACTGAAAAGTTTTGAAATAATTGTTTCATTTTTGTTATCCTCAAATTCTCATTATCTTCAAAAATTCCCGACGAAGGCATTTTTATCAAGTTCCAATTTTGAATGGGTTTATCCCTTTTTTCAAAAGAATATATCAGTTTTTATCTCTTTTTTTTTCCAAGGATTCATCTTCGCGTAGGGCACACCCGTTTTACTCACAAATATTAGTTGTTTGGAAATGAAACACTGATATGTCATGTAGACTTTACTGTTTTACAAATTTTAATACAATGTCCCACTTTTAATCATCATCGAAATTGTTTGTTTTCTTTCTCATCATCATTAACACTTCTAGATTTAGTGGATGAATACCCCCACAAAATCATTTTTCGCTTCTTACAAATTAATTGATTTTTATAATTATGTTTAGATTTTATTGCATTTTTAAATCATCTCTTCTCCAGTTTGTTTGACTTATCAATTTTTCATGTTGAATTTAAGAAAATTGGAAAAAAAATGTAATCCTGAATTTTAACTCCTATTGAAATAATTTTAATCATTTGTATATCACAGTTTAAAGATCTTGCACCAATAAAATCTAACAAACCAAAGAAACTCTTTTTTTTTAAAGTATAGAACATTATTAATAATATAAAACGGCTCAAAGCTCAAGTTTCCCTGTGTTGAAGTACCATAAGTTTTGGTAATTTAAAATTCTAACATTATTGTTACAATCTGCTTGTTTTTGGCCACCAATTGGTTTGTCAGATTAATTATTTCAATAAAAATTAATTTCTTAAAATTTCAATCAAATGTTACTATTTATAACAAAATAATTCGTAAAATTTGAGAGATAAATGTCATTGTATACATAATTTTTGAATAAAATAAATTGACTCTGATCTCAAGTTTCCACGTGATGAAATATCCTAAATTAAGAAAATTTTATATGTTAACATTATTGTTTGAATATACCTGCATTTGGCAATCATTAGAATTGCCAGATTAGTTTTTTTTATTTCTAAAATATTTCAAAAATTCTAATAAGATATTAATATTTAAAGCAAAATATTTTATAAAATTTGAGAGAAAAATTGCTGATATTATAATCGGAACCTTATAAAATTATGTTCATCGAGTTATGTATGCACTTTTCAGTGTTGCTATTTTTTCCAAACTTATTCTAGTAAAAGGCATCAATATTTCAAAACGATAACATTTCAAAATATTTCAGACTTCTGCTTAATTCTGAAATCAAAGCTTGAATGAGAGAAAAAAACAAAAATTCAAAACTTTTATTGAAAGCATGCCTGAATTTATTCTAGTAAAAGGCATCAATATTTCAAAACGGGAACATTTCAAAATATTTCAAACTTCTGCTTAATTCTGAAATCAAAGCTTGAATGAGAGAAAAAAACAAAAATTCAAAACTTTTATTGAAAGCATGCCTTACAATGAAATCTGTTCAATATGTAGTAATTAACCAAATTGTAGTACTTTTATCATTATCAGGAATGATATATTAGCATAAGGATGAAATATTAGCATAATAATAAATATAATTAGTAGCAATAATCAATAATATTTAATCTAGAAATACTTAGATGTTTCAAAAATTGATGCCATTGAAAAGATAATTTTTAAACTTTCAAGCTGATGTAAAAAATTTCTAAAATTTTCGCAGAGAGGACTAAAATTTTACTGAAATGAAAATCTTTCCTATTTTAAATTTAAAAAAACAAAGGAACTCGCAATATTAATTACTTGATGAGATAAAGGAAACTTTTTGAATTCCACTGAAATATTTAAATATTACTGCTAAAGCATTTTATAAAAATCCCAAAATCTAAAGAAATTTAAACAATTAAAATAGCCTGTTTTGAATAAATAGATACATTTTTAAATCTTAAGATAGTGTAAAATCTATGGGATATTATTATAGAGGAATACAAACTCTCAATTAGAATTTCATTTAAATAATTCTAATTCCATATTCAATAAAATTCTTAATAAATCGGATGGACAGGAAAACTCATATATTTAGAAGGGTTAATGATTCCATACTTAAAAAATATATTTTACATATTCCTCTAACAATTAGGAAAGCTATGTTACTGACTCTCAGTCCCTCCCGAAGGCACTCTTAAATCAATTATGACTGGCCGAACCACAGCCACATCAACACTGTGGTTGAGTCCCAAGGAACATCACCGGCCACGGTACAACCATCGTAGAAATAAGTCTCTCATCGATGGGAAAAGCCAGATCTCTCACCTTTTTTGTACCCACTGGGTTGACGAGATCCGATCACCATGCCGGAAGCATCTTATTCTCAATTATGAAATTCCCCCCCGGAGTTTTAACAAGTAGGAAAAATGGTTGACTCAAAATGAAATGGAAGGAGGTCTGTCTTCACAGGAGAGACAGATTTCCTGCCCAAGAAGGAAACTGACACACAGTTGTCAAAATTAGAATGTTGACGAACATAGGAAAGCACTGGACCTCCCAGGGCTATTTAGTCAAACATGATATGACTCATTGAAATTACTCCCAGATTTAAATTATAACATTAGAGCCAGATGTACGCTGTTATTGGTTAAATAAGATATCCTTTAAAGAGCTGAATAAATACTTAAAAAATATCTTTATCTCCATACATGCTTATATTTATATATATATTTAGGAGGGACCGATATCTGTAAATGTAACTGTAAGTACTTCAGAATGAATCCGAAAGATTGATTAAATAACAACATTTGATTTTAAATATATCAAACACCAAGAAAATAAACATAATCACTTGCAATAATCGGTCGAAATCCTAGTAAGCCTAACCTCATGACTGTTCGGTAAAAAAAACTGAGGCCTTATTCATCTTTGACGGAATTTGGCCTAACATTTTTAATGCGAAAGTTAGTTTTTAATTGTTAAAAAAATTCTAAATTTGCAATAAATTTCATCCAATTCCGTTAAGTCGTTCTGAAGTCATTGACTAACAACTCATCCATCAATTCAAACATCCAAACTTTCACACTTATAATATTAGTATAGATTCTCTGTATTATATTTGGTAATTATAAACAGTTACCATTGCTAAATTTATTCACTAGACTAATACTATAGGTTCATTTTAAATGCTGATACCGTCATGTATTCTTTTTCTTAACTCGTTGAACACTGACGTTAACACAATCATAATGCGGAGCATCAACAAGTATTGTGATCTGATTTCGAAGACCACATTTATATGTTTGATGACACTGAGCAATCATATTGAAAATTATAATCAATAAATACATCATACTCTATTTGTTAAAGATTATCTGCATAAGATTTGACAATTATAAAAGATATTTACTGTTTTCTGAATTTTTATCTAGAAAGATGAAAAAGTAAAACAAAAAATTGCTTTATTATGTAAAATTACTTTAAATATGAAATAAAGTACAAAATTGACTTTAAATATTAAATGAATATATTTTGTTTCTTAAGGGAGTCTGAGTTCAACATAAATGAAGTAATTTAAAACATTTAAACCTTTATTACTTGGTACTTCAAGCGTAGTTAATATTAATATATTCATTATGTTTAGAATTTGCAACAGAATTTATCGGTGGAATAACACTGAATTACAGATTCTTTTGTTTAATTTCCTGTGAAAAAAACTGAAAGAAAAATAGAAATTGATAAAAAAAAAGGTATTGTTCTATATGTAAATTAACACCTAAAAGATTTCTTCTCGTGAGATTTATTGCCAATTAGGGACAGTTTTGTTTCTTAAATCTCTTCACAATATTTGCTAAGTTAGGCTTAAAGAGATTATCTTTTCTATTTTTAAACCATGAGTGCATCTGTCTATAAAGCAATACAAGCTTGATTCAATTATTTGATTTGGTCAATTTTTGAACTTCTAGGCCAGGAAAAATCGCAGCAAGCAAAATGTTCCATAGTTGAAAGTTTGGAAATTTTACTTAAGGTGAATGTACATACTTGAAACTTCGAAAATCTTTCAAAATATCGAATATTTTTATTGATCCAAAATGTTTTCTGATCTCTTCGCTTTCAAACGATGCCAAGATGTCAATATTTGGAATATTTCTAGAGTTATAAAGATTTTTCTCACAGTACTTTATCCCAAAACTGTAGTTTCGGTGTGTTTTTTAACTCATTTTATGAAGAATTATATATTTCTACTACGTGTCTTTATCAAACAATCATAAGTCAGCAAGAAATTAAGCAAATACAATTATTTATATATCAAAATAATATGTATGGTACAATGTGAGTTTTGTGCATCAATAAAAGTTATATTTATAAAAATAAACGCTTAATAGATATTTAAAAGTTAAGGAAAAAATTTCGCTTATTCTATCTATAATTGATGAAAAAATATTTAAATAAACTATATATTTTTATAACTTTATTAAGGAAGGAAACATGAATATTAATATTATTAATTCTGGGATTTCCGACTAGAATCTTGCGTCTGAACAAATAAAAATTTAAGATATATTTCAAAAAGTATGCTAATTAGTTCATCAAATATTAATTAATAAATTAATAATTAGTTTTAAATTAATTTTTCTCACTGAAATGAGTTTAAACATATATTATGATGATCTATAGTGAAAAATTGGATTTTTAATGTTAACATTTAAAAAAAATCTTCTAGTGTTTACCTGCACTTTAATTTAAGGAAATAATTTCGATTGACTTATACTGACGTATTACACTCACTTAAGGAAAACCCTTACGTAGCTTACGCTCTGTGTCATGATAAAAATAATGATTTAATCTGCAAAACTCAGGATTTTTGTTCTGGTTTGAAATTTAATTACATGAATCAAACTCGTTTTTCTTTTCAAGACAATAATTATGTTAACAAATTCCATTTATGATATTTGATAATTTTATCTTCTGTTAATGATGTATGCTGTAAAAAAACTTATTTGATGGAAATTGTCATATTGTTGTAATTGCTATATATAGTGCTAAAACTAACATGCATTTTTTTTTCCTTTTAGGTGAGTAATTTTTTGAAAGAACTGAAATAATGCAAACTTATTTTAAAACAGAAAATTCATTATTACAGATATCAGGTAATGTAACATTTACTTTATGCATATATATGGCAAAATGTTGTGTTAGGAATTATGACATCATAGTTATAAAATTTTAGCTCGCTAGGGAATAGCTAAAAAATTCATCAATAAAAGTATTTCTGAAATCAAGAAAAATCAATATTAATCTTCGTTAATTGTATTATTATGTTTGTTGTAATTATGCTAATAAAACAATTAACAATTGCTGTAACTTGTTGTAATTATGAAATTATTAATTTTTGTTAATGGTTTTATTACGTAAAGAAATCATGCTACAATATGTGATAGTATGAAATTGGATCTAATTCTCTAACAGTATAATTAAAATGAATTTAATTATTGAAAATATAAATTTTTGAAACAAGTGAAACAGCTGGAAAATCTAAAATAATAAAACTTTTTTATCTTGGATGTAACATTTTGTTTAAATATAGAAAAAGGAATTTGTAATTTGCTACAAAGTGCATTCTTTTATCAATTCTAAATAACTACACTACGTAAGAGACCAAATAGCATGCCGCAATAATGTTATGTTAGTAACATTTTTGTTGTTATTAATTTTTTAAAAAAAGCTTACTAATTTTTAATGAATATACAGTCATCATTAGCTTCTTTATATTTTCCCTCCGTTGTCGGTATTTAATGCAATGATTAACGATCAAATATTTTTTACCATTTCACTACTAGTCCGACCTAACCGGCAATGCAAATTCAATCCTGGCTGGTATGTTTCTGTTTCAAATCAGGAGGGCAAACTATAAAGCAATGGCGCCCTTTGTTATAATATATTTCTATCCTTCTCATCGTAAAAGAATGGTTAATTTATCAGAATATCCTAAATTGCAAATGTCTTAAGCCCAAAATTCTATTTAGTTTTAAATTGCATTAGCTAATTTAGTTTTATCTGAAATGTATTTATAATCTATTATAATTCCTTAAATAAATCTTGCTCAGCTGAAAAAAAGTACTTATAAATTTTTTATGCTGTTAACAAAAATTTTAATGCTAAGAAAAATAATCACTGTGATTAAATTTTAACAAAGCTATGAAATATTATCTTCTTTTCTGAAAAAATAAACATTTATTTTACAACTTATCCTCAGCTGTAAGATATAAATCTTATATCACTAGGAATTAGATGGGTATTCAAAACATGGTTTTGTGAAAATCGGATCAATTTAAAAATTGTGGTATATTTCTTAAATGTCTGATTTCAACAGAATTTTAGTAGCACAAATTTAAAATTTACCCACGAAAACATAAACATCAATTTACTACATTAAAAAATTCCTTTAAATTATCAATATTTTAGAACTTTTTCTTCGTTGTATTACACTTTTGACTTACTTATGTAAATATACTAAATGTTCCAAGTGCGTGTATTTTTGTTTGGATATTTTTTTCTCATATTGCTAATCGTTGAAGTTCGTTATTAGTTTCCTTAAATACTGAATAATCCTAATAAAAAATGATATTATATATATATCCTAATAAAACTATTTAACTTAAATAATGTTTCAAACAAATGTCTGCTATTTATTTTCTAGAAGAAAAATAAAGGAATTTTTAAACTAACTAAACAAATAAAACCTCTTACTCTTAAAAGCATTCTCAGGTTTTCTTTTGAAGTAGTCCTTTATTTTTCTCTGAATCCTTCCCTTACATCTAAGTCAAAATGGTCTATTTACTGATGTTGTGAGTTAAAACTCCTGTTTCTGATTATAAAAAAAAACACCTCTTAATAGTTCCGATAAAGTTTCTTTTAAAAAAGATCTATGTTCAACGTTATTTTATCTGCAGCTATTTCAAATTCTTTTTGTGAAGTATTTTTCACTCTTGTTTTGTTAAAGAATGGAGACACTTCGAATAAAATCTGTTTCTTCCATTCATTTTTCAGATAGAAACATTTTGAGTGTATTTATTTTTTTCTTATACGTTTTCTGATTTAAAAGTAACCAATTTAAACTTAATTCAATTTCTACCATTAGTTCACATTCTTCTTATATATATTTATTAATATATCTTCTTCAAATTTTCAATCGTTAACAAAATGTTTTTTATTGATGCACTCAATTTCAAATGTATTTTTTTAAACTTGTAGTGGATGGCATTCAATGTTAATACAGTTTGTAACAACTACGCATGCCCTTTAGCGGGCCAACAAAAACACTCTCAGTCAACTTCCACCCGTCAATATGTAGCATATTTTATTTTATCATTGCCTGTGTGTGCATGTTATTGTTTTATGTAATTCATATTTAATTGTAACTAAGTGTTTCTGTTCGTACTCTTACCTAAAATATAAATTTTTTTGAGGTAGCTGGAATTTTGTTTATTTTTTTATCAATCGCTTAGTTACAAGCTTTTCAAAATATTAATTCATTAATATTTTAAATATTAATATTTTAAAATATTATTCAGTAATATAATTCATATATTTTAAAATATTAATTAATGAATTTTATTAATTTTTAATACTTTAAATATAGGTTTTGTAGTTTTTAATGAAAACTTATATCAACAAGCAGTTTCTCAATCAATAAAATGAAAGATTAAGAATTTTTCACTTGAAAGTAAAGAATACGAGTTCAAATCTTGCGAAAATCTATAACTTTTTTATAATTAATAATTCTTTCGATAATGATTGAATAAAAAGTATAGTACTAAAATAATAATTAAAAAAACAGTTGACCCAAGTAGAAATGGATTTTTTTAAAATATATTCTTTTGTTGAGAATATTATCACGAAGATCCAAAAAATAGAAGGTCACAAAGTAACATTATATAAAATGTATTAACTCTAAGTAACATGCAGGCTGAGATCTGCACCCGCTGCTTGGGAACTCAAAATTCATACCAATACAAAATAATCTAGATTTATAAAGAATACCATAGAAAGTTCTAGAAGTTTTTAGAAAATAGCGAATGAAAGGCAAAGAGATAAATTTAAAATTCAACATTTAACATATTGCTACTTGTCTGGGTCTCGAACACCCGAAATACTGGTTTACCATCCCGTACTTTTCCCATAAGCCACGATGACAATGCGCCGGTCTTTGTTTTGCAACATAATAATTATGTGTTGTGAGACAATAATTAAAAAAGTATAAAAAATTCTTATGTTGAAAGTTTAAATAATGAAGGATATAAATTTATTAGTATAAGTAGACAAATGCTAACATCAAAATATTTAAATACGGACTTAATAATCGTAGAAGACATGCAATAGCTTCTGTCAATAATGGCTTCTAACTTTCTAATCTAAAAACTGTTGTCTTAGTGCTTTGTTATAGATAAACAACTTAAGTATTTCCCATACTAGCATTAATCTCTGCAGTGTCATTAAAATAAAAGTATCTCTTAAAAAATCAAATCAATTTTCTCTATAAAATATTTGTACAGAATTTGGTACTCATTTTCTTTATAGATTTTTCACAAGATTTAAAGTATTTTCCTCCATATTTAATTCCCTTAATATTTACATACGAAATCTTTCATATGGATTTCCAAAACCAAATTGAATTTATGATAACAGAATTTTTAAATCATTTGCAATAAACAAGTATAATATTTGAAAACATATATATGTATGTATACGAGAATAAGCATAAAATCTCTTTATAATAACCAAACATACACATGCAAATATTCAGTCCCATACAATATTGGGATTATGTCATGCATCAGCATCCATCCACAAATTTGGTTTTCAAATTTTAAAAAAATCCATCGTACACGATAAAATATCCTTTACGCTATACAATCCAAAATCTGTACATCCTTAGTGCAAGAAACGAAATTTCCTTGTAAGCTCCTGATTTGAAAAGATCCGCATCTGAATTGGTTTCTAAGCCAGGACTTATTCTTTTCTACATTTTTCAAAACCTATTTGATGGATACTTTTTTCTATTTTTTCCTAAAAGTTCAATTTCAATGGATGCCTCAGTTTTATTCGTCTTCGGCATCTGAATCTAAATAGGATGTAAGATGTCTGAGTGGATTTGAAGTGACTCTTTCCTTTCAGTCGCTGTGTTTATTCAAGGAATACATAAACTAATAAATGCTCTTGGAAAAATATCGTATTATGAGAAGATTAAATAGTTTATGTGTTAAGATGGACGAAATAATTAAAATTCCTCATTTTGCTTTTTAGTACCACCAAAAATGTTTCCTAAAGGATAATTAAAAATTGTACTTTTCCTTTCCAATTTGAACTATACAAATTTAAATTCTTATCATATGCATATTTATTGAATTCATAGGGATAATATATTTGTTTAATAATTTGTGTAGAAACTTCTTAGAATCGGATTTCTCGTGATTACTATTCTTTTTCATTGTTATAGATAAAAATAATGAATGATGTGGTTTTAACGGTAATCAAAAAGCGCAAAAAAAAAAAAAAAAAAAAAAAAAAAAAAACATCGCCAATTTGGTGATTTCAAAAGATTTTCTCACCGTCTTTTGTCGCTGTCACAAAAGACGAGTACCTAACGAAGAATATAATAGTTGGTATTAAGAGTATTTTCTGGTAAATAAGAATTAGAAAAAGATAAACATTATAAAGCAGAATTGTTATGATTTCATATAAATAAAATAAATTTTTTTTTATCAAATTTATTTTTGCGTAATAAAAGAGAATATGTGACTGAAAGCTTAATGGTCAGCTGATTCTTTGTAGGTAAAATCATTTTACGTAGTATCATCAAATTGGAACAAAGAAACTTTGAAAGGTATGATTGGGCACTTTTTTTCAAATTTCAATTAAACATTATTTCTGTCAAAATTAACAGATAATTTGTTTCCCTCATATTTCTGGAGAGTATTATTGTACATATTCTCTGAAATACCAATTAAAATCTAAATTTTAATACATTTAAATTCATAATTAAATGTTATGTGCAGCAAATTTATGTTTGCATTTTAATAAGTGCATTTTCTATTTTACTGTCATTAAAAAACCGTGCACCATTATAAATTTCGAAAAAAATTGTGTTAGCACTAATATAATAATCGTTCATTATTCTATAATAAACGTTTATTATTCAATAATAATCGTTCATTATTCTATAATAATCATTCGTTATTCATGCATTTTGATTACTTTTTTTAAAAAAAAAAATGTCTTTTTTGCCTGATTTAAAAAAAGGCTTTTTATTATTGCAATAAAATTCAAATGATTTCTATAGTTTTTTATCGTTCGTTATTAATTGATCTAAAATATTTAATAGCACGATATTCTTAAATTTTTGAAAGTTAAGAAAGAATCGTTTGGTCAATTAACCAAACCGTTTACAAATGGAATAAGAAAATCCATTTACATTAGCATGAAACATATATTGAAGGGACATAATATTCGAGAAGCTATGTTCTTATAGACAATAAAATTCCATTCGGTTTAACCCTATAATATAAACAATATAAATATATTGTTTTAGCAATAGAATTAGTAACAATAGAGTTGTAGGATTCTTATATAAAATACGATTTAATGCTTAAAATATTATTGAGGGAATTGTGAAAACTCTGTTTTGCAGAAAGTATTTAATTAAATTCAAACTTTTCAGTATTTAATTAAATTCTGTTTTCAGGAAATCCTCAGATCATCAAAGACATCTAATTTTTGCCAAAATATTCAAAACATTTTCCAAATATTCTATCATTTCCTTTATTATGCATTGATCAAATTTAAAACTTGATTTTAAGAAGCTTAAATAGCTATTTATACATATAGTATATGTCATAAAATATGGAAAATTACCTCAAAATTAAATTCCAAACTTTGTAGAATTTTTCCAAAGAAATAATTTATTGCATTGTATTTTTGTAATTAAATCAATAGATTAATCGCATATCCACATTGTCACACTTAGACAAAATTGTTTTTTGCCAAAGCATGACATACTTAGGCACTTAATATGCTACATGGCGCCAACGCTATATGGCATAATGCCAATATTTGGCTCCTATGCTCGATTACCATTTACAGCACTTCGGCATTCTAACAATATTTTATCTCTGATATGAGATGTTCCGTGCTTAACTAAAATGATTACTAAAGCCTCAATGTCGAGAGTCAGTAATGCACAACTTCATTAGGAGTATATGACCAGCTAGCTTATTAGCCTGGTCGAATTTTCATGTAAAGAGTCAAGTAAAAAATAATTTTAAAAAATTACACAACTGCAATTTTATTAATTTTGGTTGTTATATATATTTTCTTTGTTATAATAAAAAATTACATAACTGCAATTTTATTAATTTTGGTTTTTATAATAAAAAAATTACACAGCTCCAATTTTATTAATTTTGGTTGTAATATTGGTAATCTAGGTTTTGAAATTCGCCCTCGGATATGTTCCTAGATTTAAAAAATGATTTAATAAAATACTTTCTTAAATTTAATTACAGTAAAAAATTATACTTTATCAAAATGGTGATGCAGTACAATTATATTTATTCAATAATAACTGGTGAAGCAGTGTTTTTTATATGAAAGAATATTTGTAAAATTTAAACACATCTCATAACGATATCTCTATAAACGTTTGACAATTTTTCCGAAATAGCATTTGTAATTCCCTATTTATCGATAAAATATATGTATTATTAAGTGAAAACTGGACTTTAAAATTCTAAGTATTTACTTTCTAGGTTGTTTTCCCACTATATACATTTAATATTACCATCTTATCAAAATGAAAACACAACCAATAATATTTGCTATTGGAAATGCAATTTTATGTCTATGTTTGCTTCATAAACGAATTAAAACTGTTGAAAAAGGCATACATATCCCATAGAAATAAGTTGTCATTGCAACAAATTACAAATAATAAATGTGCCTTAGTTCTCATTATAACTTTCTTTCTTAAGGAATATCCATGCATAAAATATTGTTTATGGTAAGAGATAAATGCCAGAAGAAATACCATTGCGTTTAATAAGGAGCTCGAGTTATCTTAGTGTGAAACATTTCATAAACGAACTGACACTAACTTCTGTTGCTTTAAATATTGGAACTAGCTAATGAAACTCTGATATGTTATTTAGCTTCCAGCATCTTTCCTAAGCATCAAATATCATACTCAGTTTTCAACAGTTTCAGAAAAATAACAGGATTAGTGCTTCAAAATGTTATTCAAAATATAAGGAAGAATAACGAAGAACTGAAAAGTTAATTCCTAGCTTCTGACTTCAATATTCATAATTTATCATGATTTGCTATTTAAATTTTACTTTCAGTGTATGAATGTTTTTAGTAAAAACACAGTATGTGATAATTAGTTTCCAAGTACTCACATAAACTGTTGGACTAATTTGTTTCACAAGATTTTTGTTTATATTTTTAATTTAAAAAATAGACAAATATATTTTTGAATACATAATGGTTTTAAGAATCAGCTGTGGTTTTCTTTTAAATTCCACAGTAAATTTTAAACACAATTGACTTCAAAATTACTCCCTACACTCAAATTACGAAGTTTGCTTATTTTTTTTTTTTAGCGAATTATTGCATATCATATTATATATGGGGGAGGATGACAATATTAGCAAAGTTGGAAAAGACGCTGTCAGATTATATGCAGTTATGAAATATATTCATTCAAAATAATTAATCTGAGCATACCATTTATTTTAAATTTTTACTGCAACAGTTATGAAGTGTTTAAATGTTTCCTTCAGAATTATGTATTTGTTTATGTTTATATATTTCATACATTGAACATTATGTTATATATTTGGTTCCTATATTTATTTACTGAAAATGCAAATAAATTGTTTTTAAATTATGGAAAACAGGACAAATGTATATTCCAGTCAGTCCGTTAAGCCCCACGTCGGTCATTTGTGATTAATGCGTGCCTTTGAGACCATTTCAGTCACCAGTGATTGACTTCCGATATACTTTTATTTGGTAACTCTAGATTTTATAATTTATGTTCACCCTACAATATTCAGTATTGATTGAAAATATAATTTTCATAAAGGTTGAGAAAACCATTTGTTGACTGAAAATATAGTTTTTATTCAAGCTAAGAGAGCCATTGTTGATTGACAGTATAGTTATTATTTAGGCTGATATATTCGTTGTTGAGTTGTCATTGTTGCCCCATGTTAGTTATTAGTGACTAAGGCTGAATTTTCCTTTCAGGCAAGTCAGTAACCAATCACTGATTTGCAATATTCTACTATTTTATACCTCAAAATTTTGTAATTTACATTCAACCTACACTACTCATTATTGGCTACTAATATAGTTTCCGTTCAGGCTGACATAACCATTGTTGACTGAAAGAGATCTAATGAAAGAATCTTAAATTTTAAAATACTGAAACTAGGACATACCATCAAGAAACGCAAAAGCTGTAATATAACTGGCATTTTACGGCATACATTTTCAGAACTGTTAAATTACAAGAAAATAATTGCAAAAATCGTATTTTATCACATTTTAAAAGATGAAGTTCATATCTTTAACATGTATATATTGATGGATTTAACATTATCATCAATATTTGGTGAAGATAAAATTTCGAATGATATAATAAATATGTGTAAACATGGAATTTTCTGAATTCTCAACTATTTGCTTGCTTTCTAACATTAAGATCTATGTTAAAGTTAAAATTAGTTTTGAAAATGTATGCCATAGACAAGAAAAATTTATTTTAACACTTTTGAGAAAATATTCATTGCCGTTTAAAAAAAGTTTGTTTAAAGAGAATTAAACATACATTTAGGATTCAATTAAATATCCCAATGCAAATAAAAATCATTATAAATGTATATGCTTCGAAGTAATTCCTCTACCAATATTACCCCGTATATTTATTATATAAAGCAGAAAAATGCATTTTAATGGATTTTAGACGCTAAAATGTAAATAAATGGTTTACTTAATAAAATTAAATGCAAATACAGATTCTCTAAACATTTTCTCGATAAACTCAACACATTACTGCAAAAACAAATCTTTACTAATTTCAGTAAATATATTTTTTATTGTTCATACTTATAAGAGATATCATCATTCAGTTTATTATAATAATGTTATAATGAATATTTTGTGTAATAAAATGCATTTATTCTTCGAATACGTTTCTCTCCTCAAGCTATTCTTCTTATTTTCAACAACATAAATTCATGATTTGCAGTATAAACTATTTTTAATACAAACAACAGAATTCTATTATCGGAATAAAAAATGTTTTCCTGGATTCAAAAGCAAGTTCTCAAAGAATAAAACGAAATATGCAGATTTATTGCTTTCAAATTCACTTTGGAACCATAAAATTTAAGTATCAAGGTAATAGATTTATTATTACCTTATATTGTATTATAATATAATGTAAATTATCAAAATTATAATGGGAATATAAATATACCAATATAATAGCACCTTCAAGCCTAAGCTTTTAATTGAAAATTTGGTATATGTAATAATATAATAGCCTGATCCCTTAACAACAATTTCCTGATGTTTTATATATTAATAAATACAAAGAGAGCTTTGTTTACCTGAAAAACAGAGTTTCCATATTAAAGAATCAAAATATATCGAATTCTAATAATTTGATCAAGGTTTCAGAATTAGCATTTAATGCATAAAATGAGAGTTAGTGATAAATAACTTAATATATTTCGTTGGTGACGCATAAAATATATTAAAATTTTATCTTAAGAAAATTCATTGTATTATATTTCACTTTTATGTTATTGAGGTGAAGAAGAAATGTAAAATTATATTCAGTTGAACTTCAGATTTCGAAATGATAGAATATAAATCCGTGTCGATGCCTTTTTTGTCCGTAAATACATTGAATTGGGAGAGTTATTATTTTGAGTTGATAAACCCAATTGATTATCTAATTGTCATAACGTTTGTCTAGTGTTAAACGTTAATGTCTTTCGTCTTTGTCTCAAAAAATAAATGCGTCATACAGTATTTGTTTTGCACCTTTTTGACATATTTAATTGGATGACACTGAACCAACTTTCAAACTTGATACATATATTTAAAAGAATTTCAGGATCTATCAAATTCATCAAATTTCAACGCAGAATTTACTCATCTGATTAAAGAAAAATTTATATTCGTGAAAAATAACACCTCAAAAAACTACTTTGATCAATTTAAAGCATTTTTCTGCTCTTAACTTTGTTATAAATAACCTGCAAAACCTTAATTATGAATCCATTTGTACATAAATATATTGAACTGAGAGAGTTATTATTTTGAGCTGATAAACCCAATTCAAAATCTAACTGTCTTAATGTTTGTCTAGTGTTAAACGTTGATGTGTTTCGTCTTTATCCCAAAAAGAATAAATGTGTTATACTAAATTTTAGCAGTTGCTTTGCATCATTTTGACATATTTAATTGGATGACAGTGAACCAACTTTTGAACTTGATACATATATTTTTAAAAATTTCAGGATCTATCAAATGCATCAAATTTCAACGCAGAGCTTACTTATATGATTAAAGAAAAATCAGTATTCATGAAAAATAACATCTCAAAAACTACTTTGATCAATTTAAAGCAATTTTGTGCTCTTAACTTTGTTACAAATAATTTGCAAAACCTTAATTTTGTCATAAAAAGTTCACAAGGAAACTTTTATCCCACTCGACTAATTTCGTTAAATGCTTGAAAGGAGATATAAACAATGTATACATAAACCAATTTTATGGCTTTTCACACCTTGGAAAGTATTCCGTTCCTCTCCTATCTGGACAATCAAAGTTAATGATGCGCTGCAAGTTTATAACCCCATAAAAATGTATAAAAACAGAAAGAAAACAAAGTGGTGTGCGAAATTTTAATTACTTCACAACATCGTAATTTCGCTGTTGAAAGAATGCTATAAACTAAATACTAAAATAAAGTCTAATTTATAGTTTAAAGAAAGAGTAGTTTATTGGAGAATAAAGAGATTTTCTTATCTTAGAGAAGGCATCACATATAAAAGAAAAATGGTCAGTAAACCACAGTATTAAGGAAATATTTAGAATCTGTAAATACAATGTTTGAAATCTATAGACCCTAGAAATTAAAAAATTCTAATTGTGTTTTTATCTATTTTTCTGTAACTGTAACTTTTTTTCTGTAACTTTAATGTGATCGTTATTTTTAAATTATTCTGAAAGTTTAATAATTTCATTAAAATAGTTTATCCGTAATAAAAGAGTGGATTTTGATTGTATCCTTTATTATAATTAACGTTTTAATTGACAAATGATGAAAATTTTAAACCAAAAATATCTGACCGTGTATACTCAGTACAAATGTTAAGAACTCGATGTTTTTAATTAATTAAATATACATTAGGAATTTATCTTATTTAATTAATTTGAAGTTTTGGGCAGGCATTTGTGTATGAAGGTAGATTACAATATTCATGTGAAGTATTTGGAATGGCAGATTTCCCACAAAAGCTAATGAAAACGCATTATTTCTAAGAAACTATACCTTATGAAGGTAATATAAATGTCACAGCAAAATTAAATACTACGTTTGGGAGATGTAATTGGATTACATCTCACAAGGGTGACTACATAAATGTAAAGATGTATTAAACTAAGTTGCTTCTTAGATATAAGTCAGTAAGTAGATTTTGTATCACGTACAAGAATTTAATGTGTGTGTGTGTGTGTGTGTGTGTGTGTGTGTGTGTGTGTGTGTGGGTGTGGGTGTGTGTGTGTGTGTGTGTGTGTGTGTGTGTGTGTGCGTGCGGGCGGGCGGGGGGGGGTGATTAGTTAAACCCTTACATTTATTAATTTAATAAAATTACTCTTTATTTCATGTGTTCTTACAAATTTAAATAAAATTTTATAAGTTTAGAACATGAGATATTTTACGCATAACGTAATATTATGTTAATTACTTTATGAAATAATTACGGCATCTTTGCAATTAAGAATTTAAAAATATTATACATAAAATAATGTGCATTTTAGTTTAATAAATAACTTATACACTATTTATGATAACATCAAATAGCTTTGACATTATTTAAAATTTAACTTCAACCCAATAACAATCGTATTTAAATATATAGATATTTATTTATTTTATTGAAATATTTTTAACTCCTATTTCTGTTCAGGTGCTTGAAAACAAGCAGAAAATTTAGCAATCGTGAATGAAATTTTCTCTAAATGAATAAATAATAACAGTTCTTTAACAGCGAAATAGTCTAGAACCATTTGTTTTTAAAATTGAAACGAAACTAGCTTTTAGAAACTTGTGGCATATTTGATATGGACTTATCCATCAAAAAGTAAGCAATTAAAATATTCAAGGCAGCTTTCAGAATTTTTGATTAATTTTTAAGAGCTCTAATCCTTTGAAATTTAACTTTATGTGTTTTACTTTTACAAAAAGTTATAAAAGAACATACTTGCTTTTAAAGAATCCCCCCTTTTGTTTCCTATGAAAAAAAATATTCTAAAATTTCATTCGATCAAATACATTTCTAATTATTCAGAAGATTTATGTTCTACTTAGATTTTTTTTTTAATTTGTGAAGGTATATTGAAAAATGGGAAATATTATTTGACAAAAAGGCAAATTTATTTTCTATTCTTCTCTATTCTTTTCTATTCTTCTATTCTTTTCTATTCTTCTTATTTTCTATTCTTCTGATGAAAGTTTCCTGTTATCTTCTTATTTCTAAGTTGTTCCTCTTTCAATCTCTCTGCATTTTATTCAAAATTGCTTAAAGTATTTTCTTGCAATAAAGATATACCATTTAGAAGATAGTTCATATTTTAAAATAGTGCAATAAAATTATTGTTTCATTCATTTAAATATTGTAATTATATTTTTCTTTCAAAAATCATGTTAAATATTTTTTCAGCCAAAAAAATATTTTGCAGCTAAAACTTCAATAAAAATTCACTTGCTTTTTAAAAACTATGTTAAATCAAAAGTTATTCACCAATTAAATTAAGAATCATGGGCCATTTTATTAGTTTAAAAAATTGAAACTGATTCAGAAATGATAATTTTCCACAACGGATAGAATACAATTTAATGAAAATAATTGCAAAAATGTCTTTTGAATTTCATAATAAGCTAATTATTAAGGAATCCATTTTTATTACATTTAAAAGATAAACAATGAACGGTCATAGTTAATTACTCATCAACATTTTAAATGATTATTTATACACTATGAAATAACAAAATTCAAATTATAAAAATACCATTTGTAAACTTAGAATTGTAAATATTGCAGCACACATTTCGCTTTAAAATGTAAAATGCAATATCGTATTAATATTTATCACATTTTCTTAAAACAGTTTAGGTTTGACATAAGCATTTTAATTTAATTATAGTAAAAAATTAAAAATTATTAAACAAATAAAAATTATTAATAAAGAAACAATAAATATTTCATATATTCAATTAATGTCTAAAAAGGAAAAATATATATGACTGACAGAGGGCAATAAAGTCTATATACCTTATCAAAAGCACTTATTTTGTAATAAGTTTACAATTTACTACAAATAGATATTGTTTACAAATGCTTAAATATATGTTTAAAACTACTAGATCTTGATTATAAAAAAGCTGAAACAGTTCATCTGGCATCGATTTTAGCCATTCTGTAATTTTTGCATCCATTTGTAAAAGCTTCCATTCATTGTTTTTAAATTGTGGCTATAAGAATATTGCATGAAGAAAGCTGGAATAGCTCATCTGACTTATCTATTTCAGTTTTTCTGTAATTTTTATACCATCATTTAGAATTAGTTTTCATTCATGGTCCAAAGCGTGGCTAAAAGAATAGTGCATGAAGAACGCTGGAATAGTTCATATAACTTGTCAGCCATCCTGTAATTTTTACAGCAACATTTTGAAGTAGTTTCCGTTCATAGATTCTAAAGTGTGGCTATAAGAACACTATATGTTACTATGGCTTCAACCATAGTTAGTAGCAAGCGTCTGTCTAACTGAAACATTCCCCATCCTGTAAAAAATATGTCAACTTTTGTGACTTCTAACACTAACATTAAACATGTTAGTTCATCAGCATTATTGGCCTCTGTTTTCGTACAGTTTCTTACTATATCTTTCTGAAGAAGTTTCCACTCATCACAAACATCAATAATTTTTGTTCCAATCAGTGTCATCTTAAAGAAATTGAATAATGTCCACAGAAACACTATAACCGATGCAATGATGCGAAATCTTACAAATGGACATTCAAAATCAACGGCGTTTACAGATACCAAATTTAGAAAATTCACAAACACTAGGACATAAGATAAGAATACACTAAAAGACAAAATATCTTCGATGTTTTGGTGAAGTTTTGCCGATTTCAAAATCATATCTACAGCATCTGCCAAATTGTCCGGAGAAATTTTTGTAGAAATCCGTTCATATGCTTGTCTGAACATGTGTTGGAAAACTTTCTCATAAGTATTACATATGCAGAAAAATAATGTCATACATAAAGTCGGTGTTATAAAAAAGTAAAACACATAAAACACTGTAACAATAAGCATAACATATCTCACACAAATAAAATTATCGGAGCAAACGATTTCACATTTCTGTTCAATCATTCCTCTAAATTCATCACTGCTTTCAATAAAGAGAATGATAAATATAATTCCAATACTTAATGGGGCAAAGAAATGCATACAGCATATTAAAAGCATATTAGGTTTCTTATGATTATTTGATTTAACTTTATAATCATCAATCAGTACTTGTAATTTATTTATCAGACAAATAATCTTCGATGTTTTGAATATAACTGATATTCTAAGTGCCATAATTGAAATACCCAAAGCTGATGTAGTGAGGACAAAAAAGTACTTTTTGTTATCAAACCAGTTAGTATCAGCTAGGAGGTTGTACATACTAAACAGAAAATAGAAAATCTCTAGACATACTTTAAAGAATAAAGTAAATAGTTTTTTATAAGAATTCTTTTCAGAGTTGCTGCAATCATTGAATGATATCCCGACAATGGCAAAAGAACTGAGCATAATATTCATGTCATGCATAAACTTCATCTTGCATAAATTGAATATTCTTTTTCTTCTAAATTATTTTAATACTCAAGTTTAAAATTTCTTTAAAATTATATAAAATTATTTTCAGAATACATTTAACCAATTAATTTAAAATGAAAACAGCAAAAAAATGACTTTTTTTTACAATTTTAGGAAATTTTTAATTGTAAAATAATTATAAGAATGTTTTCGAATATAAAAATGGTTGTCATGCAGTAAATACAAAATGTATAGAAATTTCTGAAAGTCGTAAGATAAACACATAAAAAGAATAGCTCTATATTTTTAATGAATTATCACACAGGCATTTTTAATTTGGTGAAATAATTATAAATAAATGTATTATTTTTTATTAAAAAAACTTAGGATATTTAAAAAATAAATTGTTTAAATTATATCAAAATTGTTTCCTCGATAGGTTATTTAAAAATGACTCTCTTTAAGATACTTTTTCTTTTAAAATATTTGAAAAGCTGTTGAGGAGTTTTACAATTTTAATATAATTTTAGAATTTTGGAAAACAGAAATTCTAGAAAATGATCTAATTTAATTATAATTTTTTTAAAAAAACAAGATTATTAATATGTACTTCTTTAATTTCTAAGGTATCTATCAATAAATTATTTATATAATAAAATTACTAGGAACATGCATGAAAAAATTTATAAACTCTTATGTATTCAGTTCAAAATACATTTGCTTTACATAACTATAGGACAACATTTGAGATCAAATAAAGTTGAAATATTAACAATTTTTTCTATAAATTCTTCTAAAAAATGAATTTTTTTATCAAAATTTTACATATTTAAAAAAATCAATTAAATACATTTTCAGAAAAAAATAAGACGCAGTTGAATTTTAAATTGAAACTGCCTAAAGTTCATTAAAAGATAAAATAATTAAGAGAAATAAATATAAAAATACATAAAATATTCCAAACTTTATATGCAGCAATAAATTGAAATAATTGAATATAACTAAAAAACTTAAAGATATAACTCACAGAGCAGAAATTAAAAATTTATTTTCGATTAACTGCTTTTTACTTATTCTTCAGAAAGCAATTAACTAATCGGGCAACATTTTTGATAATCTACGAATATTTCAATTTTAGGATATTTCAAGATCAATGATGGGATTGAAATAAGCAGTTATTAGTATGAAGTAAACAGTTACAATCTTGAACGTGTGATGTGTATTATAAACTACTAATATTAATCATAGAGACATTAAATCATTGATTTAAGACTTGAATTCATGATTAATGCTATGGAAGGAATATTATGAAATGTAGAGTCATTAAATCAATCTCACGAGCTTGATTTACTTGAATAACATACTTGAAGCATAAAATTATAAAGTCAATAACTTACTGTTACTCAGTAACACGAAATAAAGCTTGAAATTGCTCAAACCCATCAGGAGTAAAACTGAATCTATGAAACATGATATTCAAGAAGTTTTATATGATAGTTGATATATAGTTGAATTTTCATTGATCAAAACGAAATTTCTAATGCCAAATCTTGATATTAACAGCTAGATAAAGAAAAACTGCTTCATATAGCTGATGTAGATTTTTCAAAGAAAATGATGTAGCAGCAGAATTTTGCAGTAATAAAAAATAACAAACATTTTTTTCTTTTAGCAGATCTTTAAAATAATAAATAAAGGAAATCGCATTTCATGTCTTGCATATAAGAACGCACACAGGAATATTCACTAGGGAATTCCACATTTACAGAATCATGCAATCACTTTATCAAGAACTGATTAAAAATTTTTAGGCTTTATCATTTTCACACAAAGCAAAAATACATTATCAAATCTTTTGCTAAAATGTCTATTAATGGATTTATTATGTTATTATAGCGATAAGAAATGTCCATTATACAATTTTAAAAATATCTTTGAGACAAGCTCGTTTATTAAATGGATAGTAATATTTGTTCTGTGAGATAATGGGAGGTACTTCTGCCTTTATAATTATCTAGGAAAAAGTTCAACAAGAAAAAAAAAGTGCTAAATAAGAATTTCATCTAAAACTTTTTTTTCATACGAATTATTATATATAAAATCTTTTATTTTAGGTCAATTAGGTAATTATTTGATTTCTAGTTAAATTTCCATCAATTGAAAATACAAAATTATTACCTTTGATTATTATTTATAAATCAATATTTTTCCAAACGAAATCCTTAAGATTTAAAGAGTTATTTATTTAACTTATCATTTTAAACCACATCTATTTCCTAAATCTAAAATTATTAAACTTTAGAAATACTTTATATTTATTTTGGTTTCAAGAAACTGCATATTTTATTTATTGTCGCACTTCAACTTTTTTCCTATTAATAATCAGAAGCGAGTTTCAGATTCCCCAACTGGCAATGTTTCAGCCGAGAATAAATTAATTTCAATGCATATAAATAAAATCGTTTGGGATTCTGTATTATTTATTAAACAAGGTTTTTGCTTCAATGTTCATGTTTTTCCATACTTTATCTCTAAGCGAATTGTTTTCATTAATATCTGTGCGAATATTAATGTTTCATTTTGCGCCGATTATTTATTTTTGCCACCGGGCTGAATTCCTTCATTCACGGTTTTTGTTGATAGAATGATTATCTCATTCCAAAAATGATAAATATTTAAAAAAATTTTAGTGTTCCTCGATTTCCGATTTTCTTTCTTTAAATCTGATCATTAAGGATTCTTCAGAAATTTATTTTACTGTAGCAACAGAAGGCTGACAAAGCAAAACCAAAATTATATTTCAAGTCTGCTTTTTTATCATGAGAGAGTATCTTATTGTTTTGTTTTGAAGTTTTTTGAAGACTGAAAATGCATAGGCAACAAATTGGTTTATAGCTTTCAAGGGATCAGTTTTTTTTATTGTTTTTAAAGTTATTAGACAATAATGCAGGAAGTTGAGGACAGGATTTATCGCCAACTAAAGTTACAATTTGATTTCCTAATTATTCATTCTCTGAATTCTTACAGTTTTTAAAATTGATTCCCATTAAAAATTGAAAAGCTCATAATTGAAAAAATCATTGTCCAGTTTAAACCAATTCGAAGCCATTACGAGACTATAAGAACACGCATGCGTCGATACTTAGTAAAATGATGGCTTTTTTTAAAATCTCAAAATTGGTCGAACTCCAAAACTTTCTTTGCCAGCTAGAAAAATAAAATATAAAAGTTTAAAAAACTTATCATTCTATAAGATTTAGAAAGAGAGATAGAGACCGATAGAGCATTGTAGTGATATCTTCAAAATTATTTGAATTGGTTAGTGACTTAGATTAATTGAGACAAATAATGATGATCTCATATGATAATTTGATATTTGTGATCATAGATTTTCGTTTTATAAAACTGTTTTAATGTTTCTGTTCTGAAAAAAAACTAATACTTTTTCTTAATTGAATAGTTGCTTAAATACATTAAAATTAACTCTATATTTTTTATTTCCTTTAAGAATATAATGTACCAAATAGTTATACTGCAATTTCTTTTTCAAATAACATGAAACTTAGGAAAGAATTGATAGAAGTTTTCAAAATAAGATACAAAATATCTCTTAACAAAAATCGCCAGTTTAAATTAAGCATGAAATTATTTGAAAAACCTAGCTACATAGGGCATTCAATATCCACAGAATAAGCTGAATTAAAAGTCAGGGAGGAAAATATATAAAAACATTTATTTTACCTTAATAATATTCACAGATATTTCATTAACTTAAAAATTATTTTAAAGTGTACTTTTAATTAACTGATTTCAGCCCTAATTACTTCTTTTAATAATCATTGTAAACAGAAATTCCATATTAATTTACTGCGATTTAAACGTATGGAAGATAGGAATTTCAGAGTACAAATAAACATCCTTAAGATACACATATTGAAAAAAAACTTATTAACATTAAACAATAATTTCCATTAAAAAGAGGACTCTGGGTATTTTGAATGAAATTACTCATAATGCTTAAAGGTGAATTCCTGACTGGTTCACTTATGAAAATATCTGTCTATGCCTTTCCTGTCATAAAACATATCTAAATTATCGTTTGCAAGGTTCAACTAATTTTGTTCCATTCTTTAAATGTTATTAACTTTTTTTTAATTACATTTTTGGCTTTTTTAAAAGTTTTTATGTCTCTCTGTACTTTTGTTGGAAAGTGCAAGATATTGAAATGTATTGGTGGAAAAGTTTTATTTTTCATTTTTAATATGAAATAGTTTTATTGTGATGGTTGTGATGCATGTGTTAGGTTTCTATACTGTGATATTATTATATTTTCACCTCCTTACATATTATATTTATTCAACGCAATTTTAAGAGATAAATTGTTATTCGATATTTCGATACTAATATATTGCATGTATATTTATAACAATTTTTACTATAATGTGTTTTAAAAACATGATCATACTAACTGGTCAATCAAACTTTTGAAACAATATAACATAAATATTTAAACTGTTTATTAGTAAAAAATGTATAAATTCTTTAATGCGCAGCAACTCTGAAAATTATAACTACTCTATTCCTTTATTTCATTATTTCTTTCACGGTGTATTGATTAATGCAATTTTACAACTAACAAAAGACTTAGACCATTGCAAAATAATGGACACAAATATCTATATCTTCCAAAAAATAAGGAAGTTATTTGATTTTTAAGGCATTTATTATATAATTTGTGAAAAATGATAGCTTTTCTCTTGTCTGAACTTGTATGTTTGTTTAAATGAAGATAAGCCTGTTTGAACAGAATTATTTTGAATGCCGTTAGATAACAATTGACTCGGTACATATTGTAACTAAAATAGAGCGATAATTTTGCATTAAAATGCCATTTGAAGTCACCTGATAACATGCTGATTCATCTGAAAGGATTTATACCATTAACTGTTTTAAAAATCAGTTTAACAAAAGGAACTTATCGGAGCCTATTCATTATCTAGTTTACAATTGAACAAAATATGTATGGAAATTAAATTTTGTAAGAGGCGTTAAGTAATAAATGATTTTGAAATGACCGATGATTCATTGATTGTACCAGGTAATTCCCGCTTTTGATAATATTTTTATTAAATATTAATTATTTCATTTACTCTTGATTTTCTTCAGGGAAAATTTTGTGCAAGTCAATATAATTTTTGTTTATTTACATTCTATTCACAACTTCACTTTATGAACTCTTAAAATTGGTATTTGAAACATTTTTCAAGAAAAGGAATAGGAAAAGCGCATATATATTTATATATATAATAATAGGAAAATATTATATTCTATAAATAATGCACAAAAGTTTTAACTATCAAGTTTGATATATGATAATTAAAATTATATGCTTTATTAAAAATTATGGACATTCAAATTGAAGTTTTTAATTTTAATTCAATTTAGAATGCGAATGTAGCGATGAATTATCAATGATTTTTGGTCTCCTGAAATCTACAGAACTGGCATTGAGTTGGAAAAGCATATCTAAAATCTGACTGTAATCACCATAATTTTTATTTTTTATAATTATATATTAAGATACCTGGATATTCTGAATCAGATGACCTAAATGTTTCCGTGCTTCGTTTGAATTATTTACACAGAGAATACGTAATAAATACAGTTTTCGAGATTTTATATTATGATTTTTCACTAAATTGAAGAACATGGAATAACGATTCGCATATGAAGAATTGTGATGATACTTATATCGTTTTGGAGAACTGTAACTGTGCAAATTATTTCATGAATATTACAAAAATAATTCTACATCTGAAAAATTATATTATAAGACATCCAGGATAAAAAAAAGAAAATACCTCGGAGATATCTATTAGTAACAGTAAATGTTCTTAAATTAAATTAAGTTCGCTAACTATTTGAATAAGACACAAACGACATCAAACTCAACCATTTCAAAGCAAAAATTGAATATGTTTTGAATACAATCATAGTACTTTTTTATAAATATAGGTTGAAATCGGCCTGCATCTAAGTATTTCACAGAGTGGAAACTAAACAATTTGTTGATGTGAAATTTCAATCCGAAGTTATTGCTTTATGTGTATCATTGTGGAAATTTTTCCATGCATCGGAAGTTTTTGTGTGAATAATTTGCTACATATCATTCATTTTAGGTGAGCATCGAAAGAACTAAAAAAAACTATTTTCTTAATAAAACGAATTAAAAGCTCATGTTAATCTAAATGTATCAATGTATGCATAAGCAAATATATTCTATTTTATACTTTCTTCCAAGGACATATATAAACGTATTTTATAGATGTTATCATTTGGCTGCCATTACAATATACTTATTACTATGCTGCCTTTTATTAAATAACATAAACAAAATTAAGTAAGATGTGAATTTTTGAAAAACGTTTTGATTTTTAATCAAATTGAAACTTTAATTTTTGTTTGTGAAACAATTTTGATATTCAAACACTGCGATTTCCACCAATAATCTTAAGAATTTAACTGCACAAAGCATAGCATACCTGAAGTAACTAATTTTTCAAATAAAACAATAAATGAATATTTCCATTAAATTATGTGGATTGTAACGAGTTTTTGTATCTATCTGCAGCTTTGCAAAAACAAGAATCATTAAAATCAAACAGTTATAAAGATAGTAAGAAATTCTAGACTTTGATAAACTAATGAAATTCACAGTGCAAAACTATAGGGGGCTATTAGTACTTGAGGAACAAGATTATGGTATCAGAGGTAAGTAGATTCAGCAGAATAAAATTACTAGTTTCTATTATAAAAGCTTCTAAATACAGATAATATAATAATAATAATAAAATAATAAAAATTAACCGAAAGAAAATGCTTATTTTAAAATAGTTTTATTAAAAATTTATTTATTTTTAGAGAATGTCAATCATTATTAAAGAGAGAGAGAATTAATGTATAATACTGAGTTTTAATATTAGTTTGCTTTAAATAATATTATTATCAAGAAAGTATTCTTTATTTAACGCATAATATTTTTTATTAATTTTTCAAACAATTATTTTTTGTAAATAACAACTATTTCTAGCATTTTTACCAAATTTTTTCAGTTAAATTCCATGTAGAGCCAAAATTCCATGATAAACGATTTAATGATTTAAAACTATTTTTTAAATAAAATATTGACAATTATATAAAAATTGTATATTATTTGTCTAATTTCAGTTATCAAGAAATAATACATTTTATGAGCCTCAATGCACAGCATAAACCAGATGATAATAAACATATGGTATTTAACCATTTTTACATGTAAAACAAATCACATTATTTAACAGAAAAAAAATACCAGTATTCTTTTTTTCTAACAATTCATATAAAAAAGAAAGATATATGTTGTTATATTAACGATTAATAAGAATTATCATTGAAACTTCATATAAATAAAAGCATCAAATTCTATGATATATCTTACTTTTATGCTATATCTTTGCTGTATAATGTATCTTCTTTTTCTGCTTTGATTTTGCTATATCTTATTTTTATACTATAACTTATTTTTATTCTATATCTTTTCCATACGCTATATCTTACTTTTATGCTTTATTTTGCTATGTCCTGTGTCTTATTTTTATACTATATCTTTGTTTTAGGCTATATCTTACTTTTATGATATACATTTGCTATGCGCTTTATCGTTCTGTTATGCTATATCTTTGCTATATTCTGCATTTTATTTTTATATTATATCTTATTTTTATGCGCTTTATCTTATTTTTATGCGACATCTTTGTTATGTGCTAAATCTATGCCTTCTCCATTCTAAGCAAGTACGCTTTAGTGAGCTTCTAGTATGAAATAATTATTCAAAAACAATAATAAACAATTTATAATATAAATTATTTTTATGATATACTCAGTTTTATTGGATTTAGTTATTTCATTTTAACTCTTTTTTATTCTCTTAAAATTTAATAATTTTTATAAATTCAATGATTTTAACTCTTATTTATGCTCTAACAAATTTCGAACATATATTCTAGCACACTGTATTTCTATTAAGAATGAAATATATATGTATCTGGTTGCCATAATTTTCTTTGCAATTCATGTAATCGTTTAAAACATATTTCAAATTCGTTTAAGTCATTTTGTTTCTTGTATTTTTTGCCATGCACTTAATATATTTGGTTTTTCAGACATGACACAAGCTGCTTATAATTCGAAGTAATTCTGGATATGGAACTTCAGGACAATTGTAGTCAAATTATCATGTAGAAAACCATGTGGAGATCATGAAAGAGATTATATTGCATTTTCTTTCTAAATTATTGAAAAACTTTTAGTCACAGACAAACAAAACGGGGTTCAAGCTTCTGGGAAGCACTCAGTAAATTAGAATGGATTAATATTTTGAGAAATAGCAGTTTCTTATATCATGTGTACGCTTAGCAATCTTTTGGTGATATTTGGTAGTCATTTCAAAAAGTGTACTGAGTTTACTCATTAGAATGACCGCAAGCCTATATCAGACAAGAATTTATGAAATTAAAGGATTTTTTAATTAAGTGATGACATTAATTAGATAGATATGGATTTTTAGAAATAAATAGTTGAACTCATCTGAACATATCATTTTCAATAAATCTTAATACTGTTTTAAAGTGTCATGAAATATAGACTTTGATCAACTTGCGTTTGTTTCACATTTCATCTCATTATGTTTTAATATAAAGTAAGGTTGTGATGTTTTTAATCAATATTGATATAAATTGACTGCAGAACTTTATATAATGTCTCTCCAATCAGATTTCAAGATATATCTACACGCATTCAGTCTAATTGGAACATCATTTTATGACATGCAACATTCTACTACTCTCGTAGATTCGAACGACTTCATCAAAAGAAGCCCAATCATACTGTTAAAAGTCTTCTTTTTCTTTCTAGAGTGGTACAATATAATGTTCCTTATATTTATGTATCCAAGAAACGATATTATTTTTATTATAGTTTGTTCTGCTTCATCAATTGCATTGATGAGCCTAAGATTATCGCTGGAGCTTAAAAAGTGTGAAATACTGTGCTTAATATCTTGTATTGAAAAGTTCAGAAAAGAACATGTTACAAAAACATACGTAAGCATGAGGAACAAAATAATTCCAGCTTGGATTATAAATCTGGTTATTCCGTTTGTTTATACACTTTTAAGTTTCATAACTATTTTCGGAAGCTATGATGAGATAAAAAGTAGACTACAACCTCCTTTTATGCAATATTTAAACGAATATCCGAGTTATGTAAAATTTATCACAATTATATTTAATACCCTTTATGTTGCTTATTTTTTCATAGCATCAATGCTATGTACAGATCTACTTAATTTTATATATTTGGCTTATGAAATTGTTCTTGAAGATGTACTGCTGGAAATTCACAGAAACTTAACTAAAAATATATCTTCGGCAAGTCTGTCTCAAGCAACTTTATCCATATCAAGGGCTGAACAGCTGCATAGTTTCCTTGAAGAAACCTTGTCTCTGAGCACATTCATAGCAAACATCCTAGTTTTTGTGAATTTTCTAAATGTGGTCATGGTTAATACATTGAAATTTTATTCTTTTCAATTCTTGTATCGAGCTTTCCTTTGTATTGTTATTTTTATTTGGACTGTCAGCAACTATCTGAGGTTGACACTAACAGCTTCGAAACTCACTGACATTTGCAATATGTGGAAACTATTGAAAGCGGATCTATGCAGGACTAGTTTCAAAATGAATATAAATAATCTTTATGAAAGGGAACAGCTACTTTTATTTATTAAAAATATCAAATTAGACATACACTTCACGGCTTATGGATTGTTCCAGCTCGATCGAAGTCTTCTTTTAACGATGAGCTCTACTATTGTGACTTATAGCGTGTTGGCTATCACTTTTTAATTTTTGATGTTGTAACTAATTAAGTAAATTATGAATTGTATTTTATTTAATAAAAGCACACTAGCGTCTTCAAGTGTGTGGCTCGTAATTCTTAAAGTATTTTATTACAAAGATAGTAAATATCAATGATTCCTTTTGACGGAAATTACAGAATAAAAGTCAATGTCCCCTTACAGTAGAACTCAAATTAGTTATAATAAGCTAAATGAATCTCTAAATACCTGAAATGAATTTTGAAAAGAAAAATTACAAGAAAAAGGGGGCGAATAGTCATTGGTGTGAATAATTTATCTTTCCTAAGAGATCATTCTTAGAAATTAAAATGGTTTTGATACATATCATATATTGTTCTGATCTCATTTTAATATGTATGAGACATCATAAAAAAATGAATGACCTTGATGTTCTTTTTGCAGTATTCCCAGTTTTTTTCAGGCATTATCGATTAAAAAAAATTCGGTAATTTTTTTTTCTTTAAGTCTCACTGTTTTTTTTTTCCTTAATTTTCCCAAACATTTTTATCCTCCCAATTTGAATTTTAATTATGGATATACAGCTCATTAACTTAATGCTTTCAATCATGACATAATTTAGAAAATCTATTTACATTCTGTCAATTTATTTCTAACTCTGACTAATTATTTGACAGTTGCCATAGATATGAAATTTCAAGGAATACTTTGAACATTATTTAAATTATAAATGCTTCTGAATTAAAATTTATTTTAAAATAGAATTAAAATTTTAGAGATATTAATACTTATCTGTATTTCTAAATCATATAATTATTCTCTAATCCAAAACCATTGATTTTTTGTAAGTTATTAACCTCATACATTTAAATTATTAATTATTTTTATTAGTTTTATTGAATACAAATATTTTGATTATATATGTGTGTAATACTTAATTTTAAGAAAAATTATTGTAAATTAGAAGACATGTATAGTAATATACACTCCTTTAAATGAAAAGTATTTAATTTACTCCTAACTCATTCAGTAATATTCTATATTGGTGATATTATTTTAGTAAATAATTTATCATTGAAAAGAATGCAGGCATACCTTTACTAAGAATAACCTTTCTTCAAAGTAAAATTCGTGTTCTGGTTAATTTTAATTTAAGACTAAGCTATAAGCTAAACTTTTTAAACCATGCTTTTGTTTTTATTTTCCTCTAATTTGAACTAGCGATAAAATGTTCTTGCAATTTGACTGATAATTATTATTACAGAGAAACGCAAAACATCTATGAAATATTTCAAAAGTTCGTCGAATTTATATTGAGCAAACGGTGAATCTCGATGGGATTTATTCACACATTAAAAAAAACTCTCTTTGAAATCATCCCTTAAAAAATGTCTTTCAAATCATATATATCTGGAGAGTATTCATTAAATACTTTGTCATATAATTTTCATCATCAAATACATAATTTTTGAAATAAATCTAATAAATATTTATTAAATTTATTTCAAAAATTTTAAGCATTTGATCTAAATTAATTAAAAATATCATTAATCACACTTAGTACATAAGATGATTCCTTAATTAAATTATAAATGAATGCAAACAAATCCCTCTGCTGAATTTTTAAATTAAATTTATCTTATTAAATTGTATCTTAAATCTACACAAACTGAATTAAATTGAAAATTTTATTTTAAATAGGGCCAAAAAATTGCAAAATTGCAAAAATTGCAAACGGAATGAAAATTATCCAGATTAAATTGTAATATCGGTTTTTAGTTTTAGCTCTTGAAAAAACACTTATTTTTTTCGAATTTTTATACATTTCCCATATTTTTTTTAAACATTGCAAGGTATTTCTTCCAATTTTGTATCAAAAGACAATTTTATAACCATAAGAATATTACATACATTTAACTGCTTAACTGCAAAACTGCTGGAAATGGCCAAAATAATTAAATTTGATTTCATTTCTCTCTCCCTCTTTCTCTGTATATATATATATATATATATATATATATATATATATATATATATATATGAAATTTATCCCAATAATATGAAAATGTATTAATTTAATACACTGTTAAAGACAGACTGAAAACGTTAAATTATGTAATAATAATAAATTTGGAATAAATAACGATAAATTATATAATAATCATATGGAAAAATACCGATAATTCATGCTCCTATAACCTGCAACAACGCATTACTTTATCATAATTTACAAACTAAACAAGATAAAACTATTTCAAAGAGACATCACCCTCTATATTAAACGATGGAAAAAACTTATCGATATAAGCAGATAAAGAAAAGAATGATTCTCCAGATGTTGACATCAAATATCGTATACAGAAACTACAACAAAAAATGCTCAAGTTTTTATAACATCTAATGTGTTTATATGCATTACCAGCTTAGTAAGAGAGAAATGTTTTATCCTTGGCTCTCTACACCAGAAATAATGTTACTTTATAATGTATTAGATTTAAAAAAAGAAAAGAGGCCCTCGGATATCAGCACTCAACTCAAGCAAGCATCTTTTTGATGATAAAAAGTTTTTTTCAAGCTTAGTCTAGCTTGTTCTTTTACAAAGTATTCACGTGGAAGGCGATGCGATATAAATTTTGAATAAGATTAAGTATTTCCGCTATTGTAATATATGATCATAAAGCCATTTTTATTCATTTTAAGCAATTCTTTTAGTATGCGGAAAAGGGCGAATTTTTACCGATTAATTCCTCTGAGTGTGCTCTTTTTATGTATGAATATATTTTGTGAATTTTGAACCGATCCCAAAGCATTGATAATATTGGTCTTGTCGAAAGAAGAAAAATATCTTATATCTCTAGCGTATACTTTTTCATATTTAAAGCCCCTTGCTTAAAATATAATAAAAAATAAAAGGAATAAAAGGAACTTTAATAGCCATACTATTATGAGAGTAATAAAAAGTAGCAATACGATTTTTTTAAATTATTGTTTACGCAGTTTTTAATATATATTTTATTACGTCCTGTGCAGGTGGCCTGGCATAAGGGTAATGCGCTTTCCTTGTGATTTGAGCTTTCAGGCTCGATTCCCGGTTCGGGCATGGTTGTTGTTCTATTTATGAAGTGTGTGAAGGCACTCCTCTATAAAAAGAGGTTGCGCAAGCGCATGAAGTAGCTAAGTCTAAGTCTCAACTTGGGCCTAGTTGGAGCTACCGAAAAAAATTGGCTCATTTGGCTTAAATCACTGACATATCTGTCAGCGGGCTTGTAAAGTGTCATGATTAACAACAACAGCATAATTATAATATTTCAGACCTCAAAATCTAAGATCAATTTTTCTCAAATTAATAAATAGATGGCGTCACCTGCACTAAATAGCAATTTAATTGATTTGATCAACTGTTGAATAAATCAACTTCAAAAATTAAATATATAATATTTAAATATGGAAATAATTTTTTTAATTAATAGCAAATTAAATAATTTTTATAAAAGGTTTTTAAAATTAAATATAGTTTATTTTTATAATTATATGAAATTTCTAATCTTTACAGCGTTTTGAAAGAAATCAAAATCGATAACAAAAATATATTTAAACACGAGATGATTAATAAAAGCACAATGGAAAGTTTGTAATAGTTATGTAATTTATCTTTCAAATATATAAATATAGTAGCCTGTTATTTTAAATTTAAGGCAAAAAAATGAGTCATTATAAAGTTTCAAAAAATTTATAGTAATTTACATAAAAAGGCTAAATATATAAATCCAGATATTAATTACCAGATTAAAAATATACATAAGACAATTTAGATTCTTACTTATTTTTAAAATGATTACATGTTCAAGAGCCACAATTCAATAATTTGAAATGAACTATCTGAATTAATAAAAATGAATGATCAGTAACATTTATTGTCAACATTGCTTAAAAATATTCTTCTTCCGAACATTCCAGAAGCTGCTCGTGACATTTTAGCTTATTGTGTTCTAATTGAATCTTTAATTTTGGAGGGATATTGTGAACACCGACACATTTGTTTTTTTTTTTATATTTTATATTTTAAAATAAAACAAGCTATTTTCTAAAACTGCGTTTGTTTCACAAAAATAATAATTATAAAACTATGAACAATTAAGACAAAAATCGCATTTTAATTTATAAGGGTGCATTTTTTTTTCTGTCAACTTAATTAAAGTATTGGCAACATTCTGTTACATTATTCTTCTTGAGAATATTCCTGAAGTTGTGCTAGAGTTATTTCATGGTTATTTAATCTTCACTTTCGAAGTAATAATTTGAACATTCCAGATTGTTTTTCTTTATTTTAATTGGCATAGTAAAACAAATTATTTTCTAAAATTGTGTTTACTTTATGAAAGTAGTAATTACAGAATTGTAAATAACAAAGTGTAAAATACCATGGAACGGTTTATGTACACGTTCTTGTCAAATTATTTAAAATAGGCAAAATAAAGACACATTTATAAAAAAAAAAGTAATCGTTTCGAATTTGTTCCGTTCTATCACAACTACGACTAAATTTCTTCCGTATTTTAGACTTACAAGTTAGTACCACTTCGCAACCATATGGCTGTATGGTTTCTGTAACAGTGCTGTAGACATTAAGTGGAAGATAAAATGGAAGATTTTATAATCGGTTTGACTTCTACTGTCGATCTTACTTTATAGCCAAGAATATTGTCGGAGAAGGTTTTACCTCCTTTTTCTATAATTTTTTGAAGCTTTAAAAGCAATGTGTAGAGAAGATATCATTTAAAAAGATAGTAAGCTACTATTCTTAGATCTTGTAGTTAAATTCTGTAAACATCATTCTTATAGTAAGATTATACGTAAAAACACAGAAATAGGAGGTTCATCATTAAAATTAATAAATAAAAATAAGTATGAGATACATACATGCAAAACTATGGGAAGAATAAGTCAGGGTCATCATTAACGACTATGAATTTAAAAAAAATATAGAATAGAAAAAATATAGAAAATATAGCCTTATACAATCAAGCATGCAAAATCCAAACAAAACATTTGTAATTTTTGTCGAAAAAAATTAAATTTTTACTAAAGATAAGTATCTGACAGATAGAAAATTCATCAAAAATAACGAAAAATAAATAATGCACAACAAAACAATTATCTAAAATTTACTTGTGTTCGGAGAGCTTGATTTTACATAGACACAATATTCGCTATTTTTTTCTGGGTGATTATTGCAGATAATTTTTTTAAATTTTAAACATATTTTGTACATATCTTCTGTTATAAAAATTGGAGATATAGTTATTAACAGGTACAAAATCTTGTTTTATACAATCGTAACTAAGTGATTGACCAAAAAAGCAAAACAAAATGCCATATAGCTCTAAAAACTTTATATATTTCAGCTAAGATCATGAACACAAAAACATTTACAATTGAATACGAATTACACAAAACACAGGCAGTTGCAAATGAAATATACTGCATTGTTGACGGCTGGATGTTGATTGAGAGTGTTTTGGTCGGGGCCGCTAGAGGGCATGCTTAGTTGATTCGCAATTAGAATATCAATGACAAGAAATAGTTCTAAGGAATATATAGGTGACATTTGTTTAAAAGGTTAAAATACTGATGTGGTTACGACTGAACGCGTTTCCCTAAAACTGTTTTGTATAATTTTTCTGTTAAACATAATTCTATGTGTGTGTTCTACCTCTATATGAAAATGCAGACCAACGAACAATCAATCTTTGAATAAATCTTTTACAAAATTTTATTAGTATCTGTATTTTAGACTCCAAAAATATATACCAAGTTTTTCCTACTTAGTTCCCTGTAGTTAGAGAGTACAATTCGTAATCTAAAATCCAGGCAGGCACATTTTTTTAGTTCGTCAAAATTTGAAGGATATCTGCAAATTTATTCGTAATTCCATACATTAAGTCAATGTCCTCGAACTGAAAGTTATTTTCTGTTATTGTGTTCACTTAAAGATAGACAGACATAAAGTGTGTTTCGATCTCAGAGAGATTTGAGAGTTAGGGTTTGGACAAAATCTCGATTTAAAATTATTTGTTGATTTCTCTCAAAACAACGAGTTTGACGATTACTCTATTTTCTTTCTTTGTTTCTTTCCTTTTTCTCTTTATAAATCTTTTATAAAGAGAAAAAAGAAAATAATATAGAGAAGAAAAGATAATATAGAGAAAAATAATATAGAACGGTTATAAGAAAAACATGATTAAAATTTTAACTCTCAGATAAAAACTTCAGGAAAAAATTAATTTGGAATATTAATTACCTAAGTCAAGCAAAATCTGAACTGATATCTTTTATCTTAGATATAATTTAATATTTCATTATAATAGAACTCTAACTATTCAGATATGGTATTAGAATTAATCTCAACACAAAGTATTATATAACTTGTTTGTCAAAAGGGTAGAAAATGCGTTGTAATTTTAATTATCCTTATTAATTTTTTTCATATTTTTCACTATCTATTATGTCTACTTTTATCTTTATATGTATATAAATGTCATTGGGACTAAGAAATTTTTTTTCAGTTTTCGTAAATAATTCCTTCTTTTCGCATAAAAGTTAAAAATGAACCCTTCATATTATGTAATTTTTAGGAAAATAATAACCTCATATTTATAGATGAATATCATGTTAAAATTATGGCCATATCAAATTTTATATATCATAAATATTTAATATTTTTAGGTGCAACGAATATAAATTTCCTTAAAATCTTTACTTTAATCGTTAATGGAATAAATAATTTATTCCCGTTGATTTCAAAAAAGAAAGCTAGTAGGATAAACCATTTGATATAACATATAATCTATCTTACATATAATTTAATGAAACAAAAAACATACTAAAACATATAATCTAATGAAACAAAAAAATCGGAGTTTGGGAAACCGAAAATATATTGATGATGTTGGAAACATACACGCACAAAAAGCAAGAAAGAAAACTACTTTATCATGCAGCATTTATTTCCTTCTTTTTGAAATAAATGAGGCTCATTTTGAAAACTAAATTCCTGGCGAAATGAGGCAGAAAATGAGAATTATTTTTTCGGAAGCCATTAAAATACCTCGAAGGTTTAGGAGCACTAAAACCTTTTGAAAGGTATAAGCTGACTTCTAGAAATGGAATATTCATACGCATAATGAACGTAATTAATATGATCAAAATTTTATTTAAGTGTTTTAAAAGTGCATTAAAGAATCTCGAGAAACTTTAATGGCTTTTTAATGTGATGATTTTATTTCAGCTCTGAAAATAAATTCATTTAATAATACTTCTAAAAGTTGAATTAAGTGCATGTATTAAACCAATAATTGCCCTTCTTATCAAATAATGAAAATAGGAGTTAAGGGAAGTATTTTTTAAATTAAATATTCAATATGATTAAAAATTAACTACCTTTTTTGTGATATGTTTCGCCTTACATTATATCATTTCAAATTGTTGGATTGATAAATATATATATATATATAAATTCGAAAACAAAGAAAAATATTTCTTTTCAGATTAATTTCAGTTCTCAATAATTTAAATATTTATTTCATAACGAAAAAAAATTTTTGATAATTGTATAACAAACCAAAATATTATAATACATGTTTAAAAATGGCAATATTGTCACTAATGATAATTAATGAATGATTATCTTTAATTGGTTTGAGTTTTTTGGTTTTATATCATATGTAAACGAATCTTTTCACCATCATTAAAAAGTAATTTTGTAAAGTGAAATTTGCAATTTATCACCATTGTTTTAAATAAATCAATTAAATTAAGCCAGTTAGATGAAGATACAGGAAACAAAAACAACAAATAATAATTTGAAAATTTAAATATTTTATGAAGTATAAATAATATTCTGATATTGTGTGATTAAACAAAATATTATAGCAAATATATAAAAATGTCAATTTTGCATCTAGCGATTTCTAATGAATAATGTTTTTATTTCATGCAGCATTATATTAATTGTCAACGAATCTTTTCAATATTTTCTATTAAAAAATAAAGTTTATTTTGTAGTTTATTTACACTGTTTCAACGAAGTTAAAGTAATTAAGTCTGTTAGTCGATAATTATAGGAAATAAAAACAACAAATAATAAGCAGAAAAGGTTTTATACCACTTAAATTGAAATAATTTTTATATGCCAATTTATAAATTATAGTCACTTTTAAGTACTAACTTGTTTATCGCTAATACTGCTCGTATTATTTATTGTTTAAATTTATTTCCTTTTCATTTGTATTCCATTACAACGTTTTTCTAAAAAGTCTTTTTTTTGTAAATAATGGTACAGGTTAAACCCAATAAGATTTTATATTTAATAGACTGCCCTCTAAACTAAAAATTATTAATTTTTTAGGCTTTCATATTATTAACATGTCACGGATTTTCCGAAGGCATTTTTAATTGTTATTGGATATGGTTGGAAAACTTGAATTCAATTGAATCAATTTACTGCAAATCAAAACGTGTATATATTTTTAAAAAAGCAGATGTGAAAACCCCACTAAACCAAACCATGATAAGTTATTGATAAAGACGTTTTGCTGAATAATTGATGAAGGAGTTTTAATTTCATCTCATTCAATTTCTAAAAGCATTGAGTATTTCAAATTGAATAAAATATTATTAAAAATACGAGACAAACTGAAAAGAAGTTAAATTTATATAATTAAAAATAACTATTTTAGTCTTAAAATGACACAAAGATTATTTTTATAAGATGTAGCAATCCATATAAGCAGACAAATTATAAAGACATAGATTGTTTTAGCGTTGTAAAAAATCTTTTGTTTCAAGCTTTCATATATGTAATTAATTAATTCTTTTAAACGGTATATGTGTGTAGAGAGAGAGAAGGAGACTAAGTGAGGAGTGATTTAAATGAGTCAATATTAGCACTATAAAGACCAGACTGACCATTTGGCGTATTTATACTGTTCAGAACATATACACATTGGAAGTTGGAAATGCACAGCTCTAGACAAGTTTTGTTTTAAAATTTTCATTCGAACTTAAATTAATTAAAATGTAAGCGAAATTTTGTCTTTCACCTTTCTAACTTCCTTAATATAACTGCATAAAAATAAAATTTATTCTTGTTATTTTTTTATCTATCTGCCGGATAGATAATCTAGTCAGTAAGTCTGAATAACAATTACATTTCTCTAGATTACTGCTGATTCATGAGACCCACATGAATCATCTATTCGGTTGTAGCATAGAATAACCGTAAAATTACTATTATTTAAAGGTACTTACGTAACTTTTGTAGTCAGTTATAGTCTTAATTAAGGATCAGATATATATTTTGAAATGGAAATGTACAACTCTGAAAAATGTTTAAAACGTTTATTGGAAATTTTAAATAAATAAAAACTATTTTCACTTTTTTTGAGATATCTTCTTAGTATATTGTAATAAAAAATGAATTTTACTTCATCTTAATAGCTAAAAAATAACTTTAAAATATCATTGTCAATACTTTATGTTATTGAAATATAAGAATTAAGTTTCTGTTTTTATTGGATTTTAAAACTATACATTATAAGTATATTTTCCAACTATTTATTTTTTTAATTCAATTATTAGGATAAAAATTAAATTTAACAGGCATGATCACGCTACAATGCACGAGAAAAATAAAGTTCCATCAGTATATTACTGCTGATTTAGAGATTACGTTAGTTTTGATTGCAAATTAAATCAAAAAGTGCAATTTTCAGCACGCGTCTATTGGAAATGAAATAAAAAGAAAAAAATGCCGATTGCGAGACATTAAAATGAAAAAGTCTTTTCTGTGAACAATTAAAAAGTCTGAATTATTATTTTATAATTATGAAGAGTTTAAGGTTAATTTCTATTCAGGGTGATTCTTGAAGCAATCCAAACCATCTAAATTAGAAAAAGTCATCTCATATTACCAGGGATATAGAGAGCACTTATAGTGAAGTGATGATGTTGAATTTATTGTGAAAATTAGCATCTCAAAAGACACGACAAAAAATTTTTAAAAAATAAAGATTATTTTATAACAAGACAAATCAGAAAATTTTATTCCACACTCTAATTGCCAAGGTACTTGACATTAAAATTAAGGACATTTTGTGTCTTAAAAAAGATTCATAATAAAATTGAAAAAAAAAATCCTCGGATTTGAAATATATATACTATTAAATGAATAAATCAGCTATAAATAAGGCAAATATGATTTATATGCAGGGTGATTGTTAGTCTTTTTAAGCCTTTAAAATTCGAAATAGTAGTTCATAAAAACCAGAAAAGCTATGTGTATCTGCATTACAGAGATTATGTTAAATTGAAAGTGATAAGTATAAGTGTGCCTAGCTACAAAATAGGAAAAAAAAACTATGAATATCATGTAGTTCGAAAAAGGATTTTCCTAAAAATTAAAAATATATTTTGTATTTTCACATAATTTTTAAGTGAAGCACCTGGAAAGTGAAATTTACACACAAAAAAAAATTAGTTACAACAATACCAAGAAAGAACGAATCTGATAAAGATTTCTTTTCAATTCCACCGTAGCCACTTGAATAAAATTTACCCCTTTCATCAAATGTTATTGACTGAATATTCGGAAGGCTGCTATTGTTCATTAAATACAGTCATATAGAGGATTATAAGGGATGCGAATATTTTATGAGGTGTCTAATAAAATGAAGTAATATATATTTGTTTGATGTCAGTTCTTCTCTTATTTATATATTGTTAGAAATCTGCAATGTTGCTTCTTAACTGTTAGTTAAATATCTAGAAAGATTGTTTGGCAACTTAACGATGAATTTGACGACTTCATTGGGACAAAATAGATAACACTGGGATCTTCTAGAATTTTTGTGATCGACTGAACATGAACTCAGATATCCCTGATTGTTCTGGAACCTACTCTGCTTAGCTTCGGGAACTATAAAAGGCCGGCAGCCTTAGATGAAGATAGTAGTCAAAAGAGTCGCCGAAAGATTTGAAGTAGAGTAGCAAGTCTGCAAAGGATTAGTTCAGCTAATGTTGAGAGGATCTGTGTGCCTAGTCCTATAATTTATTGTGGAAGCCCCATTGAGTAGTGTAAGGTGTATCCAGTAGTGTAATAGTGAGTTGTCATTTGGATACTGCTTAAGCGAGGAAACAGAAAAGAATAAGAGAGATTGATGATAAATAGCAATGTAGACTCCCTCCTCTTGCAGAATTTTGGCCGCTTTGTGTACTGTGGTTATTATTACTACTAATTATTACTTTTGGGCTACTGTTTGTTGTGTGTTGCTTGTGTACTTCTCGACTGTGTATTTGTTGTCCCCTTTTCGTCTTCGTGTTAATAAAAGCCGTTTTTTTAGACTGAAGCCTGTTGATTGCCTTTTATAGAATCATAAATCTACATAACCCCGAATTCAAACAAATATAAAATCTTCTATATTATGTGCTATCTTTGATTTTTCTAAAAAGGGGTATGGCATTTTTCCCACTTTTGAAAGAAAAACTCGTACTTTCGAGTATTCTGAGGTACCTGAGCTGGAAAGATATCAGAAAGGAGAAAATTAAATTTGAAATGCGACCAGTATTAGGCTTTTTTTATTTCTTACTAAAGACAAGAAACAACATCTGTGAATAATTTGAATCCATTATAATCTGATTCTTCAAACTGAAATCTTATGTTTGGTTGATATTTTCAATAAAGTACTTACCAAATAAATTCAGGAATTCGAAATGGTTATTATTTCATTCTTTTCTATATTTACACTCGAATCAATACATCTCTAAACTAGTAATCGGTTCCCGATATTGGAAGCATTATAATCAATAAACAATTTCTTCTGAACTTAAAATAGCTGTTTATGTAATCAATGCCATCTTAAACCTTCTTTTACTGTAAGATGGGAAAAGTAATTTCAATACGCCTGCACTTTAAAGATATTTTCACGTAATTCTAATTCTCATAACATATTCATTTTCTCTTGCAATATCTTCAATATCTCAAGATATCTTCAATTGATATCTAGCGACAAATTCTTTTCGCGAAAAATATGTGAGATTGTAATTGCAATAGTCAGTTTTATTTGTCAAAAACGTGAGTAAGAACTCCGGCATCTACTATTTTACAGAAACTATTTTTTACGCTAGCATTTTTATTAATTAATTATATTGAAACGATGAAAAAAACTTAATATCCGTTGCAAAAACATAATCTTCTATTGGAAATTAAGCAAAAAAATATTCTTAAATTTTGGCGGAATTCAGAAAAAAATTGCCAAGAATGTTAAATTAGTATCATTAAACAAATATTTCTTAAATTTGTTGAAAGGTGTAAAATTCCTTTTCAATATCATATTTCAGAATTTTATTGTCGAAAAAGACTGAAATTGACTTTAATTAGTCAAAGATTGACATTTTTGCTTTAATTAATTAAAGCACTAATTAAAATTTCAAAGAAATCTCATTGAATTGCGGTATACACTGAAGTGACAAAAGTCATGGGATAGCAATATGCAAATATACAGATGACAGTAGTATCGCAGCGAAAAAGTATAAATGCACAGTTCGTTTTCCAGAGCTTTCATTTGTGTTCAAGTTATTCATGTGGACAGGTTTTTCGTGATTTATGGCGGCACGACGAGAATTAACAGACTTTGAACGTGGAATGTTAGTTGGAGCTAGACGCATGGGTCATTCCATTGCGGATATCGTTAGTGAATTCAACATTCCGAGATCCACAGTATCAAGAGTGTGCCGAGAGTATGAAATTTCAGGCATTCCATCCCATCATGGACAGCGCAGTGGGCGACCACCTGCACTTAACGACCGAGACCGCCAACGTCTGTGTAGAATGGTCAATGTTAATAGACACGCAACACTTCGTCAAATAACTGCAGGAATCAATGTGGGACGTACGAGGGACGTGTCCGATAGAACTGTGCGGCGAAATTTGTCTTCCTTGGGCTATGAAAGCAGAAGACCGACTCAAGTGCCTTTACTGACAGCACGACATCACCTGCAGTGACTCTCCTGGGCTCGTGAACATATCGACTGGTCCCTAGACCAGTGGAAAACCGTGGCGTTGTCTGATGAGTCACGATTTCAGTAGTTACGAGCTGATGGTAGAGTTCGAGTGTGGCGCAGACCCCACGAAGCCATGGACCCAAACTGTCAGCAAGGCACTGTTCAAGCAGGTGGTGGCTGCATAATGGTGTGGGCTGTTTTTACATGGCATGGACTCGGTCCTCTGGTGCAACTGAACCGATCATTGACTGGAAATGGTTATGTTCAGCTGCTTGCAGATCACTTTCAAACATTCATGGACTTCACGTAATCACACAACGATGGGGTTTTTCCCATCGAGCATTTATGGGACATCATCGAAAGGTCCGTTCGTGCCCAAACTCCTGCACCATCCCCACTTTCACAATTATGGACGTCTATACAGACAGCACGGCTCAATTTTCCTGCAGAGGACTTCCAACTACTTATGGACTTCATGACACGTCGAGTTGTTGCACTTCACCGGGCAAAAGGAGGACTGACACGATATTAACAGTCATCCCATGACTTTTGTCACTTCAGTGTAAATAGGACAAATATAGCAGCTATAGATAAAATGATTTGGCCTGTATAGCAACAAAGCATACACACATACATTCATTTTTATGTTTAGTATAGATAGAGATAACTCGCGAATCTTCAATCATACATACAGAATTGATATAGGGCCGGCATCCTGGTAAAGAGGTAGAGCGTCTTTATCGCAGCATGGGAATTCTGGATTGAAGTCCCTAGTTGCCCATCTTCTGCATTCTATCTTTGAGTTGTGTGAATGTTACCACTTGTAAAGAGCGATTATGCAACTGAATGTGACATGCGAAATAGCTAAGTAGTACTCTTAACCTTAATTAGCGCTAATGAAAAAATAAGAGTTAGTTCGTTCGGCTTAAATAACTGAGAAATGACTATAGAAGTGTTTGTAAAATGCCATAAGTCACAATAAGAATAATACAACATTGCAATAAAACAATTTTCGTGATTAAAAGAATACAAAATATGGCAATACTTACGCAAGCAATTTCGACAAGAAAGTCGACTAGCGTTTATTAAAATATTAAATTTGTTCTACTTCTTACAACATGGCAAACATGTACTGAAATCAAGCCTTTCTATATGCGATATCCGAATTGGAATATATTTCTCATTTTGTCTACATTGTATTCATAAAATTTTGCACAGAATGTTTAGGATATGTATATTCTTACAATTTAATACTGTGCCTAAGACTTTCTAGGATAATTCCAGATTTCTATGTTTTATTTATATTTTATGTATGTTACCTTTTCAGATAACATATATGAAAAAATCAATGTCATTTTTAACGATAAAAATATTACAAAGATTTTATTTACCGATATATTATCTACAAACTTATAAATCACAAACGATTTAAAATTCTTGGTTTAAAATACTCCATGCTATTGAGAAAAACTAGAAAAAAAGTCTTATTAATATTAAACTATTTTGTTGCATCACTGGCAGTAATCCAGCTGTTGTCTTGGAAATCATTCCGTATGTCAAGAAACAGCTGGTATACTCTTTTTTTTATCAAATTAAATATATTTTTTATCCGATTTCTTAACTAAAATTTCAATCTTTCTTAGATTCATCATCATAAATTTAATAACTAATTGTTAAATTGAATAAGGCAAGCTTGAGAAAATAAATGAAAGCGAACCATACGAAATCAACTTTGATGTAAAATATATTTCGTTCAATTTGTATATTTTTTCAGATAGAAAATGTTTCTTCTTGAAATTAAAAATTAAATGATTTTTGCCATTTTTTTCTTCTTCAAATACTTGAGACAAGGAAAGAAAAGAAAATACGATACAAAATTCGCTCATTTGTTGAAAGTACGAATAACTTTGGAATTCGATTTTAGAAAATTTGGAACACTCAAATTATGTAGTGAAAATGTTTTCGAAAATTAAATTATCTTTTATTTGAAATAGTTTGCAAATCAGTGGTTCATTTTGTAATTTAAATAATAGATTTATTTAATTGCAATAGTCTTAAGTTAATGGTAGGTTCATAAGACCTCAGTTTCTGATAAAATTTGGTTTTATTTATGCATAATGGTAAAATAATTTAATTTGAATTGATTTTTAGTGATATATATTGTTAAAGAATTTCAAAGAAGAAACAATAATTACATGTAAAATAGTATATTCGGTATCGATATTCGATATTAAGAGGAATTGTAAAAGCCTTGTTCGTGTTCTATGTATAGATATTTTTTTTTTACTTTTTATTCAAAAATCTTAATCTTGACCTTTAGATAAATCAATTATTTATTATTTAATTATGGAAAAAAGCATACAAGAAATTAAATGCTTTATATGAAATCTACTATTGATATCAATAAAGATTTAAAATAATGAGTTCTGTTTTCAAGTTTGGACATATTCATACTTTTGTGTGCTTGTTCGGGTAAATTATCCATGCTTACTGGTAAGGAAATTTTGTACTTTTTCTGAATATTTTTGACGTATTTTTTATATTGTAAAAAGACGAATCTTAAAATAGCTAAACTAAAGCAAGCGGTATTGTATATTTGTTAAATTCTTTGGTTATTTTTTTAAGAAAGTCTTAAAACGGTAGGGCTCGATAGAATTGTAGAAAATATGAGGCATGAAAAAATTATTTAAATATATTTCTTCATAAATTATTTAATAATATTAAAATTAATAAGCTCTTAATTATTAAAATATGTCATTTCTTTTATTCCTTTTAAACTCTTTTGAGGTTAATATTGGTCACCTTACGACGAGATATTATCTTTTTAAGAAATATGTTGATTCATAAATATTTTTTTAAAAATTTAAGAAAACAAAAATTATATAGCATTTTCTGATCGTGATCTCAATTTACCTACAAGCTAAATATACTTCTAAATGAAAGTTTCATAAAAATAAATTTCTAAGCATTTAATTCAAAGTAAATACAAATTCAAAAATACGAATGTTTAAAATCATGTAATTATCCACTAAATAAAGGATATTTCTTTTAATTCTTCAAGGAGAAAAAGCATTAGATTTTATGTATTTTAGGTACATTCCTTATAGGAAGACTTCTTGCATATGGCTTCACAGATCATAATCCCTAAAATGCGGAACCACCCTTTATTAAAAATGTGTGCGCGTGTACGGGTGGGTTTATAGCGCGTTTCATATATGCCGCATTACCATGAGTATATTTTAAGGGAAAATATTGTAATGATGAAAGATAAATATTATGTATTTCATCCATCTATGGATGCTTTTATTAACCTCGTAATAGCGCTTAAATGCCAAAAAAAACGATCGCGGAATATAATGATGGCCGTAGTAGTTTATTGATACTGCTCGACAAAGACATGTGATTAAATCCAAAGATTGCAATGGCATGCAATCAATACATAAAAGCTGAAGAATATTTTAAAAAGCTGATGATAAATTTCCTTTTATTCTAATTCATGCTTATAATTGAAATATTTAAATGCGATTATGATAACGTATAATATTAAGATTGCATACAAGCAGGCGATTTTTTTCCTTCAATATAAACGAAAAATTAAATGATTATTTTGTATTTTTACTCATGAAATGTTAATATTTGCATTCATTGAAAGAAAAACAAAACAATTGCAAACGAGATTCAATTTATGCAACGGAACGTTAAAGTGTTCTACTTAAGTAGGAGGTTAGAAATTAAGTTTTAAATAAAATATGGAAGTATTTTTTATTATTGAACGAGTGTTTTATTCTCCAATATTATTATAAAATTTTTAACTCATTTATGGAATTTATATTAATCATTATTAATTAAATAATAATAATAATAATAGGAATTAGAAAAAAATAACATCCTGAAAATAGAAAATCAATTGCATTATTAAACAATAAAACGAAATATTTGACGAATAGTTATTATATGTCTTACACATTAAAACAATTTTATACTCTCACTAAATTATGATTTAGCCCTTAATTATAAATATTTAAGCAACGAATATTAACATAAAAGATGCTTATTTGTTAGAATGAGACAAATTTCTTACTTTTGTGAAGATCGTGTAATAATATATTCGAATAGATAATGTGTATGCAAGAAATATAACACTTATTTATTCTAAAAGAATTGTTTGCAATATCTGAAAAATACAAATCCAGAAAACTTATTGATTATGCCGTAAGAAATATTAATTCTTTAGAAATGTTAATCTCGCATTTCAAATACAATTTACTACATTGAATTACGTTCAAAATAGTAAAGGAATTAAAATAATGTAAATTTTATATATATTACATTCGCTCAATTACCTTCTTGTGACATGAAAATAAAGGATTTTTTAATGTTAAGAATTTGAATAGCTTCGACTTTGAAATATAATTACGGATTTTACAATATAATTTTAATAATATATAGTTCTATATTATTCTATATTTGTTTGGGAGTATGATTTCGGCTCCTATATCATAATATTTGCTCAGATTCCATCATTATTTTTAATTATGGGTCTTGTATTATAATTTTGATATTATTTTGTTCTATATCATTACATATTCATTCGTGAATATTATTGTGATTTCTATATTATTCTATGTTTCATTGGGAATATGATTGTGGGTTTTATATTATTCTATATTTCTTTGGGCGTATGAATGGGGGTTCAATATTAAAATTTTGGTACATATTTATTCAATATGTTAATGCATGTAATATAATGTTCAATATGTTTATACAATGTTATGTTATTCAATATGTTATATGCCTTAGATTTTTTTTTTGCTTTTGTTTAAAAACATTTCTTTGCATTCAATTATAAAATTCATGCTAATTTAGGTAAGTAATCTAAATAATATCTGCAAAAATTAAAATTAAAAAATACTTGATTAATTTTATTAAAATTATTTATATATATATTTTTTTTATTTTTCCAATATTTACTAAAAAATATTCACAAACCTTTATTACAAAAATTTGAAACCTACTATAATATCTTAAGATATGTCATTGATCATTTTTCAAATATTCCAAGCCACAGACATACTGTTTTTTATAAAGTTTTTATATAATATCAAAAAGTAAAACGTTTTAAGCTTATTGAAATTCAAGTGAAAAATGCAAACTTAGTGTCTTGGTACAGTAAAAATACTAATGAAAAAATCAGTAGTACTGTTATAACATGTGATTACTGTTTCTACAGCATGCGCAGTTATACATTCCATACTGTGCCAAATTTATATGAATTAACAGGCAGTGTGTTCTTCCTTAAGGTATCCGAATGCGTTCTGAGTACTTATTTAGAAAAACACTGTGTAAAAATAATATCATCTTATACATTATCTGAAAATTATTAAGGATTAGCATTAGAATATCAGTATATCAAATAAACATTCACATTTTTTCGTAAATTTGTATTTAATAGCAGGTACTTAAGCACAAACTTCAAATTAGCTAAACCAAAAATTATTTTACTCATCCAAAAAAAATAAAAACTTGTAAGATTACTCGCATTTCCTACACATCTATTAAAAAGGATAAATTAAAAAATTATTATTAAAATAAGTTTGGCATTTAATAAATCTAAAATAATTGGTGATATTTCATTCATTTTTTTTTTCAAAACTTTTGCCTCGATTTATTTTGTTTTCAATATTTTTAATATGTTTTTTGTAAAGTAATAAATCGTTAATCTGAAATTGCATTCTTTCATCAAAGAATGTGAGTTTTCATGGATATTTCCTTTAAAATTTCTTTTTATTTATTCTTTATCGAATGAATAATAATGGAATCGATTTCAATTATATTATTTTTTTAAAATAGAAGGAAAAAGATAGAACAAATACGTAACCAACTGTGATGCAAATCTCTGAAACACAAATAGTAAATATGAAGATATCTATTAAAGAATCGAATTAAAAAGACTATAAAAAGTTGCTGCAATAACAGTCAAAGTCAAGCTTTCTTAGTGCCTTATGGTAAAAAGTTAAGACGAAATTATTCTCTAATATATTTCTCCCACACAGCGCCAGTTAGTAAATTGTTTACATCACCTTATCATTCTTCCTTATTTGTTGTAATATCACCTCCAAAATCTTAGCAGTGGCAATACTTTGATATTCTATCCATGCAGGTTAAT